>JAYRBT010000093.1:62193279-62224773 GCA_036023395.1 Myiotriccus ornatus
CTTACATACCCTTCCCATCACCCTGCTGTCCACAGCCATACACACCTTCCTTTTCCACTCCTTGGGTTCCACTGAAACTAGAAGTCTTGTCCCTTCCATATACGACACATATTTGTGTATGTGCACGTATGTATATATATGCGTGTAAATACATATGCTGACTGCAGAAAGTTTTGTTTCTTGCATGAGATCCTCCCTTTCTGACCACAGGCACTGCACCCTTTCCTGCACTCCCACTCTCTCCAACCTGTGTCCTTTAACTGCATTCATGTTCCTCAGCAGGTTTTTCCATTAAGGCTGATGTGATTTTTGGTTCTGCTGCAAGTACAATAGCAAAGGCAACCTCCACTTGGGTAGTCTCTTCTTATTTGCAAGTTCAAAAATTATTTAGATACAAAGGTAAAAAAGGGCAGAGGAGAACAAGTGTTCACTTTTTATTGAGGACTTGAAGAAGAATACGCAGTCTTTTGGCAGTAGTAACTGAGTATTACTGCAGTTCAGCTAACCACTGCACACAATTTAATGCTCTTTGCAGTTATTTGTAGATGCTCATTCCTAGATAACTCTCCTTTTAAGGTTAACTTGTCTACATATGGGCTCTCTGGAACTCAGGCTATTTCTCAAGACTTGACAAAGGTCAAGATCTAAGTACAAACCACTGGATGAATGTGAAATGCCGTCTCCTGTCTGGAAAGCTGCAAACTAACACCTTTTCTTCTGGATCTTAACCTGCCCCTCAGGGGTCTTAAAATAATTACTAAATGCTCTCAAATTGCTTCAGACATTTCCCTAAATATAATGGCAATTAGATAACACCTGAATTATTAGAATACACAAATCTTTCCTGGTCCTTTATGTAAGATCTTACTTATTTGTGCCCAGGTCAGTCACATTAGCCACCAAAAAGCAGCTTTTAATGAAGACCAAGCAAACAAAAAAGGCATCACTTCTACAGATTCCTACTGCCATGCATTGATAATTTGCCTTCTGCTACTCAGTGGCTCTATTTAGACCTTCTCTTACTAGTACTGTAGCTTCAGAGTAGCTCTTCATATAATATTCCTTTTATCTTCTTTTGCACTCTGCCCCTTTCCCTTTTTGTTCTCTCTTCCTAATGCACTTCTCTTAATCTGCTCGTGTTTTTCTCCTACATATGTTTTTTGTGTTTCAGATGAATGCACTAATCAGAAGAGGATCTAGGTTAAAATAAATAAATAAAACCAAAGGTCACATTTTGCCACCATTTAAAAAATTTTCAATGAATTAAACACCAACTGAACTAATATGGCAAGGAAATTAAGAAAAAGAAAGATAAGTCACGTGATAAGACTATATTGACTCTGCAGCAGCAGAGAAAGAAAGCAGAAGGTTTATGAAGCCTGTTAGATTAATGCCAACATTTAAAACTCATCTCATCACAAAATGTTGAAGAGGAGAGAATCTCAAATCTGACAATACATCTTGTAGATCCACAGTTAGGGACAGTGATTTGAGTTTGCCAAATCTCAAATAACTGACAACATGGTTGTGGGTCCTCTAAAATATTTCTGTCATACTTGGGGAGAATAACTCTGTTTTCCATTTTTAGATGATACCTGAAGTAGCTGATAGAAGTAATTAAAATAATTTAATCCAATCCAACTGGCATTTCTGGGAGAGTATCAGAGATAAGCACAGTTCACAGTCCTCAAATTATTTCAGATGGCTTGAGGAAGTTATAAAAGAAATAAAAAACATGACCTAAGTTCTGTCCCTGAGAAAAACTAAATGGTATATTTGAGTAATAACAAGTTTGTCATGACAATTCCTGAAGACACAAACTACACAAAAAGTTAGAAGCATATGAAAAATCCAAATGGTGTGTTTCCCCTCTGCCCACCAGAATGCCTGAAAGGACTCTGTTTATTCCCACTCACCCTGTACATTGAGAGATCAATCCGAAGTGAATTATGAAGCTGGTCCAGAAGCTTCACAAATCGTTCTTTCTGTTGAGCAGAGAACACCAATAAACATCACATACCATCACTGTCCAATCGATGTTCAGAGTAAGCAGCAGGCTATCAGGTAGTGTCAGATCTCATGAGAGCAGGAGGAAGCAGCATGGATACATGGCATTGTGCAAACAGTGTTTTCTTTCGATTCTTGGATTTACTTTTAAACTGTAATTATTTCTGAAGTCTGTGTAACGTTAGAATTGTCAGAAAAAACACTCAATAATTACTCTGAAGTAGAGGCAGAAGAGAAAGCCTTTTGATTTCTAGCCTGCAATTTACACCAAACTTGTATTTAAGAGAAAATATTTATTCAGAGATGAATAAAGTACAGCAGAAAAGGGTCTAATTCAGAGCAATAACACAGCTCCAAGACCTTATCTCTTAGTTCAGTGACAAGCAGTTCAGTGACAAGTATTACTGGCTTCTTGTGACATATCTTTCTGAGGTCAGATTTCTCCACTGGATTCTGATTCAGCATTGTGAACACCTCCTCAATCTATTTACGAATTCTCAATCTGATGGGAAACATAAGCCTTTCCAAATATTTTTCCAGCATACTCAAGTCCACCACAAGTTATGTAAAAAATATTTTAACCATTAGAGGGATAGACATTTCTTGTGGCTTTGAGTTTGTTTTTCCTTCCTTAAAGCAGTTGCTATTTTTAAAAACAAAGTTCTGAAATTACTAGATTGTATGGTATATTTCACGAACAGCATCAACAGCCTGAGTTTAGTATTGTTTGCTCGTTCCATACCATCTGTGTCCTAGTGTAATGTGAACATAAAGAATAAACATCACATTGTGTTACACTGATTGGTATCAAAAACGTGTGATGATGACGACAATAAACCCATGCTCTTTGTATAGTCTGAAAGAGTTTTACTGCTTCCAACTCCTCACAGATTTGATGTTCCTTAAACAGAAGTTATTTACTCAAAGGTGGAAGCACTGTGGGGAAATTACAGAAGTCCAATTGTAATATCACCAAACACGCAAACATACCCCAAAATTGGAGGCTGCAAAGCGGTCCGAAGCAGACACGTTTGTGGAGGCAGTGGTGTGTGCATAATAAGCATTGATATTGGCAAGTAAGGTGCTCATCACAGCTGGCACGCCTGGGCACATGTATTTAGAGGAGAGACATGCAAAATGCCTGCAAAAGGACAGTTCTGTAAGTCATTCTGGTCTTTTCTGAGTGGCAGAGCTAGACTTTATCTCTTTAAAAGACCCCTTATTCTGGCGGGCACTGACAAACAGATGCAAGTTATGTTTCATCCCTTTACGTAGCTTTCCAGCATCTCAGAGCCTTTTTCAAAATGATGCCATCCAGTCAACAGCTCAAAATGAGAAACCCCTTCACTACAGCCATTTCTAGATCATAAAACAACTTCTCAACTATTTATTGCCAACAGCTTGTGACTCAGGTCATACCCTGGGTCCTGATGCCAATTCCTAGAACCAAGCCTGACACGAGGTCATGTATATAATTTGCTGCTGCTTGAGGCAGACATGGGTTCTGAGGTGACATGAAGCAGCAGCAACTTCCTCAGAGAGGCACAGAGGGAGCACACACGCTGGTATTTCTGTGCTGCACTGATACGTGATTCCTTAAGGTTGACCCTTCCAGCCTGCAGGAACCATGCCCGCTCATTTGCATTTTCCCATTCTCTCATTAAAAGCAAGGACCCTCCTTCAGGAAATCTCAAAATTATGCCAGGAGCACCCAGGCTCGTGAAATGATTAAATAATCAAAGAAAATCTGTTAGACATAAGAGAGGAAAAAAGTAATCAGAGCTTAAGAGGTCTTGTATTATGGGAGGGGGGCAAGTAAAGTTCATTCCAACAGGCAGGAAAGTTGAGCCGTTTTTAAGCTGGAATCCTCAGAGCTCCCAGATGAAATCTGGAAGCTACTTTCTGAATACAGCTTTCTCCTTAAGGAACTCACAGAATCATAGAATAGTTTGGGATGGGAGGGACCTTAAAAGTCCACCTCTGCAGTGAACAGGCACATCTTCAACCAGACCAATTTGCTCAAAATCCCTGACCTTGAACATTTCCAGAGACAGGACATCTACCACCTCTCTGGGCAACCTGTCCACCCAGTGTTTTACCACCCTCATTGTAAAAAATTCTTTCCTTTTATCTAGCCAAAATTTAACCTCCTACAATCATGTTTGCTACATGATACTTATGTACCAACTGGTCATTTAGGCACTTGGTAAATAGATAAAAGCACATAAATTGGCTTCGTTTAGCTTTAAGAAGAGAAGGTGTGAGGAGTGGGGAATCTAATCAGTCTTGACTACTTAGCAGAGAGGGGAAGGTTAGAAACATAGAATCAATCATTAAGGTTGGACAAGACCTCCGAGATCACGGATTCCAACCACTAATGTAGCACGGCCATGTTTATCACTAAATCATGGCCCTAAGTACCTCAGCCACATGTTTTTGAACATTCCAGGGATGGAGATTCCACCATTTCTCTGGGCAGCCACTTAGTGAAAAGACTAAGACAGGTCAAAATCATTTTAGAGGGAAGACTAAAAGATAGGCAGCAATATGCTGCAGCTACATAAGCAATTCAAAGTACGATTTTCCAGTCTGCATTTTAACCAGGAATTTCTTCCCCAGAGCACTACAGCCTGAAGACAGGAGCTAGGAGAGGTAGCAGACCTTCATCATTGGAAATTTTCCACATACTGAAAGAGCCATGAGCAGCCTGGTTCAACTTCCAAGTTAGTCCTGCTATAAGTAGTGACTCGATCTCCAGAGAAACCTTCCAATAAGCAGAAAAGCTGCTTGCAAGGTGACATAAGTACAGTTCATAACTCATCCATGGACCCATAACCCAAAACTTTCTGCTTCTAATGTGAAAAAGTTAACTTTTGTCTGCTCAGTATTTACATTTGAAATAAGAAATGAGCTAGGCACAGCCCTACTAGTCTTTAAGAAAAATGACTAATCCAAAATCCAAGTAAAAGTACAGTGACAAGGAGAAGGTTCTTTGAAGATGAAGAACTGCATTAGCCAACTCCAAAGAGGACAAATCAGTGGCTCCATTACTCAAACTTTCTATAAATGCCTTCAGCAGCATCTGGGAAATCAGTCACTTCAAAGGACTGTAACAATTGCTGCAACAGTTGTGTAGGACAAATACTTTCACAAAACCTCATCCCTTCTCACATCATCAGAAATATTCAGTGGGAACCCTGAGCAATATCTTTTTAACAGAAGAGTTCTCAAATAGGGATTTTTGACAGTCTTAAAATAGGAATGTCTCAGCCACAAATAATAAAATATGGTCATTTGTGCTAGTGAAGTTGCTATAATTCCTTAGAATTAGTTTTAAAGGTGTTCACACAAAGGGTTGAGATAGAAGCTTAATTCCAGTATTTTGCCAAACATTATTTTCCAGACTTTGAGGAAACTGGTGATTCAGAGACAGGCTCGCAGCAAGCCCCAGAAGGAGCAGCTGTCACTGCCAAGCCTTCCATTACCAATACACTTCATCATCTAAACAGTAAAAGTCACGTCAATTAGTTACACCAATTAAGTGCACAAAACGCATCTTACGTCATGGCCTGATATATCGACTCAATGCCGTAACGCATTGCAAATTCATCCACGATCTCTTGAGCTGTCTCATCAAAATACACCTTCCAGGCATCATCTCCTTTGGCATCAGGGATCTTCACCACCCCATTTCCTTGCACATCTGTGAGATGGTGAAAGAGGTTCTGAAAGACAAAGCAGGGAATAAGTTTGTGTGTGAGGCTGCTGAAGCCTTTAAACAAGATTCATGAAGATCTTGGAACTGCTGGCGTGGTGGCGCTAACACAAATTCCTTTGTTCTCCTCTTTCTTTCCCCCTACCCATTCTGTGTTTTCTGCTGTTGCCTTCTTTTCTTTATGAGTCCTCATAGCTGAATTTTTTGGATATGGACCTACAACTTCACCCAGCAGACATTGTGAACAATGCAGAACAGTGCTTCAGTGCTCTGAAACCACACACTAATTAGTTTCCTGAAACCTACACATTTCTGTCCTCGGAAAGAAATGTCTTGGACAAGCTATTTAAACTAGCTGACGTTACAGCTCTGTATCAGCATTGTAATTATTATTATACAGCAGAACAATCCAAAGAGGGTTTTCTTCTTCTGAGAAGGATACCCTTAAGATCACCCCTAGCAACTAGACACTTGCATTATTATTCATCATAACCTTTCACTTTATCCAACGCTACAAAAGTTTTCAGCTATCATTGCTGTGCAGAAATTGCACAATCAGCTCAGTGGGTTTCTCAGTAATCCTCAGATTCGAGTCACTTGAAGTTTCATCAGCCTTTCAGACAGCTGGCTCCCTGCAGTAAGGGGTGCAAAAGTCTAATGATCTCATTAGTAGCTAGAGGACTATGCTTTACACTACTATTTTTCCTGATTAAATTATCCTTGCTGTAAATCATCTTCATTTTAGAATACACAAATGAAAAAAGGGGATACTTAAAAAAAAGACATATTTGCAAAAAAACAGCAGCAAGTGATCATGGATGTTCAAAGAACAAAAAGAAACAGCTTACCAAACAGAAACCATCATTAAATTAAAAAAACAAATATGTATCGAAGGAGACAACACAGCCTACTAAAAGAAGCCTACTAATGTTTTCTCTATGCTCCGTATCTGTCCAATAGACAGCTCCTTGGTAAGGCCAGAAGACACCACAGGACTCATCCAGCCCAGCATCTGGATAAATAATCCAAAAATTTTGTTCCTGTTGATGAACACTCCTCTCTGTGATGCAACTGCTCTTCTTGTCTAAGATGAATTTACTTAAACCTCACTGGACTTTAGGATATTCTTATATATAGGGCTCTGACTACTCTTCCTTATTCAGGCACTTAGAATCTCACCCTTCCACCTGCCTTCTCTTTGACATAGATAGACTGGGCACCATGCATCTCTCCAAGACAGGGTTATTTCTTTAGTCCTTCTCCTAAGTCATCTTTGGGTTTCTTTCAACTTCTGCAGCATTGCCTGCCCAGTTCAGCCCATCCTGAGACAGGTCAGTACCCAGTAACCTCATCTGATCTTCTGTTCCACAACAGCACAGTTCTGTTTCCCCAAACAGTTGTTCATAACTAAACAAACACCAGTGCAGCAGCACAAAAGAATTTATACCACCAGTATCTGCATCACTCAACAGCCAGAAACAAAGCCTTCCATAATCATAATTTACTTACAAAGCATTTTAGTATGCTTCCTCTAAAGAAAGACATAGATACAGTACACATTGAAAACATCACTCAAGGACTTTCAGAGTTTCTCCACATTAAACTCATGGTTATTTGGCTCTGAGTGGATCCAGTGCCTCACCTCTGCCTAGCAGTAGCACAGCTGTGACATGGGACAGACTGAGCCAGCCAGCCCCCAGCATGGGTGAGACAGCCTAAAGCTGCCTTTGCCTCTCCGACAAATGCAGGTCTGATGAGTCACTGTGTTACCAGGCCTGCATAGGAGGGAAAGGAAAGCCCACCTAGGGCAAAGGGGCACGTTTCAAGGAAATGAATGTCAGAAAATTGCTTTTTCAGTAGTCAGAAGGCACATGGTGATGTTCCCATCTCTTACCTCATGAAGGCAAGTGTACTGAATATGATACGGAGCCACCTTCTCCTCGCCTTTGATCTCCACACTGATTTGCAGACGAATAGCCCCGGACACTGCAGACTTATCTGTTCTTTTCTCTAGAAGGAAAAAACATCAGCAATTATATGCATCGCTCATGTTCAGAGCACAGACATCTTGGGGTGACAACACCGGCAAAGAAACTGCTGGAAGCTCAGGCTGAGTCACCTCAGAGAAAACTTTCTCTTTTCTTTCAAAACATTGAATACTAAGTAGACATCAGCAAAACAACTGCCATGATACACCCTCAGTATGACACATCTAGCTAGGACTATGTACATTTTTAGACATCAGACAGCCTTTCTGTCAGCAAATGTGCTACAGGGTCTTGGATTCAGTCAGCTGAACTAGAACCACCAAGGACAGATTCCTTGTCTGAGAATATAGCTGAATGATGTGGAATTCTTCCCTAACTTCATATAGTCCTGAACTCCTGGGAATTGCTGGCTGTCCCTATCAAGAAGATTTTGGACCTCCTACGACTATTACTGTGCTTGTCAACTCAGCACCATCTGGTTACTTGCTAGTACTTTCCTCAACTGTCACCAGGAAAGGTCTCAGCAACCTGCCAGCCCAGTGGAGTGCACTTGAGGGTTTTATAGTCTGGTAGAACGTTTGTGTCAAAACAAAAGCAAAAAAAAAAGATGTATGTAAAAGGGCAGCATGCCTCCAGCACACGTGAAATACAGTCCTGCTCCAAGCATTTCGTCCACTGTAGTTTTCAATGCCTGACAGACAAAACCCATCAACCTTCTGGCACGTTACGCTCATCTTCATTTTAACTGGGATCACACGCCCTTTGAAACCATGTTAGCTTTTTTTGTTTCCTTTCTCGCAAACTGTCCGTATGCATCCAAGTGCTATCAAACATTCCCAAACTGACACGTAGCATTTTCAGTCCCAAAAGCCTTGCTCACCAAGGTTGTACCACACATCCATTTCTCCGCTCAGAGTACGAACTTCAATGATTGTCTGCCCCAGGAAATCATCCGACTCGCGTTTCAGTCTCTGCTTGACACGAGACTTGATGTCATCATCTTCATCCCATACTCGCACCTTGATCCGATCAGAGGAATTATGGCACTCACTGCAAACAAAAGAAGTGCAATTTTAAGGGTGCATACTGCAGCCAACATTTATATGCGGCACGCTTTGTGTTCCTCTTGACCCACTCATCCAGCATTAGAGGGATGTATTACCAAAATCTATTAGCAAAATGTAAACAATGCCTGTTTATTTAAAAGTCTGGTATGAACTACTCAACAACCTCTTGGTGCATTCTAAATGCTCCTGTGACATGGCAGATATTGCACTCCAGACTCAAGCTGAAGGACTGCCTTGCCCTGACCTCAACCACCAACTTCACACTTACTAAGTGCTTGTGACTCTCCTGCTCATCCTCACTGTCAGCAGCAGCTCCCCAAACTTGGGAATTCTCCTCACAGCTGACTATGAAGCCCAAATAAACCTGGGGATAGCTAAACTGGTAAATGTTTTCATACACCCCCCCAAAAATGATGATGAGCATCGCACTGGTTTCAGTAGCTCACTCCATCAATGACCTCCTGTTCAGCTGTAGGTGCTGAGGGCTACCTGTCTTTATGCAGTATCTAGGACAGCACAGTCAAGGCCTGCGACACACACCCTTCATGCTGGTTTCTAAAAATACGATAAATAGCTCAGGTGGAGGTAGATCTCTTACTTCAAGATAGTCACAAAGCAGTAGTGTATGAATGCACAACACATTACAACCAAATGATACACGTACTGCCTGAGGGGAAAGGGTGGGGTACAGTAATTACAGCACTGGTATTTAATGACTAGAATTGATTCTGCCCATTATTTACAGCTTAGACTGATACTCTGTGCTCTGGGCAGATCAATAAAGATATTTCCATTAAGAGAAGTAGTTTACTGTTTGTTGAATCAGCATCCTCCAGTTTAATGCACACGCAGAATTTGCAGACTCTCCCTCTTTTTTAGGTGTTTAGACACCTTTTGTAGATCCAAAAAAGCTCTTGGATGACAGAAGTGGGCAGGAGAACTGTATTATAAGAGCTCTGCTCATTTACAGGGCATGCAATAAAGCAATTTGAATGCTCATATGAGACCATGACATGGGTGATTACTCACCATAACCACTACAAATGTCTACCCTCAAGCAAATAAAACCTATGAAAACAGGCAACTGCTGCTGAAGGCCTGTTTTCCAGCCTTTTTAACATTAACATGCTGCATCTGTTGCTAAGCAACAGGGAGAAAGAAGAAATGGGTCAGAAGAGATCTGCTAAGCCTGGTCAATAGGATGTGGCAGTGACTGGTATGAGCATGCTCTCTCACAAGAAACCATTTGGGCTCTTATTGCCACCACTGTGATTCAGGACAACATTTAACAGATGTCCATGCAGCTCCTACTGATTTTTCCAGTAGAGAGGGATAGCTGGGAATTATACGGACAAAGTTAGAGGCAATTCCATGCAGTTCTGATCATGGACAGAGCACATCGCTGCTCCCTGTCTTTGCTGTGCAATCCATGCTGTATTTAGAGTTCAGGAGAAAAGAGGTTCTATGTTTGTCCCCTGACTTTATTCTCCTCTCCCTCCTTTTTTACTGCAAGAACATCTTCCTTAACAAAATCGTGCAGCCAAATGTTCACAAGCAGGGAATTCCTGGACTTGCTGTTCTTTGTAGCTCTCAAATTTATCTGAGTACATTGTCATATTTACCAGCAACACAGCGTAACCATGTAAAAGACATCCTCTCTTCCTGACATGGTATGCTAATGTACAACCTGGCAGTTTTGCAGAGGCTCAGTGTTCAGAAATGCATGGGTGCCTAAAAACACAGACTAGCACACACTGCCATTTACAAAGCATCAGTAAGTCCTGACTTCTTTAGACCTCACCTTCTGGCGAGACAACTCTTTTTTAGGACTGCTTTGATCTTGTTTCTTTGCTACCAGTGGTCTTTCCTTAAAGAAAACATTCACTGTTCAGACCTAAATCTAACTCAGGCAGTCCCACATGCATCATCCCACGCTCCTGAGGTGGCTGGCTATCATCCTTCACTCGACTACAGCAGTATAACTCACTGCTAAGTGCTACAGGAAACTTTACAGTAGCAATTACTGAGCTACTGAAGCTTCTATTTTACCACACCTTTCCCTGCTGTTTTTAAGAGACTGCTCAATTTGTATTCTTTATACTGGTCCCATGCCAGAGAGTGAGCTTTATAACTTGCTCACAGAAGCTGAAAGCCTTGAGCTGGTGGCTTACCATAAAATATCTAGGTCTGTAAGAACCATAGTCCTTGCTTTTGGTTATGTCAAATCCAGACATGTTACCTTCCAGAGAGCACCCCAAAACAGAACCATGAATACTGGGACACTTGGGCTTGCTGACTGGAAGCAGGTTTTCTAACTAATGACATAGCTTCTAGTTTGTGACAGCATCATGACTCTGTAAGACTGTGGCTAACAAGCTCTGCTGCTAGAAGCTTTCCCCTTCATTAATACAGGAGCTGGCACATTTCTAAAGATGCCTGCCCCACTTCTTGCTATGTTTTTATGAAGCTTGATTTCACTGTGTGCACACACACGTCTGTCCACCCTCCCACAGCTGAGCTCCCACAGCTTTCCCAAGAGGATGCAGAAAAGGAAAGTGACCCCACTGAAAGGAAGAAATTACCAAATGCTTTCAGGTCCTCTTGAGTGCAAGAGACTGGAAACCACATTTGCTATGTACACGGCTCAAAAATTGCCTCTTTCTTTCTAATCTATATCATCTTTGTGTTTACAATTGTGCCACTTTTACACTTAAAGCTACCAAATAAAGTAATATTTTCCAGAAACAGCACATCAAATTTTTAAGAAAAATTTAAAACAAATAAATGGTGATTTTATTTTTTTTCTCCCCATGAGCTTTTTCTGCCTTAAGCAAGTGGTTGCTGCAGAGGAAGCAGCTGAGCCTGGTTCTGCTGACTTGCTCTTCATCCCACTCTCTACCTCCATTCTCTTCTACCACTTTGGTCTTTCCCAGCAGCAAAGCCCCAGTACCCACACACATCCCCTGCACTGTCAATATTTGGGTCTCTTCCCAGGCCCAGCTAGCAACTGGGCTGAGGGGAAGCACGCGAGCACACGAAGCTGTAGATAATTCTGTTCTGCACACAGTGACATGCCCACACACACAGCAATTAGTATATTGGTGGCTAAACAGAACAAGCAACTGTTGAATTTACACTATAATTCCTCCCACAATGAAGTTAGTAATTTGCATCCTTCTAATCTAGCTCTAACTTCTGAAAAAAAAATAAAATTGTAGAAAGTGATTCTTAGCTGTGAGATCTCTGCCCACCTTGGGCCAAATTAGCTCAGATGATGTCAGGGGTCTGGGACAGAGTAGTTAATGTGCTTTGTCTCCTCCAAAGTGTGGAGAGAAAGAAAAAGGAGAAGTGTCTAAAAATGACCAGAACATCACTTTTGAACCAACGATTCACACTTTGAAAGCAAAAAAGCGCAACAACATTCGTGCTGAATTTGCTAATTTTACTTTGTAGAGCTGACTGACTAATAAAGATAAAACAGAACAAGTAGATTTAAGCAAGGACAGTGAAAGTGAAGGACCAAAGGAAGCAACAATATCTTGCAGATTTAAAGCTAAGTTGAAGCCCAGAATTAAGTAATTTTATTGTGTTTTGATATTAAAAAATATTTATGGTTCAACGAGTCTAGTGAATATCTATATGTCCATATTCTGTGAGCGGTTTCCTTTCAGTGTCATGTCTGATGCAGCTCTCAAGAAGGGCCTGTAAAGTTTCACAGTCTGGTGCAGTGGACATTTCAGACAATGACAGAGAAAAAGAAAGAAAGAAAGTGCAGAGCTGCTTGCAGAAATAATGGATGAGAGAGCAGAAGCCAAGACTTTAGGACCCGTGATCATTTTAGGAGGACAGCTTTGCTCCTGAGGAGCAGAGCTTAAAAAAAAAATCCAAAGGGATTTTTCTGGAAAATGAGAAAGGAAGGAGTAGTTTGGCAAGCAGTAAAAAGTTATAACAACATACAGAGAGAGCAGGAAAAAAAGTTGTTTGGGAAAATAGTGTGGCTGAAAGAGCCGGAAGATTCAGATGTGGTTCAAATAGTGTCATGACACGGCAGCTCTGTCGTAGCCAACCTCAGTGGGAATGGAAGGCAGAAAACTTCTCAGAACATGTTCACTTTTAAACAGTGACAAGACTCCTCTACTGGGGAGAAGAAAGGACAGGGGAGAAAACACCACAGGCAAAATTGGAATGGTAAGAGAATGGAGGAAAAATCCTTAGTACCTTAGAAGTTAAGCACGACAGCACAATAATATGTCCTGAGAGCCAGCTGTTGCTAAGAACAAAGAAATGAGTTTTCTGTTCTTACTGGCATGAAGCTCTTTTCTTAGGGGAACAAGTCTAATCATTTGCTGTTACTCAACACTACAACACAGACTGACAAATTAATGGTGCAGTTCTAACTACAGAGAGCAGATAAAGTGATTCTGAGCATTACATCCTTAGTTACATTAACTCAGCTTTCCAACAGGTGCTTGCCACAAGACCTCAACTCTATGATCAAATTTGAGTCTCACACTGGTAACTGAGCAGGGAAACAAGTGGTATTTTATCAGTAATCTATTCAGTATCTGTGGTACCTCGTGAACAAAGAAAGCAAGAAAAACTGGATGGCCCCTGCCACACAGCGAAGGGAGGCTGAGGGGCAGAGTTGCAGTGACATCTATAAATACAGTAGTCTCAGAAGGGGAAGTCTAAAATACAGCTCTGGAACAGTCACACATAACCACAGAGATAACTGAAAGATGCTGAGCTTGACAAGCTCAGCAGTTGAAAGGAAAATTGGGGAACCAAATAGAAGCTTTCGTGTGACAAGTCAATGGTTAGCTGAGCAATAGCACCATTCCCAAAGGATTAACAGGAATGTGTATCAAGTGGGCTCCGCATGTCCTAGTAAAATACTGATTATCTGCTTGCAGGAGGCACTGCATTTGTTTTAACTCAGTTATTCTTCTGCAGTGAGAAAGAATAAAACATGCCTCTTGCAAACTGTTCAGTGACAATGTAATCTGTTCCAGGCAAGGATTTCGCACTCACCATTCAAAGCTTCAGACACAGCTGTACTCAGACCACCCAACTTCAAGGGGGTATTACTCTAAAATGAACGAGTTTTGCACCCAGGCCAAGAAAAACAGCAACATCCCATTTGAATCCAGTAACTTGTAGGGTTCATAGTCATTAAAGACTGAATAAAAGGTACAGACAAGCAACCTCCAAACAAGCCCAGAGCTCTCCCTTTGAAGCAGAAACTGTCGTGTGGTCGAGTTTATCCTCCTAAATGCTGTCTGCTATTGTAAACCATGCAAATGGATGCTCAGCTTCAGCCTTTATAAAAAAAGATGCCAGGAACCCTGCAATTTCCACTGACAGTCCAAAACACATCTAAATGGGAATGACTGTCTTGTTCTAATTGCACTGAATATGGCAAAAATAGCTTCCCTCTAATATTACTGGACTGCATCCTAAGGAAATGAGAGTTACACAGACTTGCTATGAAAGCTTATACATTCCAACAAGTTTTGTGAAAAAATAACAGCTAGATGGAGAAGAGAAACCCATGCCAGCTGCTGCCCCTGGAAAGCCTGCAGCCAGCTGGCTCCCATGGACCAAGCCATACAGACAACTTGGAATCCAATGCGGGCAGGACACTTCTGTCCAGCCAGAGTTAAAGGCAAAGGAAGAGAGATGAGTGCACAAGGGAGAAATTCACCTGGCAAATGGAGTAAGCCACCTATAAGCCTGCTCATCCTAACTAGAGGAAAGAAACTGGTGTTTACTGCAGAAGGGGAAGGGATGTAAAGCCAAGGGAAGCAGGATGCGAGCTCACAGAACAACACGTTTGTATTGCAGGAATGGCTGAAGTCCCCCATCAAGCTTCCTGCTGCCAGGCACCACATATGCAGAGACTCTGCATCAAACTGGCAACACTTTGAACTTAGCAGAAAAATCAACACCTTATATTTTCAAAGGTCTTCAAACGACAATGAAATATACAAAAATCTCTCCATAACAAGACATTTCCTAAAGCTATAGATGTAAACATACAGAGAGATAATTTTCAGAAAGAAACAGGACCAGGAAATCACTTGCTCAGGCAACAGAAATACACGGAGAGAACTGGTCATTAATCTAAGCAGATGCCTACAGTTACACAGGCTAGTAATGACCTAAATAGCACTTATAATGGAAACCCAAAGTGCTTTCAACCTTCTCTTTTCTAAAATGTGGTTCTAAATCCAGACTCCCAAATTGGGTCAAGCCTACCACAACATTTTTTTTCCTGAGACTATATGGAGAAGGAACAAAGCCATTTTTAGGAAGAGGTATTTAAGTTAATATACTTTTCCATCTATCACTGTGCATAAGTATAAAAACCTCAATTTGAAATAGGCTACTGCTGCCTTAAAAATTTAAAACTTGTTTAAGCTGCTTTTAATAAACTTCACTGAGTCTGTGGAAAGAACTATATCACTCAGCTATACATAGTCTGCCTTAATTCATGCCATGGATTACAATAACAATGCTATAATTATAATGACTGATGCACAAAGATTTCTGGCTCTATATCCAACCTTTGAAAAGACACTGGAATTGTGTTCATATAAAAGGCACTGGGCCTAATGAACACCAGCTACAAACAAGTCCACCAAACCAAAGAGAAAAGGAACAGCAGTGGCTGACATGCATATTAGTACTGACCTGACTCCTCTTGCTCCCGTTGAAATGTTAAAGCATCTTGAACACCAAACTTTTCATAAGTTTACTGCAAGGCTTTCAATAACCACCAGCACACCTTTCTCTCACTATAAGAAATTAACTTCATTCTGAAAATCAAAGCCACGCCCCTGCCAAAGCGTTTAAATATGACAATCCCTTGATTGTCCTGACAATCTCTTATAAAAAAGCTTGGTATGTAATGGGTATCTTTGGCTTGCATATGTTGATTTAAATTTCCATTTCATTATGGGGTAGAAAATTTTAGAATTTTCTTAAGAGTTGTAAGCTGCAAAAAGATCCATAATTTCAAAATAGAAAGATGGGTGTGTAGAAGACCAGTGCTGCACACACTTCTAAATGACTCTCTCCTCACCCAGCAGAAGATGAGCTTTGACACCTACTCATGAAATGACACCCTGAATCCAGTACTGAATGCTCTCCTGCCATCAGTGTGGACACTGTGCTCATTCCCTGTATCTCCTCCTGCTATTCCAAGGCAAGACAGAAAGTAGCACCAACTCTAAAGCCCAACAGCATGTTATCTGCTGAATCACAGACATGGCGATAAAGTCTAAACAGTGGCACTGTTAAAACTGTGACATTTATCACATTGTGCTATCTATCTTTAAACAGAGTATTTGTTGAAGCTCCTAAAATTAGAAGGGAACGCACTGCAAATACCATGGTAACTACTTGGCATGGTAAATCAAGGTCCTTAAGGCTCCCACACAGAGTTACTGCTATTGTGACTAGAGTTATTCAAATGGCACCTTAGCATACTTACTACTTACCAAGCAGCAATGTTACCTTGGATTAAACTAAGAATAAAGTCAAGGGCTTACGAGCCCAAAATAGCACTAAGATTTTTCTGACGTTAATGAGTAGCTCAAAACTGCTTAAAAATAATTTTATTTGTACTGTACACTGTGAAGACAAAGCAGTGTTGATATATAAACCTGATTTTAAAACACAAACAAATCACACTTTGCAGAGAGATCTTCCCACAAGCAGTTTAGGAAAGAAGAGAAATAAAAACAGGAAGGAATGAGATGGTAGAAAGGAAGAGCTTACACCTTAAAGGAAATAAAGATCTTTGAGATCAAATGAAATCACCCAGAATCTTCAGAAAACACTTGATGGATTTCAAGTCTCCATTTTGCTTTATAATGCTTTCAATGACAAATTGAGGGTACTCTTTACTTATTCAATAAAAGCAGGATGGAACAATGTATTTTGAGTATAGTTCTTATCTAAAGAATTGTGCCTCCATTCTTTGCTTTCTATTCACACATCAATACCTTGGTCATCTTGAAAGCTCCCTCAAGAAACAATAACTCCCTCAAGTTATTGTTAAATTGATTTTCCAAAACTGAAAGAAGAGACTGCTGGCATGACAGACAACTGACAACTAATTGCCTTTAAATTGTGTTGCCAAACACCAGCAGCAGGTCACAGCAGTATGTCACGGGAAGTTTGCTTAGTCTTTCACATGAATTTTACTGAATCTTGTTAGCTAGGAACAGTAGTTGCTGACTTAAATATTTTCCTTTCTCTCCAGCATTCTCTAGAAACATCAATATGAAAGTGTTCAGGAGGAAGACAATTTGTATATACAAAAGGAAGACAGATGGGATAAATAGGTGTGCACTACATACATTGTTAAAGATGTCAGCCCTCCACACAAACACACACACACACAGAGCGAAAATAGAACCATCCCAGATTACAGGTGATGCGGGAATGCATTCTGACAGAGACGACATAGCTGTCAAAGCACAGACCGTACAAACAGGTAAAATGGGGGTGAGAGTCAAGAGCACTCACAAGTAAAACTTCTCTTCCCATACAGGGTTCAGATTCCCAAAAATCGTTTTTGTCCTCTTCTTCGTTTTACCCACTTGAACAGTTACATATGGATCGCTGGACCCAGTCTTGTCTTTGGCCTGCAGACCCTGAGCACACACCACTGAAAGGAAAAGAGAGGGTTACCACCACCACTCAACAAGACAATGTGGCTGAACACCCTGTGAAGCAGCAGCTCATAATGGCCAGAGAAACAGGAATATCACTCATGAGAGCGTTTCTGATGAGCCTCAGCTCATGGCACACTACAGTGCCTGAGGTAGGAACATCTCCCTCCACCTGCTACCTGTATGTACACTGACCAGAAGGACACACAGGTCAGAGAAGCCCTTTCTCTCAGTTCTCTCTACCTTCACACCAACTCTCTCTAACTGTAGGCTCGCTAAGTTTAGGCTCCCGAGAGAGAGAAAGAGAACCCCATGAATCCCCCACTTACCGGTGATCGTGATCTTTGCTGACCATTTTGAGGTGCCATCGAGCACACTCTGCTTCACTGTCTTCATCTGCTGAGCATGTGTCATCTTGCTCTCACAGAACACATCTCTGATCAAGTCAAAGATCTCTGGCTTGTTCCGCTCCCGGATCTTCATGCGATCCTTCATTGCCATGATGAAATTCTGGGTTCGGTCTTCAGCTCCATGCTTCGAGCTCTTCTCTGCTGCTCCTGTGCACCAGGAAACATGCAATGCTCATCAGAAACAAACAAGCACAGGATCGTGTTTCACTGAATCTGGACAGCACGATCAAAGCTACGAGTTACCCTCCACACCATGGCTGCTTGCTTTTACACTGACTTTTACACTCAGTCCCCCTTATTTCAACATGTGCACAGAGAATCTGGACCATTTGGAGGTGGGAGGGGACAGTTTCTCCATAACCTGGGATCAGATTGGTCTCCTGACAACAGGCTGATTTAATACCCTTACAGATGAGGAAGACTCAGAAATGAGGCTCTTCCATTAACAGCAGATAGCAGCATGCCCCCTGCTCTCCTCATCTTGCTTTGAATAAATAAATCCCTGCTTGGGCAAGTGCTAAGAAGAAGACATAGGACTCCCATTACAAATAGTATCTATGACCTTGTCTCAAAGCTGCACTTCAGCACCACAGAAGAGAAGTTCAGATGGCTTAACACTGTTGGCATTTCCTACCCACATGTGCCACATGACTCCCTGTTCACCACAGAGTCACTGCAAACCTCTGTCCCATTTTGCCTGGAACCACCCTGTTTGGATCAGGCATCAAGCTGCAGACACAAAAAGTGCCTCTCTGGATGCCACTCTATTTTATCAATTTGTATGGAGACAACTCAAATCATCCATTTCTAGAATTACACAGGTATATTACCTATAAGGTAGCAAATTCAATAGTTGAAACCTTGAGCCATCATACGCGTGGGGCACTAGTAACAGTATCCAGCAGCTGGAAACACAAGAGCCAGTTACAGAGTTGGTAACTGCATAGTTATTCAAAAGATTCTGGACAAAGAGAAGCCTCTGGACGCTTGCATACCGCTTACAAAATTTAGAAGTTTATAACGTTATGAGATAAGACTACTCCCACAACTGACTGCTTCCTACTCAATTTTGACAGTCATTTTTACTGTCAAAATTTAAAGACTGACTATTGTGTCAGATGTGAGACATGCATTAATGAAAGCACTGACGTGAGCTAACAGAGAAGATAACTCAGGTGTGAAATGAAAAACAGGCACACAAGATTATTGCACACTGCCTCTCTACCCAGTGTCTGCAGCAATTTCAAGTTATGATCTTAAATCGGATTAAGTTAAAATGCTATAAAGGTCTTGTGAACACATTCAATCATAATCTTTCTCTTTAATGTAATGTGGTTTTGCTCGTTTTAATTCTCCAGGATAGTTTAGTTAAAGCAAGCTTAGTCCTAGAAAATTTATTTCCATTCAGGTGTTCACCAAAATTATATTACCTTAAAACCAGAAGAAGTGGGCAAATGTGATATCTGGAGTACCTTTAGTATAAGGTATTGCAGTTTTGCATATGAAACTGTTTCAGCAGGTAGAGACTAAATATGAAAAAAAATTATATTTACACTCACACAGGACCCCCAGCAGGACAACTTAACAGGCAACCTTGTCACCAGGTTGTTGTCAACAGGGTGCCCAGTGACTAGTGCTGTCTGAAGACATCCATGTCTAGGGCCTTCACTCTAACACCTTTCACCATGACGCAATTCACTTCAATAAAGAAACAAAACTCTATTATTATTTCCACCATCCACACCGAAGAGAACAAAAACACAGTTTGGAACAAACTGTGACCGCTGAAGTGTCAGAAGTTCATTAAGGACACTGGATAACAAGGCATGCTATTTAGGACCTGGGTGTAAAACAAGCCATAATTTTACATTACCTGAGTATTTTTTCATTTCTCTTGCTAGGGGCTTGATGTTCAGTATTTAATTTAGTACAATAAAATGTACATGCCCCAAAGTTTCCTGTTGTTGGCTTAAGATGAAATGAAATCAAACACTGGAATTAATTATGCAGTCCCTGCTGTTTCTACTCACCGGTGATGAACCTAACATTTATTAAAGGAATATGAAACCAAAATGATACCAGGGGCTATACTTTGAACTTCAGATAAGAAATGCTATTCAGTTTTAACAGAACTAGGTCTTCTGGGGATGGAGGCAGACTCTATACTGTATATGCAGAGCTACAGAAAATTACTGGGAAATCAGGAAAGGCCAAACTGAACAATTTGCCTTTCCCAGCTGGAATTCTGAAATGTGTCGTGATCCAAAGAAACCAGCTGTGCCCTGACCTTTCTGACTTTAAGGAAATTAAGAACCTAATTCAAACATTAAGGGTTTGTGTTATGCATGAGAGGAATGCTCCATTTCTGCATGACTGTCTAAATAAATTTCTAGCCAGGCAGCTCATGAATATAAATGTTTCACTGTCCATCACTGAGGCGGGACAAGAACTACCACAGCTCTGAGGTGGCATGGTCTGCATCACTGCCTTAATGCAAACACTCCAGAAGCGTCAAATGATGCTTCAGAACGCAAACTTGGACAAATGGAGGAATTCTAGTTAAAAACACGTTTAACATCCCCACAACCTGCAGAGACCTTGCAGTGTGGATTTATCCCTCTGCAACCCTAGCAGCAGTCCAGGGCACCCCGTGTTGCAGGATGTGTAAGCCATGTCACAGAGACCCCTAGAGCCCTCACTTTAGTCACCTCAAAGGCTTGGCTCTGCCTTCAGAGGAAACTCCTCACTTCCATCCATGCTGCTTCTCCACTCAGTGCAAATAATTTGCCCAGATATGGTAGCTCCATTACTCCTTCCCTGATTCATCTGTCCCTGAGCTGCAGACACCTTATTTAACAATTCGGACTAATAAAGAACAGACAATGTCTGTTCTGCTGTCTCACCAACACACTCTTTCTTAATTTTAACATCTGCTTCTTGGTACAAAACCAAGAGAATTCCCAAAGCAACCCCTGGGGGACTAATTAACTATGATGGATGTGTTTTAAACCCACAACATGTCATTATACTGAATGGCAGAGGATGCTTTTCCTGGTGTTGGACTGGGATTGTGTTTCTCCAAGCTGCAAAGAGGGTTTTGGTCAATGGATCAGCTTTTCAAGTCCTGTGAATAGCAACTGACAGGCATCAGAATATACAAGTAATGTGTACAGTACTACAGAAATGGTTCTGGGCTTTTTTTCTCTCTTCCTTTCTAGGACTGAATTATGAGTGAATTTATGACTGGAAACAGAAAGCAAATATGTCTATATTGGGAATTGTATTGATATAGCTATTAGTAAACCACCAGTGCTGTTATTCTATGCTTTAACATGAAAAAGTCAAGAAAGCAACACTGGCAGGATTGAAGGCAGCTGTTCAGTAGGCGGATAATGCTTAGAAATTATATATTCCTGAAACTTAAAATAGATATTCAAGTTTCAAATAAAGGTATCCCTCCCTCCCTCTGTGCAAATATTTTCCTACATAGAACTTTGGGAGCAAACAAATGTTCATCACCATGGTGTCTTATCATCATTCAACCCAGAAGCCAAGATGATTATTACAGAGTGACTTAATCAGTCTCACTAACAGTCCACTCACTGACCTGGTCTCAGGACTGCAGCCTCTGAATTCAGAGTACAATACGCACAAGTTTCTCACCCAAAAAGCAAGAAACACACCTGCTGCCAGGACCACTCCAGAGGTGAACCAACAAGACAGAAGCCAGAACAGTTCAAAAGCAGGGTATTTGGTAATGCAGACCTGATGGCTTGCATGAACTTCTCCAAGGTTTGGAGATAAAGCTACAGATTTCATGTTCAAGAGTAGTTTGAAGCTTGAGATCTCATTTCCTCCTTTTCAAGATCTCCAGAGGACCACATTCTGTTCTCCCAAGACAATTTCTTTTCTCAGGTTTAACTGTAATCTACTGAGGACGAGATTAGCATAACTACAAAAAAAAAAACCACCAAACCCCAAGACACAATTATAGACATGGATTACTATGGCTTTTCAAAAGCTAGACCTGAACTGTACAGGCCTCTTTTACTGCAATCTTGCTGGCATAATGTCCTTCCCTTCCACCCTCTACACAATTACTTCTACACATTTGTTCCTTGGTATTCTACACATCCATCCCTACATTTACTCTTCCTTTAATACCAACATTGCCTAACCCACTGTAATTTAGTGAGTACTACACCAATGCTCAAGGCAAGAGAAAAAATTCCTTTTCCAAAACCTTTGCATGCTGTGGGGATGTTAAAGACCATCCTTCTATCCATTTTCAGCCAAGTAAGAAAGGAATTTATCCATACAGCAGAGATTTCCACTACTTTGAAGAATAGCAGAAGGCTAAAAAGAGAGCACCGTCCCTTGAGCAAGTATTTATGAACTTATGATAAAAAGGCAAGAGCCCTATCATTACAGTAATAACTTCTGAGTGTCCACAATACTATAAACCAGGTGGCTGGTTCCAGTTTACTGCACTTCAGACATTACCAGTTCATGGAACAGCCCTCCCAAACCAGTCTGCAAATGGGTTTTGATTCAAACTGCAACAAAGCATTGCTGAATTTGAGTATTTCATCAGTGCAGTCCCACGTGTTTGTTGAGTGTATCAGATACTCAGTTTCTTAAAAATATGGAGAGCAAGAAAAGTACTTTCAGAAGAAATAACCAAGCTTAATTCTTACAGACTTGAGGAAAGAGATTTTATTTCCCCCAGAAAAATAAGAAGGAAAGGAGATGGATAAACAGCACATTTTGATTTTAAAGAATAAAATCTCAGGTGTCTATCAAAATTTTAAGGCATAGACAATAGAAGTATATTTGTAACCAGCCAGAAAATTCATTTTACTCCAATGTAACATTTTCTGGAAGAATTACATAGATTGAAGTGCAGATGTATCCTGAGGCACCGAAGTATAATCAATAGAATTGTATTTGTTACCAGTCTGAAAATTCATTTTACTCTGTTGCAACATATTCTGGAAGCCTTCAAGAGACCTAAGTGAAGATATGTCCTCAGAATATTTGGAGTTTTTTGCCAACAGCAACAATAAAGCTCCTGTTAGGAAAAAAAAATCCCTCCTGAGTTCAGTAAACAAGAAAGTTCAATCTTGAATTTATTGGATCTCTAAACTGCTGTTTGTCCATCAGAACTGCTATTTCTTATTCCTCAAGCACAGACAAGCTTTTCAAACATATATTAAAAAAAAAAAAAAAAGATAATTTCTTCAATTTTCTTCTTGTTAGTTTCCAGTTAAAAGGATTTTAGCATGAATATGCCAAAGCAAAGAACAGAGTTGCCTGGAAATGTCTTTTAATAGATTTCTAGTACTGATAACAATTGCTTTCCCATTCCGGAAGCACATTCACATACTGAATCCACCATCTTCATCTCCCAGCACTGTCCTCTACCTTCTTTGTCTTTTAATTACACAATCACCATCTTCAGTTTGCTTTACATCTCTGTCCCAGCTAATTATACACTCTACACCCACAGTGGGTAATCTTGCAGACCCTGGCTCACAGTTTCTCTGTCTTCCTTGTTATGATGCTGGACAGCTCACAAATAACTCACTTACAAATGTAACTCACTAAGTAGAATTTTTGCTTGGTTGGGTTTTACCTTTCTACATGTTTCAGATGTTTTATGCCCAGTATATTCTCAGTTGTTTTCTGTTTCTACAACTTTGCACGATGAAGTATCTTGAGTTTACATTTAGAAAGAAAATGTGAAAACATCCGCAACCCTCTGAACAAAATAACAAGTTATTAATGCTTTGTTAAATATGAAAAGTAAAGTAATTTCCAGTTGTTTCTTCTACTTCATGGAAAAACACAGACTTATCACCATCATCACATCCCACAGTCCATTGCATAAGCTTATGTAATTACAGCTGGAGATTAAAAAGCCTTCCCCCATGGTTATTCTTCGGAGACTGTTTCAGAGACTCCCTGTTTTCAGGGTGTCTGAATCACTGAAGTTGTCTTCTACTTCTACCTTTAATTTTCTTACAGCACATTTAGCCAAGTTTTTTGGTTTTTTGTTTTTTGTTTGTTTGTCTGTTTTTTGTAAACCAGAAGCCTAAACAGATCATATCCCCCCCCCCCCCGCCCCCCGCTGCTTATCTCCCTCTTCCCAACATGGTGCAAGCATAAACAAGTCCAAACAAACCAATTCACACTGCCAGCTATGAAACAATATCTACTGCCCAGAAAGGCTTTAGGCCATGGGCATCTGTAAGGTCTAAGAGTAATCCAGAGTCATAGCAGATGCCCTACATGCACATCTTACACCTCTGCCATGGGCTCCACAACATCCCTTCAGAAACATCCCATCAGGACAGAGCTCGTATGGCTATTTTTACTTTTTTGAAGGAGCATGATTCCTGTCCTCCTGTCCCCCACTGCCAAGCCTCTCTTCTGAAAGATTAACAAATTCATACCATTCTCTCCCATGACATTCTCATATTTTCCCCATTACCACTGAACTCCCTCCAGTACCCATCCCAGCCTGAACTCTCCCTTCTTGAACACGGATTCTTTCTCTGCAGGAACCTATTTCCTCTTAATTATTAGCTGTTTCTTAAACTTGGGGGAGGGGGGTTCCTATTGTTTTCAACTTCATGATCACTGTTCTGTTCAACAGCTTTGTGCCTGTTTCCCCATGCTGCTGGTGCAAACCTAATTTTCCTCTGTTCTTCACAGCATTTTCCCCATACTGAGATATCACAACTCCCTTGCAACATTACAACATCCTGGGTATGCAACAGATTGTGTCAGAAAACTGAGTTATGACTGAATTACATTCTCCTGGATCAAATGCAACACCACAGCTTTTTCCTTGGTCACAAAAAGGTGCCAATGATACAACAGTTCTAGTGCTATACACTGACCTTGCAACCCTCAAAGACAAATCCAGAAACACTAAGCAACTGAGGGACAGAGAAGTTCTGCCAGTATCAGATGTGTCTTACAAATAAGCCATTGCAAATAGCCCTAGTCCTAACTACGACAAATTTAGGACTCTGCACACACCAAAGATACAACTACAAACAACATCCTTTTGTGGTGTTAAGAAAAGCCATAAGTAAAAAATAAAGTGATCTATGATCCACTGGTATGCCCTGCTGGGTCATCCAGCCTGGCTTTCCCAAACAACTACAACCTGAGGAAGATACAAGATTTGACTTTTGTGTTCCTATAACTCCTAAATGCTCACAGGCATTTGCAAGTCTGCTTATACTTCAGAAGTATGCTTATACTTCAGAAACTTCCTGATTTCTTAGATTTAGTCCATCAAGCTGCAATGACAAGAAAAGCAGGAGTGAACAGAAACAGCCCCACCTTCCTACTCAAGATTTAACACATATGGCAGAAATTTCTATTCCGTTTAGACCAAGATATTTTGCTCTCAAGCAGGAATATAAATTTGAGACCAAATTAAGAAACAGTTTTACAAGCAAACAAAAATAACGGGACCAAGGCAGATGCCTAAATGAATACTTTTCTCTCTCCTTTTTTTTTCTCTTTAATCAAATTTCTTTTAAAGTTCTCCCTTGCTTAAGATCTCATTTATTCTGCAAAGTCACAGAGCTCCTTGAAGAGACGGCTTAGTATTTTACACCTCAGAAATAAAAAAACCCAACAAAATAAACAGAAATGCCAGCAGGAGGATGAAATACTGCCCATACACCCAAATAACACCTTTGTGTCTGTCTGACCCACCATCTCTGCTGACTAAGCCCCAGGTTCCCCAAGTAATTCAGACAGGAAGACCTACTGTTAAAAAGACAAAATGCTTGCCCGATCTGCCCTTTAAACAGAGAATCCAAGCTTATTCATGGACTCTATCCTCTAAGCAGGAACCCAGTGCTGCTCTGAAGAGCTTAAAACAGTGGCACAGGCTGATGGCTGGAGCAAGCAACATGACTGGGATACCAGGGCAGGGGGGTCTGAACAAATGTCAAAATATTCACCCTCACACCCTATTCACCCAGCCCACTGCCTCTCTTCCATGCAGGATATGTTAGCAGACACACCACCTGAGCTGACAAAAAGAGAGTAAACAAAACATACAAACAAAAAGTCAGCCAAACCCAACAACTAGACATGAAAGAGTCAAGAATTAAACCTTCTTTTAAAGCACATCAAGCATAATTCTGCAAAGTTCTTCTGCATCACTGGCATCTGTGTCCACTGGGCGATGGGGGTAGGCTCAGCCCAACGGCACCTTTCCAGAAAATACAGTCACTTTAATAATTGCAGCTTCACTGATTCCCTGAGATACCACCAATACATTTAGGAAAGCTCTGGTAGCACTTTTGGACAGCCATACTCCACTGGCCACTACTCACTCTGTAAGCAGTCAGCGTTGAGCAAGTCTTGGCACTTCTCATGGCACTTGACTCCACATTCCCCGCAGCGCATTCCCTGCCGTGCAATACCCCACAGCAGCCCCTCACATTCGTAGCAGTAGGTAGGAGTTGTGGCTGTCCACACCTCAAAGTTGTGTGGGGTTGTACAAGAGATGGGGTAAATTAAGGCTTGCAAGGTCTTCTTATAGACATGAGATTTCTGAAAGGCAAGAGAAGACATAAACCCACATCCAGGAAGGTGACTGAGCCTGTTTTTGCTGGTTAGCACATGAATTTTAAAGAAAAATGCATGAGGGGTGCAATAAATCTACAAGGTAAGCAAATTTATAAAATTTATACAAGAGGTGTCAGAGGACACTCTTGCGCTTCCAAAAACATTTCTTCAGGCATTTAAAAAAGTGGAAGAAGTTGAAAGACAAGAATTAAGGTTTGCGGACAAGGAATATCTTGCATAAATCAAGTTTCACACACTGTCCCCCATGGCAGACAGCACAGGAAAAGATGTTGAGATTACTGAGTTCAAGAAGTGTTTGGACGATGCTCTCAGGCACACGGTTGGGGTGTCCTGTGCCAGGGCCAGGAGTTGGACTCGATGATTCTGATGTGTCCCTTCCAACTCAGGGTATTCTGTGATTCTGTGAGTCTACATTTTTTGGCATTATATTGATACATTTAATGTTATTTTTTGCATGTTTAGTTTCATTATACAAACGGTACAGGAAGCTTTGCATCTGTATTTCTAGGTATTAGTGAAGCTAGCTCTGCATCCCAGAGAGTCTGCATCCCAGAGAATCAAAGCAGGATGCTGCTACCCATAATTTGCTTACTAAAAGTTAATAGAAGCCAAGCAATGCTCCCACTTACCAGCTCTTCATCTTTGAGAGATGTTCTAGTGGCCATTGCTGAGGTAATTCCGGCTTTCCGGGACTGAACCAGTGACTAAGGAGGAAGAAAGTTTGTTATTCACTACCAATATTTAGGAATACAATGGCACTACATGCCCAGAGATGTGAGCAAGGGGACTCTCTCATGCTAGGTATCAAACCAGCAGTCTACTGTATTCAAGCTGGTTTCTTAAAATGACAGCTCACATCTCAGAAGAGTCAAATGTATATTCTGAAAGGTCTTCAAGCTTGTTTTCATCTGCCCAGAACCAGTCTCAGTTTAGTAAATTTTTATATGTTTCTCTGGTAAGAACTGTCAATGAAACCTGGGTTCCCATCTCCGCTTCTCTGTTCTGGTAGCAACAATAACTCTTCTATTTTCTAAGGTCACTACAGGGAACTCACTTTTCTATATCTATCGTCATTCATATCCAAAAGGACATTATTTCATCATTTTTTACAACATACACAAACCGCCAAAATATGACAGTAAAAGGGTTACAAATAACCAGGATAAAAAAAAAAAAAAAGGGAGTAGAGGTTTGAATGTGCTGGTGTATCACATTCATTGGCCATCACTGAACACAATGAACTGCATTTTCCCCTCAAAGAACTGCCTTTCACGTCCCCCCTAATGCTGTTTTGCAGCTGTGGACAGCACAGGACAGTGCCTTTGCAGGACTTCACAGTAGCATACACGGGGTTTCTGCAGCAAGCCACTTCAGTTAGATGAAGGCAGAGGAGGAAATTAAAGACTGTAGCATTTGCTTTGAAATCACCAAACTGTGTCAAAAGCCTCCACTTATGCTCTGCTTTATGCTGTTTGAAGGCAGACTAAAAAAGTTCATTCCCTCAGTGATGGAACAGGATAGAATGCTGGATACACATGCACTGCAACGCTTCAGGTTCAAAACAAAAAGAAAAGAAGCGGATGGAAAATAAGGTAAAATTTATTTTTTTTTTTTTTTTTTTTTTTTTTTTGGTGAAGACTTGATGGATAGTCTTTAGCTTCACTTACCATGGCCTGTGAAGAGAGAGAGTGAAAGCATTCAAGGGAAGTAAGACAAGTTAATGCCATTATTGCAGAGATTTAAGATACAAGCAGTTAGCTAGACACATACTAAGTTTCCCATGCATAAGCTGGCAGAGAAAATTGCATGCATCTTCTCACATGAATTACAGGATATGGAAACTTTGGTCTTTCAGCTGTTACAGCATTTCTCCCAAGTATGAAATCGCTACGTGTGCTGAATACAGCCAACAAAAAACCATTTGTCCTGCAGAAGCCTTATTTCACCATATCATACAAGCATATGAAACTTGTCCTCATTACTCGCTTGGTTCTCATGCCTCCTCAGTGCAGAAGCCTACTGGCAATATTGCAAATAGCTTTTAAAATCCAAGCACATATGCTCGTTTATCTATCCTCTGAAATTCCAGCCCTCTGGTGAGTTGCCAAACCTCACACGGACATTATAACTTTCCCTAAGGTATGTGATCTTTTTAGGAAAACACTTAAAAATAATGCAGGTCTAAAAATAATCAAATACTTTGTGCAGAATAACAAGGAAAAAGAACACGAAAAATACCTTAATTCTGTCAAATGAATGAAACTGTCTACAAAACTGTAGCTTATTCTCACAGAGATTTTTTTCAAGCACAACTCCTAATCCTTTAGCATAAGAATTAATTTAACAAAATGGGAAACCTTCAGCTTCTTGAAGTGACAGAAACGGTTATCATACACTGAAAAAGTAAAGCCAGCTGCACTAATGGCTACATGGCAGAAGAGAAACAAACAAATCTCTTACCAGATCACTGACAAGTGGAATTGGCTTTTTTTTGCGTAGATCAGGCATGCTATCGATGCCATAGAGACCACCTGCAGGCCTGGAAATTCAGGAGGAAAAAAAAAAGAAAGATTAATTAGTTTAGGGTTGAGAGGGGTGAAGAGGGGGATGCTTCACTGGAGGAAGAAAAATCAGCCAGAAGATTATACTTAAGAAAGTGTAAAGTTAATGCTAAAAATGATTAAGTGTTTATCTTCTTCAAACACAACAATCCAGACATTCCTGCCTGGTGTTGGTTGTTAGGAGAGGAGCACGTCAAAGAGGATCAGCCCAGGGGCAGGATGCTGCTACCCAGCTTCTGATTAGAGGCTAGAACATAGTTAATCCTGGCCCTTGAGGTCCATATAATTATTAGGAAAAACGTGACATCTGAGGAGAAAGGAGATCCTTTTTATTTCCATAAAAGAGACCATTTGTGGTGCTCAGCATTTCAAGCCATCCAGACTTGTACACACAAGAGCTGCCATTTGCTGGTGGAAGTGGCAATGGAGCAAAAGAGCCACTATCCCAAGAACAGTCAGAGCCTGATGAAATAAAACACTATAATCTGCTTCCCACCTGACGATGTCAGACTGGATAATTACACCTGAAACCTGCTGTTCACTGGTAACACCACATGGATGTAACCCTGTACTTGAGGCAGATCTGTTAATTCAGTTTAAAGGTCCCCAGCAAATGCATCCATCTATAATGACTTTAGACACTGCTTTTTGCTAAGGCTGGAAACAGAGCACACACTTCTCTGCTGTGACTCCATACAACGAACACTCAGCCCACCAGGCAAAGCCCCTCTCACTGTTTCTCTCACCCTTCCCATCTCCACGCTGCTTTCATGCCTTGCTAATATTAGGAATATGGCTCCTGAGGCCTTTTACTTGGGTACAGAGACTGTAAAGGAACCCTCTGCCTCTCCATCCTTAGCCATTCGTTTTCACCCCACACCACACTGGTTTACACCTTCTGGTATTTGTATGATAAAGTGGATAGCCCTTTCAACCTGTCTGTTTTGCTGATTTGGCATACCTGACCCAGCCAAAATGCTTTAGGGCACCACAGTTACAGGAAAAAGGAGTATGGGACCAACTGTTTTAACTGCAATAAAAACCACACATAGAGCTACCCTTCCTAACGATCCAGGAAACCAAAGTGCCACTACAAATTTGCACATGCCACGAAAACTGGGAGGCTGGCAAGTGACAAGAGGCAACCCTTAGAAAGCAGGACCTACTCAAGCCCCTGTTAAATACAGTCAAAAGTAAAGAAAAAAAAGGAATCCAGGGTGACCAAACCTACATAACAGCAGGCCATGCTCGAGGATAGACGAGGGTGTCACGACACAGACCAGCACAAGGCTGTGCCAGAGAGGAAAACAGAGAGGAAAACAGTCTATTATTACAGAAACATGCGACAGAATTGCAATAGCACAATTGACTTTTTCGAGGGGGCATGGGAGGGTAACATGTCCGAGCCAGGGCTGAGCTGACAGCTGCTGCTGGCTGAACGAGCCCGGTGGGAAGGTGAGCAGTCACGTGTAACTGCGCAAACCATGCAGGCTCCATGTGCAGGATGAGTCACATTTGCACGGCAGCACAGCCCCTCTGTGCTCCTGACACATCACCTGCAGTCACTGGGAAGGGAGGCAAACTCAGACACGAGAAAGGTGGAGGTTTACAGCAGTTAACTGAATCTGGTGAAATATTCGGCCAAGAATGAGAACAGTTTTCCCAACACTGGGAAATCCTTACAGCGAGTTGACACCATGTTTTTCCGAGAGAATTCCAGAAAAACGTTTTGCTCAAGTTACACTGCAATGATCCCTTCTGACTTATCATACAGAAATCTCACCTACATCAAGAAATAAGAAATATCTGCACAGTATTTGTATTGCTAGAAATACTACTGCCAGACTTACTGGGATTAAACATGGAATTTTGTCTGCTGCCCTAACATTACAAATCCTTTCTGATATCAGTGATACTTTTTTGGGGTAAAATAGGTGTCATGGAAGACTACTCAGATAATGCCAAGAATCTCAGCATTACTTAAGCCACAACACAGCTTATTGATAAGTTTGGGTCGGAAATTTGTGTCAAATCACTTAAATTATGAAAGCATATATAAAATAGAAAGGGAGAGTCCATAAGCTGAAAAGATGCAACAAAATGGTTACAAGTAATAATCCAGAGTCAGTGCTCCTGCTAAAAGTCAGTTGCACAGTTGAGAAATTACACTTCTTTTCTATAAAATTTCCAATGATTTTTTTTCAAAGTCAATTGAAAGGAAACTGTGATACTCTGACCTTTCCCAGGAAAGAAGAAACATTAAAATTGCATGTTTTATAAGTTCAAGATGAGCCTATACAAAGTATTGTGCTCGAGAAATATGTCCAGTTACAACTTGGTTTCTTGCAAAATATTTTTGATTGATTGAGGTTTATGAGAGAATCAGTGGTAGGTCAGGATGACAAACATATTTGAAAAGTTCTTGTACTAATCAGTGAAGAAA
>JAYRBT010000093.1:62225987-62241455 GCA_036023395.1 Myiotriccus ornatus
TTCCCCCAAACCGTTACCGATGTAGGCGCGTTCCTGCTCCCGCGTCAGCCCGGGAGGGATCACCGTGGGCAGCCCCGGGATCACTGTCGTCTGCTCCAGCAAATTGCCAGTTCTCCAGCAGCGTGCTCACCCAAGTCCTGGGCTCCTTGGGAAAGCACAGGGTTGCTAGGCAGCTCCAGGCATCCGCAGGTGACGCTTTGTGGGAATGCCGACACTGAAGAACAATAACTCCAAAAGCAGAAAGCCATATAGTGAAGCCTCTAATTTAACTTCACGTTTTATTAGGGAAGCTTCCTTCAGCAGTATGAGAATTAAGCGTGTAGCAAGACCACCTCTTGCTGAGATTTCAGGGCAAATCGGCTGCTACTGACAGTCAGCTCCTAATGAGTGCCCTGCCACCAAACCGAATCGCCCTCGTCGTGTACCAGGCACATAACCTAGCAGCCTATAAAACGTGTCACTGTCTTTTTTTTCCCCAGAGGATACCGTGCTGGCACCTATTATGCAGAGTGTCATGCTGAAATTTACAATCAGGGTCTGTCTGCTTCATTTGCTGCCATTGTGGAGAGAATTCACGACCCCTCACTCTCATCTGTACAAATCAGGCATGATAATCACTGCTTTAAAAATACAAACTGCAATGATTTCTAGAGTTAATGAAGTTTTCACTACTATAATGACCATAGAAAACACTGCAAAGACAGAACACTTCCCCAAACCTACCTTTTCCTTCTAAGAGTAAAAGGCACAGCAGTCTTTCAGAGCTACTCTTTCACACTCCTGATGCCACAAGTGACTGATTCAGGAAAAAGAATTTCATCCAGACCACTCTGAGGTGCTCAGTAACAATTATTTAATACTACTACCATAAGCACCTGCCACCAATACATTACAGATTATACACTGCAAGTATAACCTTGATCTTAACCACAGTTCTCAAGAAGCAGCACAGCCATCTCCAGCTCCTTAAGAGGAGACTGAAATGCAGCAGCAGCCTGGGCCTAAGTGAGGTTTGGCCACTTAGTTACTTCATTTAAAACACCAGAAATGCTGTTTTTACTTATAGTGAACTGCAGACATCACTGTAATTACAAATACAGGAAAACAACATCTCAAAACACTACTTACCCTCCTTTGAGCCAGGGTGGTTTTGATGGATCAGCCACATCTTGGCCCTTAAAGAGAGGAAGGGAAAAGAGCAACATGAAACTAGTTTCTAAAAAGACCAGAAAATACCAGAAAAAGTATTCAGATTGTATTCTGAGGAAAGGGTAACAGACCACACTGCATGCTGGCAAACGCATACAGAAATTCATTCAAGCACCTCCGGTGACCAAGATGCCAGGATAAGTCATACAAACACAGACAGGCTATGCAATTTCATTGAACATCTAGGACTGGAACCCGAAGAGCCTGTTCAGTGCACCTCCTCATTCAAAAGGCATTCTTGAAGACCAACTTTTCGTTTTTTTTCCAACCCGAAACAAGTTGGAGTTATCGGAGGGCTCCTGTTACTACAGGTCACCACTTGATCTGAATGCAGTCACAATGAAGATGTTATAAATTAAAAGCACTAGTATGAAATGCACAAATGACAGACCAGACCAACATGAACTTTTGCACAAACACTTGTGAGCTTTGCTTATGCTCAAATGTGAAGAGTCTTTAGTCCCCTAAGCAGAGAGGTCCCATTGCAGTTCCACTCATTCATATCAAAGTATTTAATTTCTAACAGGTGTGAAAAAAGAGCCAGCACTTGCAAGATGACTGCAGGTGGACTGGGATCTCACAGTCCAATGGAAAACACCACAGACTGCCAATGTGAGCATTCATATTTTGAATTCAAACAATGTTCTCATGTTCATATTAGGATTGTATTTATAGGGTAATGTTTTGTTTCTTTGAAAATCTTCAGTGGACTCATTAAAAGTGATAAATCCTTAAACACCTGCAATGTACCAAGAGAGAGAATTTCATGAAGCAAATGCAACCACATCCTTCTGAGCACACGGGGGAGAACATCTCTACCTTTGCTTCTGAACACTTGGAAGAGCTGTGGCTAGAAAGCAAAACTAAAATGGACAAAGGTTTTATAATGGACTGAGCTTGATATCAGATGGTTCAGCTGAGATGAATGACAGAGAATGACAAACAAATGTGGCAACATTTATTGGCAAAAGAAATTAGTTTAACAAAAAAGTTTTCGATCATTTTACCTGATAAATTCTAAATAAAAATGACTGATATTTGAGACATTAAAAGACCACAAAACAGCTTTTTCACTGCAGCCTGTAGACCACAAGAGCATCAGGAATCCATCTGGGAAAAAAGATCCAGGGAAAGCTGTTACCTTGCTGAGCAATAACCATTTCCTACGGGCAACCATGAGTCAACAGATAACAGCCAGGAACATAGATGTGGGGAAAGCAATTAGGAAACAAACCTGCATCATCTCCCAGATTTGAGATATGCCAAGTAAAAACTGCCAAGAGTTCCACATAAATTATACTTTTGCTCATGTATTTTAATTACTTTTACAAAGCCTTTTAGTCATGCAAATAGAAAGAAAATGAGAGAAAGAGCATCTCTAGGGTCAAGATTCAAAATCATCTGGGTACAACAGTACAAAAAAAAAAGAGCTTCCAGCAAGTGACAATATTGATGCAGGGCCATGGCAGGTGATGGATGTGAAGAAACAGGAGTTATCACCTGCTGAAAGCAAAGAGGTAATTTGCTCCAGGCAGCCTTCTCCCTGAGAAAATGCCAAGAGAACCAGCCCCTGACATTCATCAAACAGGGGCTGACGCCTCAAGACTGTAGAAGAGGCAATGCAGTATCCACAGTTAAGGTGTGTGTGGGGAGGAAGGACATGTGATCCAGATTAATGTAGGATCATCATTGGCTTCAGCAGCTTGAAAGTGCTTCTGAGCAAACATGAAGAAAAGAATTAACATAGAGGCAAGTGAAAAACAGGAAAAAATGTTCACAGAGGTGAACCAGTTTTGAAAACATTTCGGTTAAGCAACTATTTTTCTTTATACTGTAAAATGAATGGTGAGCTGAATTTTCACTTCAATAAAAGACTTTTGATGCAATGCCATGTGACGTTAATAAGGCCGGATAAGCTGAGGAGGAGGAAGGAGCTTTAAGGTGGGTAAACAAGTAACTGTAACTGAGCCAGCCATGGACAACGCAATAAGGAAGCTAGTGGGAGTAAGCAGGATCTGCTGATAAAATCTGAAAATGACAAACACAGGGGAATTATTGATACTGAACACATATGTCCAGTGGAAAGAACTGATGGCAGTAAAGACTGCAACAGTGGAGGATTAAGCGTGGAACAAATGGCAAGGTCAAAGTCCCAAAGCCTACTGTGAACTGCGTACAGGGTGCTCCTCAGCGGAGGAAAACACGTGACAGTGGACTTGAGTCCTAGTCATCACACTGACCATAAGCCTCTATGACATGGCCACGTAAGCAGAGAACACCATCCACAGAGTATGTCCACTGAAATGCCTCCACAGAACTAAAAGCATAAATACCTTTGTACTGTGCTGGCAAGACTCCTTTAGCAAAGGCATATGAAATCTCTTTAGTCTACATCAAAGTAAAAAGAATTCACAAAGGAAAATGGCAAAAGCAGTTTGAGGATGTAAATACAATACTATAGAAGGAGAACAAAACATCTTGCTTACTCTAGCAAAAAGAACCTTTTCCTGTGTTTGTTCAACAGGCAGGAGAACTGGAGAAGAGCTGCAGCGAATCATAAATGGAGGATGAAAATTCAAAGGTGCCTCATCATGACAGTTCTGTAGCAGCCTTTCAAAAGGGGAAGCAGACACCAAACCTAACTGGTTCTAAAGAAAATTAGGAGGTTTATATATGATGTAATGGCACGATATCACACAGTGGCAGAGCACTGGCAGTCACCAAGAAGTCCTCTGCAGCCCCTTCTTGCGCTGACATATGCAGTCAAAGAACCAGAGGCTTCAGGCACTACAAGTGCTGGCTCAAGGGTCCAGACACCTCCATGAGTGCCAGTTAAACAAAGTAATCCATGTTTTGCACCTCTGTTATGGGTAGGAACTCTCCATGTATTCCCTTCCATTTAAAGAAGGCAAATGGCAATGCTGTTCAGATGCATTTGCTGCAGAGGGGGAGTTTCCCACCCTCCAAAGGCAGCACTCGGACCAGGGAACAGCAGGGGTCCAGCAGCTGCTCTGGGACTTGCCACAGCTATGGATCTGCTCGGGTTCAGCCCATAGCAGCAGCTTGACTCACTCACAGTCTGGGCAAGCAGCGGAAGTGACAGGCAGGTGAGAAGAACACTGTAACAACTGGGAGAGCTTCTAGCACTGTCCTTCCCAAAGCAAATGGGAGTGGCAAAGGGAAAATAGACACATTTTACACCCAGTCATCCACATGCTGCATGTCACAGGCAGTGTTTTCCTGGCTTATGCATCTTCTCTGCACATCTCTGTCACTTGATCTTTCCTTGGAAGCAGCCAGACCAGTCTGAATCTGAAATGTTTGGGGTTTTTTTAAATCTCCAGTAAGCATGTGAAGGAGTACTCAAATGATGGAGAAGCAAACATGTAAACAAAACAGCACATCACATCTTTATTTGATTCTTTTATTTTTTCATTATTTCTGATGCTGCTGGATGACATTTTTACACCTACTGTCCAGCAAATACCTTCACCTGGGGAAGTGCTTGTCACCCCTAGTACTGCAGTATATTCACTCACAGTAAAGCATGCTGCAATCAGTTGCTGAAAGGTCTTCTCCAAGCAATTCAAGTTTCTTTTCTACCAAAAACCAGTTAGCAAAACAATGCCAGTGACAGCGGAGCATAAATTTAAGGCCCTGGATTAAACAAGGTAACAGACATGATCATTTAAGGCACAGTATTCAGTCACAGGGAAGTCAATGTTTGGTGAAGCCTAAAAATGAAACTAATAGGAGTTTTGTTTTCTCAGGAAAAGCAGCAATTAGGTTTACAAGTAATTTGAGAAGCTCTTCAACAAAGCTGCAATTTTTAAATTTGCAAATTCTCTCATACACAAGAAGATGCTTTAATGGCCAGGACAATTATGTACTTCTGTAGAAGCAAAAATCCATAAAATGGACAAGGAGGCATAAAAATAAATTAAAAATAAAAAATCACCAAGTCTGGAGCACCACAAGGAAACAGAATAATATCCCTAGGTCTGTTAGCCCTCCATACAAATCCATCTCTCCACATAAAAGACTTCCTAACAATGTAACTTTCCATCATATTTAAGTACTGTGTCTAACACATTATCCTCTCAAGATAAAAAACAGATGTAAAACATGGAAAGCTGCTTTATGATGCTTTATTTAAAAAGATTTAAAAAAATCAATAATGACTTTTATTTGTTTTGAAAATCATCCTAACTTGCTTTCAAATACCATGCTTTATTACTAAACCTTAAAACCCTCAGTTTAGATATAGGCTAATCTGAATCAGGCTAAGACAAGGAGCAACTGTTTCACTGTCTAAATTAAACTTCTGGCCATGCCTAATTAGAGCATTTCTTCAGAGGCATTAGCAGAGTCAAACTGAACTAAATTTTCCAAGTTAAATGAGTCAGTCTTGTGGTTCAATGTCTTCATTGAACTCAAGTATGCTGCATTTTACATGGAATCCAAAGCTGCAACAAGTTAAGGGATTATTTTAAATTCATTCTCTATTCTGCAACAGCATCAATTTAATTAAGGATTGAAGAGCCCCAAAGGAAACTCATCCCACTTGATGTATAGTCCAGTACTACTTTTCTAATTGCCAGGTGAGCAGTTTAAAGGAGGTTGCAGTGGTTTTGCACTGAAGCCAGAAGAAGATGGAATTCAACACAAATATTTGACACCGCTTATCTCAGCAGTGAAAAATTCCTGAAAAAGCATTAGTGGACAGATATTTACCAGTAAGAATGAAACAAAACTGCTCATACATGAGCCAACAAATTAATCAAACTCAATGGATGAGATCTGCATGGAGGCCCAAAAGCCCTGGAACATTCAGCCTACTCCGGGAAACCGATTTAGCCTCATTCACACTAAAAAGGGAGAGGGAGAAGCACAGCAGGCACTGAATCCGTGTAGCACAGATTCAAGAAAATAAACCAGCTGAGGATCCAAAAGCCAGTAATTTCTCTGTATGAGATACAGTTGCAAACACAACTGTTGACAAAACACACAGCAGTCAATAAAATAATTCTGTAGATCCTGTTAGGAGGAAAAAGTCATCTGTTGCCCACAGCGTAATAAGCAGAGAGGTAACCAGTCCACGAGTAGAAAAGTAATAACTGTAGGTATTAAAGGAAAAATCCTGCCCTTCCCATGGGGCACAGAGCCCTGCTCAAAGCAAAGTGAAGCATGTAGCTACCTATAAAGACCTGGAATCTGCAGTGAACACTTTTCAGCATCCAGTCTTGCTTAATCTCAGTATTATAGCCCATAGATGTACTTTTGACTTTAACTGATGTTAAGTGTATGAACTAGGCAGACATGAAATGAAATAATATAACTGAAGAAAAACGAAAATATACTCAGTTTAAACAGAGGAAGACCAGAAAGGACAAGATAAACAACTTGTGCTCTGCTAACATGGTGCCTGTGAACATCACACACACCCCACAGAGCACCAAAGGGAGGAGATCACTCCAAGCACTCGTGTTCTCCTCTTTGTACAAGGCAATACGCACTGAACAGACTCTTAACTCATACACAGTGTTAAACAAAGCCTCTGACAACCATGACATGCTAAACTGAACCTCAGCACCTCAGCGGGAGCAATTGGCTACATGGAGACGAGTCATGCACACACAGGGGTTTCAGAAAGAGATGCTGGTTATAAGGGACAACGTGTACAACCTGGAGCTCTCCTCTACCTCCTTCTGCAAGGAAAAGAAAAAGATAAGAAGGAGAGGAACAAACGTTAATAGACCAGATTTCTGCCATGAGGCCTGTAAAATGATTTCAGAAACTGGGGGAAAGGTTTGCCACAAGTTGATAAAACATTCGTGCAGCGAAGAGTTTTCCCATGTACTTCCTGGGACATACACCAGTCAACTAATCTCTTTCAATTAACCTCGAATTCAACTAGTCAAATTTCACCCATACATGCACTTGCATTATAACATATGCTTTTGAGAACTCTTTTTGGAGTTACAGTTCTTGTTTTATTAACTGAAGAATTTTAAATAATCTTAATACAGAATTGGAGCTGCTGTTTATCACACAGGAAAGAAAACCTGTACTTATTACAGAGAGAAAAGGAATTTATTCCTCCTTTCCCCCGGACTGCATCCACTGCCTGCATCTGAAGCATCCCTGCTGCTTCCCTCCTCACCCCCTGTACATTTTGCCCAGTATGAGGAAACCAGCAGCTCCCACGGAACACATTTAGCTTTTGCAAATACCATAATGCAGAGAGCTATTTTCTGGGTTTATACATCTAGGCAATTTTCCTCTGAGAAAAAAAAAAATCCAGAAGCCTCCTACACTAAATCTCATGTTTATGGATAGGCAATTTCAGGGCTAGTAAAGTTACATGAGAGTCATACTCAAAACTTCCGGTACAGACACGATATTTTTTAAGTCCTCCAATCAGATAATTCTCTCCCTGCACAGAAGAATCATATTACTCATTTGCATATGAAAGATGGAGGGTAAGGAATATCTTCATGGCAACAGGAGACACTCAAACTGGTTTAAAAGCAAAAATAGTTTTTGAAGTTACTGTCTACATGGGTATAATTACAGACGTGCAATCACTAAGACAGGAAAATAAAGAAGCTATTTTAACTCAATTGCTAAGGAGAAGTCAAATTACTTTAGCAAATGAAGTGCTGGATTGTAGCTAAAATAAAAACCCTACTTTCCACCTTAAGACATGCCTGCATGGATGCTCATTAGGGAAGAAAGCCTCCGGACCACCCTGCAGGCTTCTCCTTTGGAGCTCATGGAGGAGAAATCACAATCAGCAGGATGCTGCTGACTCCTACCCAACAGCCAGTGTGGCAGAAGTGCTGTGTTGTGACAGTCAGCTCTGCACAGACCTGCCAACCTGGAGAAGCTGAGGAAATTTGGGGTCCACCCCAGACTCAGGTGGGAACATGTTTTGTTGGGCATGGACACTTCTGACTCTTCTCCTCTGAAGTAATTTTTTATTTTACATATAATATCATCTGCCTGCCTGTCCTGTTCTGCTAGGGAAAACCTTCTCACCTAGACAGAGCCAATTCCACTCCAAGTCCTCTGGTTTTGTCCTTCTTTTTGCACAGTTACCCCAAGCCCTTCCAACCCAAGCCGAATTCTCTCCTGACTTGGTCCGTGCGGTTGTTTCACTGTGTCTCAGAGCCAGATATCCCTCATTCCTGGGTTTTTAACTCCTTTGTATTTGAATGATAATTCTTCCTGATGTCTCCCGTGGACTCTCAGAGGGCAGGGGATGCAGAAGACCTGGACTTGTGTCCCCTCTCAGGTCTGCCATGGCTCTCAGTCACGTCGAGTGGGGAAACCCTGCTTTTAGCCCCCGGCTGGAAAACACTGAGGACAGATGGAGTCTCTGGCAGTGCAACAGCTCAACAGTAGCAAGCTACCAGTGAGCATATGCAAGCTACACATTTTTCAAGAGCGTGTTCACTTCGCTCATTTGAGGCTGATTTTCCACAGAAAATTCCTTGACACAGACTAGCACTGCCAAATTTTAAGACCCCAGGGCACTAGAGTGTCTCAAATATAGGTCAAACTTATTTCTATACAAAAACAAAGAAATAAATCTTGCATTAGACTAACTTTTTTAATTAAAAAAAAAAAACACAAACAAACACAACAAAACATTTCAGCTTAAAATCCATACATATTTTTGATTTCTGATCCCCATCAATTTAAGGCGGTTGGGGACAGTTTCAGGTCAAATATAAAATTTGGCAAAGCTCCGAGTAACTGCAGACAAAGATCTAAAATCTTGTGTCTCAGTATAGCATGTGCATTTCATCAGTGGTCACTAACTTGGTTAAACCCCTATCACAGAACTCTTTCACTATTCCACTTTTGAGCAGTCACCTTGCATGCACAAAAATCTCTATTTCAGGACTTCTAGTAATAAAAAAAAAAATCAAACTTATCTTCACTTCCACATTTTTTTTTTTTTCTCTCAAAACCTTCCACAGATTTTCAGGGGATATTTTATTTTCTCTCTTTTGATTTCCAATTAAACACAACAGTTACTTACATGCATCTGCCAAGTTCCAAATTCTTCTGGTAATTTGCATCTGTGTACAACTATAAATAAATTAAACCTTTATGCCAGTGCATCATCTCTGATTCACCAAAACATGCAGATTTACCAACACCTTCAAAGTTATCATCCATTTCTTGGCTGCAGGCTGCTGCCAAACATATTTAATTAAATACCCCGAACTGAACTTTTGAGCACACATGAGCACCACAGTGGTTCAGGTTCAGAACCAAAAAACCACAGCTGCAGAACTGGGTTTTCAGTGGACCTTACCCAGGAACTGGAAAGCCTATTAACAACAAATTACATTTTTAAAGTGAGACATAAACACTTATCTACAGCTGGGGAAAAAAGCAAACCAACAAGATTTCACTGCATTCCACGTATGATGCTTTTTCCAAAGGAAGAAAATAAAGGCTTGGCTCAAACTTGAGTACACGAAAGCAGGACATAAAACTGCAGCTTCTCTTTCTTTAAAAATACAAGCCAGAACAGCACCATTTCATAGAGCCATAGAATCACAGAATGGTTTGTGGAAAGGACCTAAAGATCATCTAGTTCCAACTCCCAAAGAGCTTCCCTGCCCAGCTCTGAGGGTCCTGACTGCTTTGCTTCCTGACATCTCCAGGGTTTTTTTCTCTTCCTTTTCTTATCCTTTAACCCGTGTTTTCCACTACCCTTGACTCCTTTGACTCCTTCCATTTCTCAGAGCACATTTCCCACATCACTATTTCATCACACACTTATTTTTATAGCTTCAGTTGCCAAATCTAACATGTAGATCCACCTTTACAAGAGTGTCACACAAGCACCAACTCTTTTGTCAACTCACTAGACGATGTTCAGGAGAACTGAAGCAGTGAGGCTCAGGAGTGCCAATGCACCCTCGAGACAGATTTGAGGTACAAAGTCCAGCTCTATTCCTCCTTCTCCTCCTTAACTGTTTTGGCTACTTCTCTCCTTGTGAACATGCCTGTACTGCTCAAATTCTGCTGAAATGAGCAGCCTCCTCTCACATTCAGAAACAGGCTATTTCAATACTTCTGCTGCACTGTGACATATGCTAATCCAAGCCCCTGTCTGTTCACTTGGGTCCTAAAACTAGGACATATGTCCAGACTTGAGCACCATGCAAACACCACCAAAAAAAAAAAAAAAAAAAAGCACGTCTGCCTAGCCTGCCAACAAATCCCAGTGTTTACCTCACTAAAACTCTATATTAAAGACCTTCTATAAAATAAGAAAGCAGAGAGCTCATTACAAGCCTTATGATCTGCATAACTGAGAAGGTCACTGGACTGGTACAGAAGTCAAATACAGGTTGACAGATTGTCTCTTCACAATGAAAGCACAGTCACTGGAAAAGCACTTGGAGTTAGACAATTCTTCATGTCAAAAAAAGAGCCCTCTGATTACTCTGACTAGCTTTCATGATTGCAAGAAGAGTGAACACGGTATTTGACACAAAGAAGTTCACAACAAGGATGTGAAGATTTCAACCTGCAATTCAAATACCTTCCACCCTTGAAACAAAGCCTCTTCCGTTAACTGTGTAGTGATTTGGATGGAGATGACACCAAGGAAGTCTTCCCACTGCCTGGAGAGAAAGGGGGCAGATGGACTTACATTTCAAGTTTAGGTTCTGTTTTACCTATCAAAGGCCTATCAAAACGTGCCCCATCAAAAGATGCTGGTCAGCTCTATCTCCAGCATGCTCAGGGATAGATTTAGCAGCACATCACCACTGTATCAGCTCACACTGGCACTTCAATATCAGTCCTGGAAACAAGGCAGGTAGCTCCACAGAACAATTTCTCATCTCAAGGACAAGTTAGGGAAACAATACCAAAATACAAGTCTCAAACTTTTTGAGTGTGTGTTTTGTTTTGATTTAATTTTTATTTTTAAAGGGTCTGTACTAGGATAATATCTAGCAGTGATTAAACACTGAGAACTCCCACTTCATGATAGAGTCACTTGAAGTCTAGATCCACTCAACTCACAAAACTGCAAATCTGGATACTTACAGCTCAAATGCACACTTTGTTATCACATGTCTTAGCTATTATATTTAACAAGAAACCAAGTCACGAATTATGATGAAAAACTTTAACACCTCCTATTTTGAAGAAGCACTGCAAATCTCCCTGTCTGAAAGAAAAGAAAAAAAAAAAGAAAGAAAAAGAAAAGAAAAAAAGAGAGAAGTGAAGCTTGCTAACTGGCATTTTAGTGTATTACACACTAAATTTTAGGGAGTTTTGTCAGTAGTGTTGTACAGCGTATGTACTTGCCTCTGTAACTATTTGCTCACAATTTCTACTAAACTGTTCACCCACATAATGAGGTGTTGGCTGCTGCCTGCACAAATATCAGATTTTGACATCTCCTCAAAAACATTTTTTTTTCATTTTACCTGAATTTGTCTCCTCAGCAGAAATCCCGTTTCCTTCCTGTGCTAATCCTTTTAAGAGTCTCCTACGCATTTGTCTCTTTTCCCTCAGCACATTTTTGAAATTGTTGATGCATTTGTTCAGGTAGATGGTCTCTGCGCACACCTTGTCCAGGCTCATGGGTCTGCACTCCTTTGCTGGCTCAGGTAGGGTGTTCACATCTTCTCCAAGCCCCTCAGGAGGCAAGCACTGCCCAGTACGGATTTCACAGTCAGATGATGGCACCACACTGGAAACAGGAGGCTCATGAGGAACAGAGGAAAGACTGGAAGGAGCAAATTGCATCTGAGCAGATGCTTCACTGTTGACATTTGTGTTTGCCTGGCTCTCAGAGGACTGACTAGGAGGGGTTTCTGCAAAGTTGTCAGAGCTGCCACCCATACCTGAACTGGTCAGCATAAGTGTGTTGTCATCATCCATCTGTAAGCCACTATCATTTTCCAAAAGGATTTCAGAATCACTTGTTTCCAGTTTATGAAATACCACCTGCAGAGCAGACCTGAAGTGGTGAATAGCTTTCCCAAGCTTATTAGTGTAAAACTTCATGTCTACAAGATCAATGTTATCCCGGGAATGGTCAAGGAAATACTGTGAATTTTCCAGGACATCCCTGAACACCTGATCAGTTGGATCTTGATCATTCAGGTCCATTTGGATCATATCTTTCAAGCTGTCACTACTATCAGCCATTTCATCTGTTGTATGATCATAGCTAATGGTTGTCACCCCACTAGAAACATCTTCTCTTTGAATATCAACTTTCTCTGCACTGGTTAGCTTGCATGAAGTATCACAGTCTATTTCAATTTCTTCTGTGGTTATCCCCTCATCTTTTTCTAGAAGGGAAGAGCAATTCTCAGTGACGTTTTCAGTGTCAAGCCTGTGCTCACCACCATTATTTGAAGAACACATCTGTTTTGCATGGCCAGAAGAGTCAGATGAGCAGCAGTGGTTTCCATCACCTGATTTGGCCAAACTAGTCATCTGTGGATTTTGCAGAGGTTCATGAAGGATCTGGTGAATGTCACTGTCATCTGAAGGCTGCTCACTGCAGCTTATTGTTTGTGCTTCCTTTCCAGTCTCAGACACCAAGCTGCTTTCCTTAGTCAAGGCTGATTTCTGTGCAGAATCAGGTCTCTGCCCTGAGCACTGTGCTTTCCTATTCGTGCTTTTATACTTGACCTGGCATAAGTCTGTTTGGAGTTGCCCAACTGCATCAGCCCTCTGAGCTCCATCAGGATTCACCGAGTTGTGATGATTTTTCTTGAAGCCAGACTGCAAAGAGACTGAATCCGTTTTCTGGCCCTTCTGGCCATTCTGCCGCTTTTGCTCCTCACTGGTAGCAATCCGGACCCCTGAGCTCTGCAGAAGGATAGACTTCTGTAAGATAAAGTCTCTCTGTTCACAGCTGACAAGTTTCACAACTGCTGGTCTTGGCATTAATGGTTTGCCTGTACCCACATCCGATCTATAAGCATCTTTTATATACTTACTGCACTGAATACCATTGAAGCAGTGATACTCAGACAAGAAGCTGCAGATAAGCTCTACTGTGTTTTCACCATCTTTCTCTGGGATGCCATAAAAATATAATACTGGTTCTTCCTTTTGTACCTCCTTTCTTGGCTCTCGAGCATGTGTACCCTGGGTTTTGCCACCGGAACCACCTTGCAGGCCTTCTATCTCACTCAAGACTGTATCCACGCAGCTGGAGACTTCATCCACAGAGCCTTTTATCAAGGTGAGGTGCTGACGGAGCTCTGCGATCTCTGTCTGGATTCGACTTATTCCCTGGAGCTCTTTAACAATGTAATCAACCACATCAGCTGAGCGATCTCTTGATTGCCTCCTACGGCTCTTGTATGCAGTGGGCTTCTCCTGGGGAAAGCACCCTTGCCTTTCAGCTGCATCCCTCCAGCTCATGGTAATGCTCAGAGAAGAAAGGTCCTGCCCCTCAGACACTCTGCTCTTCATTTCAGAAGAGGTCTGTGTGATACCATCAGAAGAATTTCCCTGCAAGTCCTTCTTGTTCTGTTGGACTGAACACGGTATTTTCACATAGCCATCCCAGTTCAGTTCCACCTCACCAACACAAACTTCACTGACTGCCTTGGAATCACGTCCTCCATCCTGATTAAAGTCCCCTCCAGCCATGGAAAATTCAGTGCTCCCGGGGCTCCTCTTTATTCCACAGACAAACACGTCTGTTTCAATCTCCACTGGGGATAGCTGGCACCGATGTGCGTGGTTTGAATTATCATCTACCTGGCCTTGAAGAAGCCTCTTCATTTTGTCCCGCAGAAACAAATGGAGTTTTTGCTTCCGGAATTGCTTCCTGCCCCACAGTTTTAAAACAGGTTTTCTGTGCAGAAGTGAAATTTCATTTTCTTGCTTTTTCAATCTACTTCTAGCAAACATCATCAGCTGCACCTGCGTTTCTCATAGTGCTACAAGCTGCAAAAGCACACATCAATCACAACTCGCATCCAGTTTTTATTCTGCCATGAAGCAGCTACTGAAAGAGGGGAAAAAACATTACGGTTTGGTTCAGATAGAAATAGCCAAAGTAACTTAAGAAGCAGAGTAACAAAAAAACCCAAGAACAGCATACACATAAAATCAGACAGAAAGAGGATGTGCTATTTAAAGTGTTTAGACAATGTCTTGGTTTTGGCCACCTCCCCTGATCAGGTTCTTCTTTGTCGAAATATTCAAGGGGGGGGGGGGAGGAATCTAAAGAGCAATTGTGGTCATTCCCTTTTTCTACCAGGTTTGCAAATTGCTCTAAGCTTGACCTCCTGGTTATAGTGTACTATGTGATTTAATTACCCCTCTGAATACAGAATTCTGACATTAGAAATTCTATCCTTGCACATTTCCTTTCCTTTCAAGTTCACAATCTTCATCCTTTCTTGCTTCAAACCAAAGCAGAAATCAAATTCAACTTGGCACACTACCAGCTAGCCCACAGGAATTGCACAAAGTGATGTAAAGTGGCAGAAAGGCTGGAGGAGAGATTTCAAATGTAAAACCTTTCTGCTATTTTAATACTTTTATCTTAATATTTTGCTGCCAAAGAGCATTTAAAAAAAAAAAAAAGATAAAAAAATGAAGCAAACCCAAAAAACCTCAAAGCTTGCGAGCTCACGAGCTAACCTGCAGTTAAATATGCCACACTCAGCATATGCACAAACAAGCTGAGCTGACAGCAGGAAGATTCTGCACGTCACTTCTACTCCAGCTCTCAAGATATTGCAGTGGATCATTTTCCCTGATTTAAATCCCCTCTACAAAGAGCAAAATAAAACCAAAAAACACCCACTATGTGAACTACTTCAAACTTTCCTGTGTCTTTGCTTCACTTAGTAAGAAACATAACAATTAGCTTTTTCCTCCAGAGTGTAAGGCAGACAGAGACCCACACAGAGAACCTCCTGGAGCCAGTGTGACTGGAGAACACAAGTGTATTAGATGATTCAGTTTGGACTTGCCGCCGAAGCACATATTCTTTCTCATACTGTAATGCAAATGAAGACCTATAGTACCTGTCTTCCATTTTTGGGATTACCTCATTCTCAAAGAAAAAAACAAACACAAAACATTTTCAAGCTCCACAATGCACAAACCTAACCATCACAACATCACATCCACTCGCTTCAGAGCTCACAGAAGCTTTCACCTGGTGCCTCTTTGGGAGCGCATACAATGACTCCCATTTTCAAAGCACTAACTCAAAGTTTCCAAACACTGACT
>JAYRBT010000093.1:62244024-62274870 GCA_036023395.1 Myiotriccus ornatus
AAGAAAAGGGTGTGGAAGCACAAACCCTATGTCCATTAAACCTCTGCTAAAATGAGGTGGGTTTATCTTAAAATCATAAAATTGTTTAGGTTGGAAAAGACCTTTAAGACCATCAAGTCCAACCACTAACCGAGTACTTCCAAGGCCACCACTAAACTAACTGCCACATCTACACATCTTTTAAATACTTCCTGGGAGGCTGATTTCACCACTTCCCACTTGGGCAGCCTATTCCAGTATCTGACATCCTGACATTTTTACTGGCTATCTGTTTTTCATTACACCAAGGTAAATACTGAGACACTTTTACCCCACAGCATCGTGCTAGAAGGTGCTGGTACCTCAGGGTAGACATGCTGTTCAAGGTCACCAGCAAAGAGATTTAAAAACAATTAACTATGATCAGAAAAACATATCACAGCAGCCTCTTTGGCTATTGATTCGTGCTACTGAGTGAAGTCTTTTTGATTAGATTATATTTACAGTATCTTCCACACAAAGTGGTATTGTATTACCTGTACTAGCAATTACACTAGGAAAAGCAATAAAATGACTGATAACTGGTCTTGCTACTTTATAAAGAACCATTTAAAAATGAAGAATACCAATAACTAAAATGCAGGACATTCTGGGAATAAAAAAAATTGGCATTAACAAGAGAAAGAAAATCATGGCTAAGGCTGCCATAGCAACATCGCCCCAGCACTCTGCATGCTGAAACACTGACTCTTCCTGAGAATATTACAGCATTTTTAAACACATTAATTGCTGAAATAATCCTAACAAGAAGGCTTGACAGAGGTATGAAGGGTTACCGTCAGTATTGCTGATGTATGACTTCTGGAGATGAGCCTGCAATTTTCTAATTAAAATGATTACACTTAATTTTGGGTTGCAACATATCTGAACATGGCACTATTGCTTTGCTTCTGGGAATATGTCTCTCTTCAAACCTTCTCCTGGTAACTAGCAAAACCTCTAACTTTTGAGTCCTGGCATGGATGATTAAGAAGGTACTGAGCTGAGCAATCCTGGGCAAAAAGCAGGAGAGCTGGAGAACAAAATGTACTGTTGAGAAACGTGTTCACCTTAGGACATTTCGGCTAAAATGTAAGCTGCAGACGAGACACATGGAACACCACAGTGGATTAAAGATGAAATACATCCATGCCATTGAAAAGACAGTAGTTACAAAAGAATAAAAGTAATTGTAAAAACAAACCAATGTGAGCAGAGGAACTATTACTCCGCCCCTCAGCAACCCTTTCACAGTTCCTTTGCAGCACAGCCTCAACTTAGGTTCTTGTTCAGGAATTACTGCACAAGCTGCAAAACAGCATCCCAGCCCCACCTGTAAAACTTCCTTAAGATTTTTAGCGCTTCCAATGCTATTTTCCAGGTTTCTTGTACCTACAATGTCTGTTTCTATACAGCTGAGCAAAAACTGTAATGGAACACTTCAGTGCAGGTATCAATGACAGCCAGCCTTCCCAGCTGACAGGTTCAAGGAAAAGAAACCCCACACTTGAAATCTTTCCAAAGCAGTTTGATAGATCTGATAAAAGGTCAGGTGTGGTCAGTCAGTCACCCTCATGGTGGAAAAATTATCCAGGGAATACTGCATATTACACAGTTCTGCACCTCCCACATCACAGTTATATCTTACCTTTTACACAAAGCCATCCAACCAAGACAAAAAAGCACATCTGAATAGTATTTTGCTGCACCAGCAAGTTATCAGTGCAGCTACAAAGTGAAGGAACAGTAAAAATCACAAATTATGAGTGTACAACACCCACTGAAGTGTTCTGAGTGCATTCAGCAATGTAAAAACTTCTGTTGCAAAACAGCATGAAATTAAATTAATGTAATTAAAGAGTATCACTATGTAGTAGAACAAGGAGATAGCACTCCATGCCTTAACTCCTTAACACCCTCTACAAATGTAGGAACCACCACAGTAGTTAAACGTGTCCCAGCTTTCTGTAAAACGGGACTAATGTCAGTCATCCAGATGACATCCCTTCAGTGAGCACAGATGGAGAAGGACTAAGTTGTCCAGGCCTTAAGTCCAGCTGTCTTGGGAACCCCTGGAGGGCACCTCAGCACCAGGCAGCCCTTCCATCCTTCGAGATGTGCTCATTTCCCTCTGCAGTGCATCCTTCTGTCACAGCTTTTCCTGCAAGCTGAAAGCAGCAGTGACTGGCACAGCGATGCATCGCTCGCAGTACCAAATGAGGTCTGTCACCACCTGGCAGCCAGGAAAAGGCGGCATCCAGAGACAGAAATAGGGGTTGTCCCCAAATGCAGCGAGAGGCACAGCCTGGAAGCTGACGACTATGGCAGTGCAAAGGCTCATGCCTAGCAAGCAGCAAGCTAAGTCTAAGGCACTTACCTAGTTCTGAGGCAACGCTGTGCTGAGATAAAGGCAAAAAGGATAACTGACTACCAAAAATAGAAATCACAGCTGTTTCTGTCATTCTTTAATAAAAGTTTCTAGACTCCTTAGCTGAGAACACAAAACCTGAGCAGCAGCTAAGAGCAGTTTAAGAGCAAATGGAGAAACAACTAAGCTCAGCAGCCCCCTTATTTCCAGAGCTTGGGGGTTGTGTACCAGCTGAATCAACCAGTAAATGGTTTGCCCAGGACAACCTAAAGCACTAATTGTTCCTTAAAACAGATTTCTCCCAAATCAGGGTCTTAAGGATAAAGCATTATACTGAAAAGACAAGCCAGGATCAAGAAGCAACTTCTAATTTAAAGGAAATAGCTCCAAGGACTGAAACAAAAGTATGGGGGCATACCAAGTTGGCTGGTCATGGGATCAGAGCCATGGAAATGCCTGTCAGGCTTCAGGGAAAGGTTTGTGATTATTCAGTTACCTCTAACCAGAAAGCAGACAGACAGCTCTGCCAGTATGAAGCCAGTATCTATGGCTTAAATAATGTTTGTGTGCAGCATTATGAAAACACTGAAGTGTGTCAAGAGCTCTGCCTTGACTAACAATGACAGAATGGGCTGTACGTCTCCTCTACTTGTAACCCAACTTACAGCCCAGTGCTGAGTTACTCTGTGAACTCTCCAAGTGCTGCATTTCTGGCAAGAACCACCACGAAACACATCTGTAAGAATTTCTTCAAAACTCTCGCTGACTCCCTGAGGAGGTTTGCAGCTGGTTTTTCAGGTGACAGTGCCTCAGCTCACAGGGACATTCTCGTAGGAGAGGGACAGGCAGCACTCACCAGTGAATTAGGAGACCCTACTTCTGTTGTCAGGGCAGAGAGAGCACAGCCCTGGTACTAGCTGGTGCTACACATGCTTGCTTACTGATTTGACCTGCTCTGCACTCCTTTAGGGCAGACATTTGGCAGTGTTTAGCTGGGATGGGTTAAGGTAATGTATGCAGCAAATGGAATTAGGGTTTTCCAGCTCATGCTACTAAAATGCAGCACTCGGCAACTAAAATCCTCCTGGGCTAAAACTGCAGCTTTACTTCTATAGCCTTTCTCCTTTTCATCTCGAGGACAGAAGACCTCAGCATTCTGTATTAAGTCTTGAGGTTTATCCCCCAAAGGCTCACTCCATTAGCAAAAGAAAGCTGCCCATATAAATGGAAGGAAAACTGAAAAGATATCTGAAACAGTCACACCATCTGCTCTGATTCACGAGCTTGTACAGCATCCTCATCGCTCCTGCATGCCAGTCACTCCATCTCATCGACTCAGACACTTCTCAGCACAAGAAATCAGAACAATGACAAACACTCTGTGTTAAAAGCAAGCCTTTCCTCAGTGACATTTAAGGAGAATCAAACCAGTAATTTAATTACTTCAAGTTATTTGCTTTTCAAGTGATCAAATTTAAATTATCTCCAAGCTCTTTCCCTTTAACTCTTCTTCCCATAGTGATTTTGATGTCAAATTCCAGCTGAGATACAAACCCTTCTAACAGAAAAGTATTAGAAGTAAACAGACACAACCTCAATTATACCAGTCATAAGACATCTACAATTAGTATCTAATGGGTGAAAACAAAAACTAAGAAATAGAGCATACAAATGAACATACTAAGTGTAAATTGCTTTTACAAAGACATTTTTAAATCCAGTCAGCTTCAAATGGAGCTATTGTATTGCTAAAGTAAACACACACACACAAAGTCCACTCTAAAAATAAAGAGCAATTCTCCTTGGTTGCTGCCTACTTGCACTTTTTACCGAGCCACTTCATTTGTTCCAATCTTTCACTTACCTTGCTGTTTCAAAATAAAACAAAAGGTTAAAATGTAAAGGAAATTTATAGAATTAATAGAAAACTACAGAATACAATAGCTTGTTCTCATAGAAAATACAAGTCCTGAAGGATTCCTAATCTTGTTAAAGGTTCACCAGATAATGAACTTTCACTATGGAGATTATCAACATATTGTTGGTGTCCCATCTGAGGTATCAGGGAAAGCAACGTTAAAGGCACCGAGAGTTTCCCGTTCCACAGCAGCACTAGGATGAGAAATCACATAAAGTTGAAGGCATGTTTTGAAGGGAATAAAAAATGCAAACAGCTACTAAAAATCCAAAAAGCAAAAAACAGCAGAACCCAATGATTGTAAAAGCCAAAAATGAAGAAATCCTTTTGGTTTCCAGGAGCATCCCTCAACAGAAATTCTTTAGTTCCCCACCACAGTGCATCTTTTCCCTTTCTCAGGCTGTACCAAGTACAGTTAAAACTTCATCCTTCTCTTCAGTTGTGACTCAACAGAAAATATTGTACTTCAGAGGCAGAGAGAAAGCTGTGCAGCTATTGCTACTTTACTCCTCCTCGTCAGCTGCCTACTGCCTAGCTCCTCACACACGCAGCCTCCCCGCTTCACTCCTCGCCTCAAAATGATTCTCCACTTTATTATCCATTCAGAAGGAAATACGAACTGATGAAGCCAATCTGACTAAAGACAAAACGCACTCCTTTGGCATTACGAGAGCAGGCAGTGCAGCGCAGTGAGCTGATCTCTGCCGGAAAAGAGCTCTGCCTGACTCCTGGCATCCTACGGGACTGTGGAGGAGGGGGGGCTGGGGGAAGAAAGCTCAGGACTCAACACAGTTAACCAGCTCCAAGAAGATTCTTTGCCCAGTTTATTTTTATCTCTCCTGTTCACCCTCAGACTAACCCACAAGATTCAGCGATGCCCTCGCTGAAAGGAATCCAGTTTCCAAGGAAGACTAGTTCTGGTACAAGTGTGGGGGATTGAAACACCCGTTGATCTCTCGTTTCCCAAAAATAAAAGTCACATTGTTACATAAAAGAATGACTGCAGAAGTGTTGTGCACAGAATCAGATCCACTCACGTTGTACTGACACTTCTCTCCTGGGAGTGAGCAGCAGCAGGCACTCATACTGAAAGAAGCAACTGAATTAAAGGTACTGTTCATCTGCCCCACAGCCTGTTCCAGGGGTATCCAGCACACTGCTGTTAAGACAATCTTCCTGTTGAACAGCTGATCCATGTTCATATCCTCTGTCCCCCCTCTTCATGCACCCAACACAAGCACCCACCTCCTTCCCGAATACTGATTCTCTGCCTTTAGCATCAAAGGCACTGTATGAGTGCTGCTTTTGCTCAAGGACAACTCACTGCATCTTTCAAAACAGTGTCTTTTCACAGTGTGGGGTGGGATTTTGAAGAGGCCTATATGACTTAGCTGTGGAAATGCCACTATCCTCCCATCTGTTCGAATACCTCCTACCTCCTTGTGAGCCAGCCTTGCTGTGAACGATATATCCCCTCCAATGTCTTACCTACACCAGAATCAACTTTTATTCACCACTTCCTCCACAATCATCACTGTGCTCCCACCCCTGCCCTTGCTGCAGGGGCATATTCTCCCAGCACCTTCTACCCCCTGCTCCCACAGCTCCATCCCAGCACCTTGTTGTAGTGCCAGCTGACAACAGCCAGGCTGGTGTCCCTGTCAACTCATTTCTTTGATTTGGGTAAGGGCAAGTTTTGCACACAGGCAGACTAACGTCATGGTTTACATCACCATCTGAGCAACACCACTAGTGACCTGCACCTCCGCTCTTTCCATGTGCAGTGCCCCTTTCAGTCAGGCACAGAAACCACCTTCCAGACCCCCTGAAAGGCTGGTGTTCCTCTGTGGTCACTCATATCCTCCAGCCCCCAGAATACCCTCTCATCTTTGCTCTTTCCTTTGCTGCAGGGGCAGGGACTATGGGTCAGAGTTTGAGAAGTGCTTTAGCTTTAAATGATTTTAAGAGTCTGACCCTGAGTTTCTCATTACATATATTTCCATCCCACCTGGAGAACAGGGCTCCTGCCCAACTGAGGGCACCAAGTCCCACTGCAATAGAAATTATTCCACTAAACACACCAATTACAGCACTTGAGCTCAGAGTTGAAGCTCTGCATGAAATTCATCCACATAAAGATGAAGACTGCCCAACTGAGAAAATAAAATGCAATCCAGGATTTGCGCAGCACTTAGTATCTTCAAAGCCCTGCCTGTGAATAAGATGAAGAAGATCCTCTGAGAGGTCTCCTTCATAGCAGTAGTTTAAAAAAAAAATTAAGTATCCGTCAGACAACACTTTCTTATTTGCATTAACTGTCTACAGCATCTGAAGTTGGACAGTCTTACAGGCTTTTGCGTGCCTCTTTCCAAAGATCCTACTACAAGTGTAACCAACATCATCTTGCCATCCATGCCTCTGTCCTTCCCTTTCGTCCCTCCTTGGTCTTTGCCCATTCCTGCAGCCATCAGTACCAGGCATTAGCACATCAAAGTGCCAAACACAAGACTGCTCTAGCCACAGTTCCTAAGACCCAAAAAAACCTGTGCAAATTTCCAAGCACTGCCATATGAAATCCCAATACTCCCATGGCTGTCATATAAGAACAGGAGCAGAAAAATACATGGAAAAAGTGAGCAGGTCTCAACAGACAAAGAGACAGGAGACATTGCTAATGGAGGTCATGAGCAATGAAATGTTGGAAAGATGTCACTGCCCTCACCACAGCTCACAAGGAGCTGGAGAGGAAAATGTGGCTAAAAAAGACAAAAAAGCAGGTGCCCTCAGAAGCAAGAAAGGTGGCACCTTCCAAACATTTAGAACCCCTTACCTAATGCACAGGAGACTGAAACAGGCTTTTTCAGAGATTTCTTCTGAAATAATGAAGGTAATTCATAATTGTGAAAAATAGGCATGACTTGTCTATTTCTGACTTGCCTATTTTATGACTCCAAAAAAAGTCAGTGAGAAAGAGTATGCTTTACCTTAAGGCTGAGAGCACTGAATTATTTGCCTTCTACAAGAGAAATAAACTTGCACTTAAAAATTTAAATACTTCTTACTGCAATTATTTAATTCACCAACAGATTTTAATTTTAGGTTGAGCCAGGAGGGAATTATTAAAACTGATAAAGCCAGGCTCAGCTATATAGGCCAAATGCTTTGATGTCTGCGAGGTATACATTACCCTTTCTTCTTTTTTAATCCTCATTATCTATTTCATTCCAACTTCCTGTAAAGTAGTGAATTACTGATAAAATTGTAAAAAGTAAGCAATTCCTTCATGAGCACGAGTGGATTAACGAAAGAAAAATGAGCACTCTTCGAGCTCAGGCCCTGCTCCTCCCTCTCCCACACTTACGCCCCATCTCCCTGCAGGAAGACAAGCAGGAACATTTCTAGTGTCCTGGCTCTGGGGGGAGCACAGAATTGAGTGGCTAAGGAAATTAGACCACAGAGAGATGAAAAAGAAACAAGAGAGGAAAAAGTAGAGAGAAAAGTCAATGGAGAGAGCTTGTCTGGTACTGCAGGGGAAAACTCTGTCCAACTCACTCTCAGGTTTAATTTGTCTCACAAATGGCCCTGGACATCTCTGACTCTAGAGTTCTCTAAAATAAAATTTTTATTTGACTGGAAAAAAAAGAAAGCCATCTGTCCCAAGTGCAACTGCCTGCTGCATCTCCCTGAAGGCAGAGTTTTCAGTAAGGCAGCTTGAGTTCAATGCTTCACTAGACCTTAGGAGTTCAAATACGCTGTGTAAAGTTTATCAATTTATTTAGCAGTGAAAACACACTATTTATTATGTTTTTCAAAGCCAGAAGAAGATTAAATCAATCAGCAGTCTAAATACGAAGTGTTAATGAAAAAGCAGCGACATCCTGCTGTTTGACAGCTGTCCTCAATGAATAGCAGCTTTGAGGAGCTGTCCATCACACAACCCCAAGCAGGGCTGCTGGGACCAAGCGTGGAAGAGGAGACTTTATGTTCTGAGGCATTTAAAACTGCCCTGTCAACGATGCTGCTGTTGTTACAGTAGCTCCAGAACACATTTATGAATCATACGCTTAAGACATTGCTTTCAGAAGAAAGAACAACTTCAAGAAGGTTTCATTCAAAGCACTGACTCTTTTCTTTTCCCCTTAGGAAAGGCTAAGGCAAGGTGCAAGGGTAACATGCAAGCTCGAAAAGAAAGATACAGGTATCTCTTACAGCACCGTGAGGACCTTGGAAACTGGTAACGGCCAGACATCAGCATTGAAAGACTTGAAGAAAAAGAAGGAGATAATCTCACCCAAAGCTCTCACCCTTTAAAAAGTTGGGATTTTTCCTCTCATACAAGCTGCGTTATTTTGTTTATAGGAAGACAAGAATGGCACTGGCTCACTGGAAAAAAAAAAGCTAAAGATCAGAGGTTTTGGGACTGCTTACCTTCCAAAGACAGGCAATCTAAGTCCCTTTGTTGTCAATGGCTGCGACCAAACCACTGGATGACTCATCTTCATAGAAAAGATGTTTACACTCAGCATGTTATCATCATTTGACTGTAAGGACATCTGCTGAACTCTGAGACATGAACATTTCTCAACTAACAGAAGGAAAGACTTTCACACACCTGGGAATAAAGAATATTTCCATGGCCAAGAATCCAGTAAAATTCAAGGAGTGGGATTTTTGTCAGGTTAACGACAAAAATGACTTAACATAGCACCAATGTTTTTGAAGATCCACGAACTATACACTTCACAGTTTAGGCCAATCTCTATCAGGCAGAGATTAATCAGAGACCTTAGAGTTTCCTACAATGAGTCCTCCCATCTCTGTCCCTCTGAAGGTGCTGCTGCCACACCAGACAAAAACTTCTCCAGAGGTTAAAACAGATATAGTCTGACATGGCAATTTTTAAGGTGTAAAATCCTTAAGAGAGTATGGGTCATGAAAATAGAAAAGCTTGGATTATCATCCTCCATTTGATTTGTTTATAGCCATCATTTTCACTCACAACGTCAATGCCTTTCCTAAGAGATGTGAGGCAGCCCTTCAAATGCACAGGCTAGACCTGCCTGCCCCTTTCTTGTCTCCATGTGGATGTTTGCACTCTTGGCTTTGGGGTACCAAAAACCAAATGCTGTTAGCTCTGCAAACCAGCACTTCACAGAAGAGGCTATTTTATTCCTCATTCAGTAGGTTCCAGCCTCTTCAGGGCAGAAACAAGCCTTGGCTCCCAGACACCATACTCCTTCCAGAAGCTGCTGCCAAGACAACGCCAACCCCACTCATCACAGCCCACACCAGCCTTCAAAGTCAGGGTGATGAGACTTTAGAAGCAGAGTTGTCTCAGGTGACAGCCTGCGGGGTAGCACATTGTCCCCTTGTGCCCCAGCAATGACAGACACAAAGCCTTCCTTAATGTGCTTAAGGAAAACAGCAAAATACCCCCAGAGCTTTTGCCCTGGGTTTTGGCTGCCCATCTGAACACACAGCAGCCCTTCTCTAGCTGAATCGTCATTCTCCATTTTTAATCAAGAAATTAAGTCAAAGATGGACTCTTAGAAAAATGATGCTGCCTTCTGCCACTCAGACGACTTGAAAATTTTAACAGCTGGGTGTCTCCATTCCAGAAACAACTGTTATCCTGGCTTTTAGACCAGAGTCAGTTTAAATACCTTAGGTCAACAGGCAGCATTTATAGCAGAGAAAACTCTCCCTCTGCTGCCTCCTCCTTCAAATTACATGTCTCTCCCTCCTAACTGCATCCAAAACGTAAGGATGTGATATTTCATGAAATTGGAAAATTACAATCAATGCGTTAATTGCACATCTAATTAAATAATCAGTGTTCCTAAAATGCAGAGGCATCTGGGCACAGACATGTGCTGGGGGTGGAAAAACCTGTAATTATACTCTCAGTTGGAGCTGTAATTGCTTTTTTCATCAAGAAACCTGGGAAGGAAAAGTTGCAGATGATATGAAATGTACATCTCAGGTAGACATAACAGCCTTGAAATGTGAACTAGTTGAAGCAAGCACAAGGGAAGTAAACTGTTCAGCATTTCTATTGTAAATACAGATAAAGGAATAACAGACTTAACTTGCAGCAGTGGAAACCTAGGCTACACACCTGAAAAAGCTTTTAAACAGAAGTGAGCATGGATTATTCAGGGAAGCTAAAAAAACTCTATCGCAGAAGGTTTTAACAAGTGGAAGCACACACAGTTTTAAGGGGTGCTTTTGAGGAAGATAGATGGTCTAGTTAATCTCTTCAAGTCTCAGTTTTATTGCTCCTTATCTTTATCATTCCAGAACCTGTCTCAGGTAGGAAACTGCATGGTAACACATATACCTGGCTAAGAGGTAGGAAGGTACATTACTCCCCATGGACAGTCTGCATGACAACCCAGCTTCTCACGACACAACAGCTTAGTTCAAACACTGCAGAGCACATTTTCCTACCTGAGCTTGACAGTGAGAATGCAGAAATCGTCTCTCACAGAACTCTCCATGCATTCTGCAAGGTCGGTCCAACGCATGGGGATTTGGCTGAAGGAATTAAGTGCCTAGATCCTACCTGGTAGCATCCTGTGTGAACTTTAAGACACCTCTTTCTCCGGTTGGAGATAACCCCTTTCTCAGCTAGGAAAGAGGATGTCCTACTGCTCACAGACCAATAAACCATTTAATATTGTTTCCTTCATGTCAGTCAGAGCATGATGACGTGCTTTATTTATTGTATCAGAGCCAGGCCTCCCATTACAAGCAGTTACATCACCACTGTAGGCAGTGAGGCAAGGGGCACTCCTCATCATACTACTGAAGTAATTCAAACATTACTGGCATTTAGAGAGCACATCTGTGCAGTTAAAAACTCCCCGTTGCAATTGAAGAACGAGGGAAGCATCAGGTCAAGCGCTGCTTCTCTGGACACTCATCTCAAGACAACAAACGCAACTTCTCAGAATACTTAAGTTGGGAGCATATCAAGGACAATCTGGCTCCCAGCTACGCCACTTACTGCTCTGGTGACTCATTTCCAGAATCTTTAGTCAATCAACCAGAAATCATTTCATAGATCAGAGGGAGAGGAATTGGAAAAACCCTCTTCAAAAGGCAGGATGGCTTGTCCAGCCTCATGTAACAACATGGCAGGGGAGTAACAACTAATAACCTTGCGGAGCAATGCCCAGCTACCTCTGCTCACAGATGGTGTCCTCCTCATTGCTACAGATGCACCAGCTGGGAGAAAATATTTTTTACTATTCTGCCTTCATCTTTATGTCTCTGGGCTTAAATAATAAGCTTTTCTCTTAGGTGGGAATAATTTTGTGTTATTTCTATTCCCTTCAGAAGGCAGCAGTTGATTAATGAACCAAAATGCCACATAATTACTTGTTACGAATCACGTAGAACCCTCTGTCAATCTTTGAGGACACTGTTAGCATAGGCACTGAACAAGAAAAAAGTGGCACTGCCACACCATAGCTCTGACAAAGCCAACTCCAGCAATCACACCCAGATTAATAAACCCAGACACAGCTTTCACACCTCCAGTAAAGGCACTTGACAGGCTCTACACTGGGTCTGAATTAACTGGGTCTAGAAATCCAGTCTGTCTGCTCCCCTGATTGGGAGGGACAGAGGAGGAAATTTAATGCAAAAAATGAAAAATGAAAAGCCTCTGCAAGGGGATGAAAACTGCATTACAAACCAGGCTTTGATAATGTAGCTGACCTAAGTCCAGTCACTGAGACGGCAATTAGCCTCTTGGGCAAAAGTCTGTGATGGGAGGGGAAAGCAGAGTCGAACCAAAACACACTTCAAAACTGAGCAGGGATAGCAGGGGGATCACTTCAGTGGCTGCTGCCTCTGTTTGCTGCTCTCCAGTCACAGAGGCCACTCCACCTACACAGAAACTGGAGAGAAGTGGATGTAAAGGCAGGATGAAAAAGGGATGATTCTAGCAGCTATAAACAGTTGTATATTACACAGCTATTACTACTGCAAGGTAAAAATAGAGCAACATAATTAGGATAACATGTATCCATGTCACAAAATATGAAGGAGAATTGTACTTGCTTGAAATTAGGTTTCCTAAATTAGGCATAACGAAATTCAGAGTGAATACACAGCCAATCTATAGGTATTTGTGTAGACAAAACTGGATCTTTTAAGTACCCCTTATACGAGATACCACAAAAACACTTGCATGCATTTCAATCTGCTGCACTATAATAATACACTGAATCAAACAAAAAAATGTAAATAATTGCATTAAAATTTAGCACTCTTAGTTTCTCAATAACAGTTTCTCAAAAATGTGTTTGCTATCTTAAAATATAAGGTGAATATTGACTCATTAACAAAAATAAAACACAGATGGAGACATGGTTAAAATAAACTGATCTTTTACATAAAGCAATCTATTTGTATTTCAAATATTCTTGTGCACATCAACCTAAAGTATGAACCAAAATGAGGCTAAATAAATTGAGTCTTGGACTGATTTATATAAATTACCTTCTAGATGGACAGCTCTATTATCTCCTTTTTAGTACTCATCCCTGATTTTGTCTCTGTTGCTTTTCAAGCTCTCCTATAAAATAATTTTCAAATGTCAGCTTTTAAAAAACTTTCAACGAATATGGGTTCAATTGCAAATTACTGTCTAAATAAACAACAACTGAAAGCCCATGGAGAATTTCTAGAATTTAAGAACAAACCTGTTTACAAAGCACACCGTATTTTCTGAAACTGTTACCACGTGAACATTTGTCAAAAACCAAAATTGTATCTATGACAGGTTCATTACCAGGCATGAGTCACTAAGAACTACCATTCTTCAAGAAACCCCTAATGCAGTCTGGCATCCTTAATATTTACTGCACAACTGCACAGAAAAGCCACAGTCCACGAAGAGCTGCAATATAATTTTCACAGTTTTACTTCAGTGACAGCTTCTAAGTAGGAAACACCTCTCCTCCCCACCTCTGGTTGTTCCCCAAAACCCACACGGTCCTGCAACATGGCACAGCTCAACAGCTAAGGCAGGCAGGTGGGCAGAGTGAACACAGGGAGGCCACGCTACAACAAAACAGTGACGGAGGCTGTGCTTCCACAGACATTTCTGACAGCCTACTTAGAGGCTTCCTGGATGATGAAGTCCCATTCTTTGCTCCCACAGGCGACTGTCATACAATGGCATTCATAAACAGACCCAATTTTAGATTAATTAGAAGCAGAAAGGGCAAAGAAACCAATTTGGAAGCTGTTCACTAACAATTAGAAAAATCGCTGTCTGATTTCTAAGCCTGGGTTTGCTCATAACCGGCTTAGACCCTTCTGTTCTTGTGCTAACATTAACCTTTTGCTTAAATATCTGTAAACTTGCCAATATTTACTCCCATGCTCTATTTGTACATGGCAGCAACGTCTGCTCTCAGCTTCCAGTCTACCAAGCTGAGCCATACTTGTTTGGTCTCATCTCACACATCCTCAGCACCTTCTCTCCCAGGACTCCCCTCGTGTTTCCTCTCCCACTTCTATTCTCTGATGTTTGCAATAGTCCCCATCTTCTACAAAGCATTTGCTGATTTCCTACATGTCATATTAGAAATATTATGGACATAAAGGCAGAAGAGACCTACTGCCCACCTGGTCTGCCACAATGTAGCACATAGGATAAAGCAGCGTGCAACTAATAATTTTACTGATTTTTCATTTGCCAGGCTGTAATTCTTTCTTTCATAATTATTTCTACAGCCCCATTAGTGAGGGCAGACAGAATGAGCTTATAGTTACTCAGAATAGCCCTTCCTTCTCTCTCTCTGATCCATTGCATAAATGTGGCTTAAACAGGATCCTCCTGTTTTGAACAGGATACTCCCTTAGGCCAGAGAGTAACACCACTGCTCACCTGGGTACCACATCATTCTGCAAGCCTTAAGGCACAAGTCACCCCGTACAGCAAGACCCACCCTGTACAGCAAGAGACTCACTGCCTAGAGCATCCCACTAAATTAGCACTCAGGTTTATCTTAGGCCTTCCAGCATCTGGTACTGGCATGCTTGAGTAACAGATGAAAATCTCAAGCTACATTTGGGATTTCACCCCAGCTTTATGCCTAAATTATCTTTGATTTTACAGCACATACAGGATGAAGTTGTCAGAGTGCTCAGGAAATTCCTCCCGCAGAACAGATATTGATGCCCTGATGTTCCCAAGTGCCTTTCAGCAGAAGATGTATGTTACAAAACCAGCTCACAAGCTGCCAGGAAAGGCTGAAGGCCTTTCCTTACAGACTCAAAAGCCAAGGAGAGGAAGAACTGGTCCCATCTTACCACTTAAAGGTTTCAAATTAAACCAATGTGGAACCAGTAAAAAGCCCTTTTGAAAGTGCCAGCGATTAACCATCAAAGCAATGGAAATGAACCCACAGTCTGATCCAGATCTGGCTCATCTGATCAGTCCTTCACAATGTCACAAAACTATCCAGACTCTAAATATGAGCAGACAGCAGACAACATGGGTGTGTCCACAATATGGCTTAAAAAGTACCATTTGGATGCCAAGAAATAAATCGGGATGTAAAGAAAATTCTTGTAATCACCCCTCAAGAACTAGTCCTAATAGGCAGCATTTATTTGCTGCATCACAAGACCTTCAAGTGGCTTGAATTCTTTGCAGAAAATAAATATGCTACTCTATTTCTGGCTGACACACCTGAAGGACACTCAGAGGGACCTGGAAAAGCTCAAGGAGTGGGCCCATGGGAATCTCATAAGACCAAGTGCAAGGTGTTGCACTTGGGTCAGGGCAACCCCCGGTACCAGCACAGGCTGGGGGATGAACAGACCGAGAGCAGCCCTGCTGAGAAGGACTTCAGGCTGTTGACGAGTGAGAGGCTGGACATGACCCAGCCACGTGCACTCAGAGCCCAAAAAGTCAATCGTGTCCTGGGCTGCATCCAAAGCAGGGTGGGCAGCAGCTGAGGGAAGAGCTTTTGCCCCTCTCCCCTGTTCTGCTCTGCTGAGACCCCACCTGCATCCAGCCCTGGGGTCCCCAGCATGGGAAAGACATCAACTTGTCGGAGTAGTCTGGGGAGGGCCACCAAGATGATCAGAGGGCTGGAATACCTCTCCTACAACAAAAAGCTGAGAGAATTGGGGTTGTTCCGTCTGGAGAAGAGAATGCTTAGGCTGTCAGTAACTGAAGGGAGCCTACAAGGAAAATGGAGAGAGGGTTTCTACAGGGGTATGTCATGACAAGACAAGGAGTAATGGTTTTAAACTGAAGAGAGTAGGTTTAGGTTAGATATTAGGAAGAATTTCTTTACTGTGAGGGTGGTGGGACATTGGAACAGTTTACCCATAGAAACTGTGGATGCCCAATCCCTGGAACTTCAAGGACAGATTAGATGGGGCTTTGAGCAACAGGGTCTAGTGAAATGTGTGCCTGCCCACAGCAAGGGGGTTGGAATGAGATGATCTTTAAGATAACTTCCAATCCTAGCCATCCTATGATTCTATCACTCTAGCATTTGCATACTACATAGCACCATCCAGAACTGGAGTACTGCTGTCTTCAGGCACTATATTAAGCATTATTAACAGCTTTTTGACTTATAAATGCCACTTTTACAATGGGGAGGGAAAAAATCAAACATCTTATTTCTGGATGCATGGAAGATCCCACTTACAATCACCTTTACATGACTCCAAAAATTAGCTCAGGATCACGAAAGGCAGCCCTGCCCTACATCTAACCAAGTTGTATAACCATGCAGCTTGGAAAACAACAAACAAGAAAAGCAACACTAGAAGAAAAAAATGTCATGTACTACCACCCTTTTTCTGACTGACTGCCTTTTTCTATAAAGTTATATTGTTATTCAGAGCATTTGCTAACTTTGCACAAATAGTTAATGCTTCATTTATGATGCTCTCAGCCAGTGATGGTTAGCTCATCTTTCCCCCAACTCTTCTGCTTTGTAAGCTGAAGCCCACTGCTATCTCTCTGGTGCAGCATTTCTTGTACAGATTGCTTCAGTAATACACAGCACTGGGAAATATCCCCTCCTCCCACACACATCCTTAAAAATAAGAGTGTGAAGTCTGGCTCTCCCAACAGCCAAGGCTATTTTTAAGGTCTGCGTATGTGGCAGGTAGGAGTCCCCCCACCCACCTCTCCCACTGCACCCCTATTCTGAGCAGAGGCAACTGACTTACTCCACTGACAGACGAAATTCTCTCAGTTTTTACCGATGAGCACCACGCACGACTGTCATGTCAAGGAGGTCAGGACACCACAGATTTCTGTGCCCCACTCCAAATCAGATAAAACCTCTACCAGCAGACCACACTGCTGTAATTCTATGTGCCATTATACCCCAGAGCAAGACACAAAGAAGGGAGTTTTGCATAAGGTGGCAACAGTTGTCTCAGCTCCATCATCTTTAGTGTTCTTCTACAGCCTCTGATACATACTGTTTAGAGGACTTGGGCCACTCTTCAAACATTCCATTTTTACTGAAAGAGTCACTACCACATCAAGTCCTGCAAAAGACAACCACTTGATCAAGAAGGTCTTTGGAAGAGTCTTGGTACAAATGTGACTGCGAGCTGGGCAGCATCAGACAAGGGAGAAGAGCCTACTGCAGTTCATCCTGGTTAAGATGGATGGACTATGTGCACAAAGACAGCCACTTCAAAGACTCAAGTCACTTCTGGGGGAAGCCGCCACAGAAATCCCTGCGACCAGATTGCCTATAAAAAGTGTTGGCAGAGGGAAAAAAGGCAGCAGTTCTCCACACGTAGTCTAATAAGAAATCTAAGAATTGTACAAGACACAGGTCATTTATCCACATCACAAACACACTGCTGCCAACCACATCTTGCTCTCTGGTCAGCAGTTATACCTCCACGGAGAAGAAGGAAGGCAACTAACATAGCTTTTCCTTCTGAACACACCAACTTGTCAGAATCAAAATCTGCATTACAGGGAGATGATGATTTTGAATGAGAATACTTCTCAGACTGGTCTATGATGCCCAAACAGGTGAGGGAGTGCAGGGATGAAGCATTCCCTGGAAGAGTGTTACAGCTTAGTAGTCAATGCACTTTTCTAAACTGTGGGAAACGTAGGCTAAAAATCTCAGTATGGCTCAGTTTAGATCAAGAACAAGAGTCTTATTCCTCCCTTATTCTAAACATATCTAGCTTTAAAAAGTTAATAGGCATAATGGCAGTCTATTCACAACCACCCCAGTACTGTCATTATGACCTCACATGTCAGAGAAGCGAAGCAGAGTTCAGCCAAACTGGATTACTTGAACATAACATGCAGTACTGGCACAAAATAAAGAGACGCACCTGATTGTGTAACACCCTGTGTTTGTAAACTATACCCCAGATGTTGCACAAACACCTTCCCTTTCTTTTTAAGGAAATTAATGGAATAAACTTTTGAAGAAAAGTAAATTACACTTGGATTCCCATTCAAAGGTTTCAAAAGAATTTTAACTCATAGATGTATAGAGTTTATGATACAAAACAGAGAAGGAAAACTCCCTTGAGACTGGCGTTTTTCTAACCAGCAACAGGAAGATATGAAGGAACTTTGCTGTCACCAGGAGACAGATGTCCTGTGTGCTAGGGAATACAAATATAAAAAGCATTTCTGACCAGCACACTGCCCCACAAGAGAGTATTTATCTTAATTTTAACTACTCTGAAAGGGGAAAGCCTGCTGATTTTTTCCACTGGAGATAAGGTTATCAAAAAGCTACTAAAAAAATCACAGTGGCAGTTAATGAAGGCACAACATGTGTACATACAAATAATTACCTCTGCTGTAACATAGCTGTTAACACTTGTTGTAAAGCAGGTTAAAAAATGGTAGTAGGTCTCAAGGAATCTCAGAAAAGATAAATAAACATGCATTTTATACCAAACAGATGAGAATACGCAGATATTTTATTTAAGACACTTGGAGAAGAGAGCAGCTTCTCCTCCCCTGAGTACAGCATGTCAGCTGAACCTTCCCTCACAGAGAGGCAACAACAGGCACAGGTTGTTAACAGGCACAGGTTGTTCAAGCACCAGAGAATCACCCAACACAAAAAGCTCCCTTGGGAAAGCCACAAAAGGCTTTGGTGAGTCTCACAAGGCTTGCCACTCTGCAAACTCAAATCAACATAGAGAACCAAGATCATGGCACAGGGAGACAGTCCCCTCTACTTTTGTACTGAAATGCTTTTTAAGTGATTATTGTTGTGCAGTTCCTAAGAGATCTGAAAGCTACATGTGCACTTTATAGGTAAGGTATGGAGAAAGCATCTGGCTGCTGTTGTGAGCACAGCCACCTAACACCAGAGAGTGCAGTACAGCTGGCAGTGACACTCAGATCATGCCCTACCAACGTGATCTCTGCTCAAGTGTACCAACAGAGAATTCATGGCCACAAGGGTGTTCAACAGATCCACACCACCACTGATCCCCGGGACATTTGATCAGCAATGCTGGTATTTTGGTGGAGGTTAAAGACAACCTTCATAAATCATCAGGTAGGAAAGAATGAAAATGTTTAACTGGAGATGTAGTTTTTTCTGTACGGAGAGAAGTTTCTAGTAACTCTAATGTTAGAGTCACAGTTCTTCAGTTTGCTTCTTTGCCACTGTGTGGGAGGCTTTGAAAATGCAGAGCTTACTCATCTTCACGGGACTGATAAAAAGACACCTAGGCAACAAAGCTTAAGGGAAATAAAATGCCAAAAGTAAACTATTGCATGGACTGCAAAGTCCATGAGAAGTGAAAAGGGACAGTTTCAAGTCTTTTGGTGGCTGGCTCAAAGCTGCCTGTCCTCCACTAGCCATCTGGGCTGGTGCACAGTACACGGTAGTACATGCAACAGTACAGAACAGAGGGTCTGGATTCACATGTGGGGGTTGAGCTCATTCACACAAGGACAGGCAGATAATTCACAACCAAACTTGCAACCAAAACTGGCACCAGTTAGTGCCCTGCTGGTCTCTTCACTAGTAGTGGAAGTCCAGAAAGGGCTCTTCAGGGCACCTCACTGCTACTTAAGGAGGGAACAGTGATGCTTTGCACCAACAACTCACTTTGTCAAGATCAAAATAGGGCTTCCCACTCCAAAATCACCAGTACAACACCCTCTCTGAACCCAGGCTTTTGAAAGGTTCTTAAATACTTGCAGGTGCTTGATCAGAAGTGCTGACTATGAAGCTATGGGGCATGGGAAAATTAGACTGAGGATATGACTGGGTACATGTAAGAGTAAAGAACAGCCATTGAGTTCTCCCGACTTCAGGTGATCATCATATTCCAGAAAAACAGACACGAACTACATCTGCCATCTCAGAATGTGATCTAGCTATGTATCAATCAAAAAGAACAGACTATTGACATTCAACAGGGAAAGACAACTATTAAATCAAAATAATTGGTATAAAATAGCATTTATTAAAAAAAGGAAGAAAAAATGCTCCGATACTTTGATTTAGAAACGGATAAAAGTCAATTGATGTATTTAATCTGCTGACATAAAAGAGAAAAATTATGCATAAGATTTTTTCCCCTGTAAATGAATTCAATATAAGTGGAGAAAATCCAAGTCCCCATACCCTCTCCTAATATTTAAATATACTTGAAAGAATTGGTAAGGGAAGTAATTTGATGATTTGACTGAATTTTTGCTCTTCTCCAGTCTGCCAATTCTTCTGTTATACAAAAGTCAGATTCAAATCTGTATAATTTTAAAAGTCACACAGCCGTGTCCCTAGCTGGAGGCTATTTCAGTTACAGAGGGCTGTAAGTTGAAGATGCAATAGCTACGTGTTTGTTCTTCTTCTGGGAAAGAAGCTCCCCCTGAGGGACTGCAGTAGACAAGCTATCAATTAATCCCTCTTTGTAGATGAAGTTCTAAGTGTGAAGGTGAGGAGTATTGAGTCATTCCTTGCGGGGCTGAAAACCCTAGCTGATTCCGGCATAATTAAGTTTCCTCTTCACAGAGAAAGAGAACAAGAAAAACAGCAGAAGTGAAGAACAAAACATGCATGCTACAACAAAGCTTTTTTAACATGCACAGTTACAAATTTCTTTGCCATGTTATAACTGTCAAGTCTTAATTAAAATACTACATTTCTCTGACTCATGGTCAGGATGTAGGATGCATGTACATTATTCACATGAATATTAATCTCTTTCCAGGTAGGAGGTTGAATTGCTCAGGGGATTTATAATCGCATCACATATGGAAACTTCTTGGGGGTCTTCTTTTTTTTTTCTTTTTCTTTTCTTTCAAATTTCAGCCAGATCATTAACAATTAAAAGTCATAAGAACCACTCCAGCAGTCTATGTGAGAGGAATGCAGCCATTCAGATCCGTGAGCTGGAGCTCCATGTGTAGCCATGAAATGATATGGCACCTTGAGTAAGAGGAACACAGAAATGTGCTGAAGGCATCACTTTGAACATTAAGTACATAACCACCTGTTCTAACATGCTGGAACAAAAAAAGATAGTCCTCTTGAAAGCCTCTGAGTAATGAGAGAAGATGGAAAGATGTTAATAAGGTGACCAGAGAAATGAGAAGTAATCTTTCACCAACAGATACCAACAGAATCACCTGGTTAAACTATCATCTTTGAAGCAATCCTGATCCTTATCTCTAAGCCTGTATTTGTATCACTGAGCTCATGAGAAAAAGGCTTTAAGGACTAGGGCGTTCAGGAAGCTGTTAACAGTTAAAGAAACAGCATTAACAGACAAATCACAAGCTGTCCCAGTGAAGAGGAGAAGGACATACTGAGAAACCTGTTCACCTCCTAGGAGGGATTGAACTCTCTCCTTGAGGAAGTTTTTAAGGACAAGAAAGATTGCACAAGAAAGAAATCAAAAGGCTAAAGCACAAAATTAAATGCCTAGCAGTGAACACACAATATGACAAAGGATGGATGCAACTCATAGGAAGATAAAGCTATCATCAGGTGGGATTAAGAAGACTGGAACATTTGAAGCCTTGATTGCTTCGGGCCTTCACTGAGAGGGGCAAGTGCAGTCAGGCATCTGACAGAATTAGTACCAGTTTGTTGGGGTTTTTTAAAGGAAAGAAGTTTAGAAAGTTATAATAAACAGTCTGCAGCAAAGGAAAACAAATTGAAAGAAGTAACTGCCTTATCTGCTTGCTGAGTCAGCTGGCCCTGATAGATCTTCATCCCCAGGTTCCAGGTTGCAACACTGACAATCAGTAAGCACTAAGAACTTGAATATTTGAAAAGGGCAAATATTTATTCTTGTAAATAAAAATAAAGTAGTAATTAAAAATAGTAAGAGGAGGACTTGGATAATTCTGAAAGCACTAACTTGACAAGCACACACACACCAATTCCCTGGGGATTAAAGACTGGAACAAATAAACTATTTGCAGATCTTCTAGAACATAAAAAGGAGAAAAGTAACTGTGAGCATGGTTTCATCAAGAGTAGAACTGTGTCAAACGCACTTAACTTCCTTCTATGACAAAGTAAATTAGTGTAAGGGGTAGAGAAAGAATAGCAGAAGTTCTGTATCCTGAGATCTGGATGAAGTTGTTAAAAGAGATGCAAACACACTGGGAAAAAAAATTATCCTCATGGCAGTCAAGCTCAAAGAGTGTATCAAGCAAGGTCCCTCAGGCAACTCTGGTAGTACACAGCCTGGCAGCTTGAGTACCACACAATTTTGCCTCATGAGAATCCATTTCTCTTATCATAAGAAATGGATTTACATGGCACAGGAGAGACCTACAGCAGAAGTCAGGAAAAGTCTTTGGACAGTAAAGGCAGGTAAGCCCTGGAGCAAGCTCCTGCAGAGCTCCATTTCCCAAATTTTTTGCTCTCAGGGAATTCTGGATAAATCGTTTTTAGGAGTGGTCAAGGCAAAGCAAATAATGACATTTTGCTATCCTAGCTAAACTACTGTTTCAGTAACAATCATCCTAAAGCATGTCTTCTTTCCAATTCAGCAGAATCACAAAATGATTCTGAACCACCTCATGGGCCTTCTACTCTATCAGAAAACGAGACATCCAGGGAGAGGAGTTGTTGAATCCCTTGTCCTTTCTAGTATGGTTGTGCACTTGTTTTCCGTAAGTACAGAACTAAATTGTTTTGCTTGCATACTCTGCAAAATCACAGCAAAATCTTTCTTCTTAAGTTACTAATGGTGCTTCAATTTCACTTTGCATGTCATTCTGACAGTTGCGATCCAAATCCTTCCTGCTGAGAAGTGAGGCAATTGTTAGATGGAAAAGCATTTACAACCCAGATAAGACAAAGGCAAAACCATTTTGCCTCCCTAGATGCAAAACAACAACAACAATTGCTTTCTTGAAAATTTGCAACAAATCCAGAAGAGAAAGAAAAATCCCAATAGTGACAGATATTGTAAAATAATTTCTTATAAAAACAAAATAAGGCATCTTTAGAAGAAAGTAGCATTTCTAGATGAAATATATTAACTCTGCACTTAGGGTAGTAGGCAAAAGTTTATAATCTACAGAACATGAACACCATATGTTATCTTTCTGTGGGCATAGAGATGGATGAAAGCATAAGACTTTTTTTTCAGAACCCAACTTTTTGGTTCGTAAGCACTGTTTTCTAAAACAAGAGTGTTTATACTGTTATAGAAAATGTCACAACCTTTTCCTTTTGACTTCCCAAATCAAGACTATTTATTTTTAAATCTTACTTTCACAAGATGGAAATACCAAGACTTATTATACACCCACTTTCAATTAGTATATATAAAAATATTTGATGTAAAGTTTCCCAAGGAACATTTGCACATGAAAAATAATACAGATAACTCCTACTAAACTACAAAGCTATCCTCAAGCTGCCTTGAGAAAAAGTCTTCATTTCAAGCAGTTTAACACACACCATTTAGCCCCAGACATTATCATTAAAAATTATTATTTACAGATTCAGAGCTAAGTTCTCTGCTTCTGCATATTTTCTGATTTTCATCTCTAGTTCCACATGATGATGTTAAAAATGTTTGGTTGAATCAGACAGCTCTAAGATGATCACAACATGCTGCAGTCCTGTGCAATACATTTTGTTAAATTTTTGACTGCAAAACATCAGAACTGTAAGAGGTATCTTACAGTGAAGAAGAAATGAAACCTCAGTAGCTCACGAAAGGAGTAAAGCAATACTCCATCCTACCTCTCGAAGCTGCAGTCGAACTTTGCTAATGGCTCTAATCCAATGGGCTCTTGCTGGAGGAAACGGTGGTGGCTCGTTGTCACCATGGTAGCTTAAAAGCAAGAAACAGAAAATCACTACATGAAAAACACTTACCTGCCGCCTTAAAGATTCAACTACATGGTGCAATTACAGCTTCAGCTCGGGAGGTTGAAGGGACAAACAGGCTCCGGTCAACACACCCCTGCACATGCTCTGGGAAGTGAGAGCCTCAAGGTTTCATTATACACAGGAACTGTCTTGGAAATTGATGAAGTGAAAGATATAAGCTGTATACAATCCAGACCCAGGAGTTAGGTGATGTTTCAGAGAACATAACAAAAACAGTCCAAGACACCTGACCAAGCCAGTGCAGCACACTGGTATCATAATTACACATACGAAGAGGTAGATGGTGCCTGTTGCAGGTTCCTGCTAACCACTGCCCTTTCCTACTCACCCCTACTGCTACAAATTTACAGACCCTCTTCACTGGAAACACTCGCAACAGGGCTCAGCCCTGTTTTCTGCTGTTCCCTGAACCTTTGTCACTCCACCCTTTCCTACAGTTTTTCAAGAGGGAATGTGCATCTGTCAGCAAACTCCACTTCAGTGCCCCACAGCACATGTTGCACTCCCTAACCTCATGATTACCTTGAGCTTTTGGTTGCATTCCTGCTTTTGTAAGTTACTGAGGCGTAAATCGCCAAAACAAACATCTTTTCCTGCTTGCAGAGCACCCACCCCACACTGCTGACTGCACAAAACAACCCCATAGCTGAGAGCATCACACATCCATGCCACACATCTAGCTCTGGTGCAACTCTAAGGACCAATGTTCAGAGCTCAGTTCCATGCATACTCCATGGAGACAGGAGAGCACTGCCAGAGAGTGGAGAGAAAGGGCGCCAGTGATGTAAGAGCATCCAAGTTAGATGCTTAAATTAGCCTGAAACAGACTATGTGAATAACCTTCCCTGTGAACAAATATAGGCCAGCCATTCTGGGACAAGACTTCTGCTGCTCTGTAAGGAGAAGAGGAAAGTGAGTCAGAGTTTAAAAACAGTTTAACACTTTCTCTAGTCTTGTTTTCCTTTTTTCATCTTTAGCGTAAGGCTTGCCTACACATGAACTCCCATGGTTAATTCTACCATACAAGCACAGTGACACCCTCCAAAGGGTAGAGACAGGCAGACATCTTTCCATGGATCTAACTGAACCAGATAAAAGGAATCTCTCATACTTATTAAAGTATAACCTTTTCCACGCTAGGGTTTGCAATGACTTGATTACTTCAAGGAAAAATGTCACTCCCAAATTTAAGTAGTGGAATTCAAAATTCCTCTAAAACCTGTACAAAACCCAGTACACTACTCCCCCGAACTTAGCCAAAATACTTTTGAAGTCTGTTTTCAGTACTGTTGACAGCTTGGAAAACCAAACTACAAGGACAAGAAAAGCTCCAACAGTGAATCAGATCAACAGGTCTATTGATACTGTAATACTACAACCTACAACTACATAAACACTAACTCTAGTGGTGGTAGTCTACTACACTAGAACTGAACTAGTGAAGCTCTAACCATGACAACATGGATTTCTTGGTTGCATAAACTCGATCCCACATCAGCAGTGGAAGCAGCTATTCTTGGGCCAGAGTACGTTCATCAAACCAGAAACAGAAAATACAGCAAATGAGCTTAAAGGCACTAGCTGGTGTTCCTCTTCACATACACTGCAAATATAGCTTAAACCTAGCCAATGTCCTGCATAATAGATGTTTCACAGGTCAGCAACATCAACTTAGTTGTCAGAGAAAAACAGTGTACACAATTCGCCCCAGGAAATAGCAAATAGAGGAATCCTCTTTGAACTAGCTGAAAATAACCCGGTAGTAGTTTCACCTACCTCATTTGGGCTTCTGCATCAACATCCTTGGGCTTCTCAGGTTCCAGAGGTAACTTAGCTGCAGGATGGTCTTCCTGTTTCTCCTCTGCCTTGCAGCGCTCCTCCTCCTCTCCTTTGCCATGAGGCTTCTCTTGATCTCTGAGCCAAGCCTGACCATCCTTCTGGTAGCTGCCCAAACTGTGGTAGGAATGATTTGACTGCCTTTCCTGGTGATCATCTTCTTGCTCGGAGCCATGGGCACTCTCATGGGAATGTTCCAGCTCACTTAGGTGAGAGCTTTCCTGGCTGACATTGCAAGAGGAGCCATATCTACTACTGCCAACAGGACTATGAGAGAATAAGAAAGCCCATCAGAAAAAAATAGTGGATTGGAAAACCACAAAACAATGTGAACATCCAACAAACTGAGCAGGACACTAAATATTACTGAAAAGACATGTGTTATGCAGTCAAATATATTTAACTATTATGCTCTTATTAGCTAGACTTCTGAACCTCAAAACTTTGGTAGGCAGCAGAAATACTTCATACACAGCCTACCAGCATGTAGACCATATATACTTTATATATATATGTAAATGTATACTTTTATATATACTTATATATGGTCTATACATATATATACCTCAGTCTTTCCTGTGCCCCAAATACTACTTCACCTTACATCAGCAAGGAACTGCCAGTGAAGATATTCTAATAACCAGACAGGATTAATGGAAATACAGCAATTCAGAGTGAAAGTGTTTCTGTCTTCTGTGGTTTTGCTGCAGCTAGGGTCTTTATCATGATCATTTAAGCTGATTATTGTTAAAAAATACACTTAGAGTTAACTTTATTTTTATATACTGTAAGTTCAGGATAAAATACATTGCAGTCAAGATTAAGATTGTCAAGACTCTCAACTTAAAAGCTTTCACAAAAGTGGAGCAATTTTTCAAATGAAAGCTCCATGTCTCACTCTAATAGAGCTTTCTCAATAATTTGTTTTATCTAAAGAAACCAGCGCCACAGCATTGTGATTTCTGTAATTCAAGACACCACTTTCAGGACTGAATTCCTAGAATACTCAAACAAAATGCAACAGATGGAAATTTCTCATGCAGTCAGGAAAACTATGGCCAAGAATTAAGCAGCACAGCACTCATGTTTCTCTCTTGTAGTCTTAGGAGAATTTGAAGCCAGATAGGATGTTTATGAGTGCAGAGTTGCAACCGCATGATCAGAGGAACAACTTTCCCTTATATTACACAGAAATATTTAAGTTTAGTGAGTCTCTGTTTTGATTTTTGACGGTGTAACTTAGCACATGCAGGGAACTTAATACAGCCTCATGAAATACTGATACCTTCTTCTAGTGGTTTTCATAACTGCATGAAATAACCTTCTCACAGATTTAGGAAAAGTAAGCATTAGAATACCTTCACTGATACCTCTGATACCTCTGATAATGTTTTAATATATTCAGTAATATGAAATGAACCTAAGTAGTTCTATAATGCATCATCAGTAAGTTAAATTTCTCTCTAAAAGCCTTTAATCTTGCATTTTGAAACCAAAATGCTCCTTCTTACCAATACATTCTACCCACTGTTACTTTTTACTTTTTTCTTGGCAAATACAATATTATCACTAAACAAGGAAGCAAAGTGAATCATATGCAGCAGAATTAACACACAAATACTTCTGAGAGGCTACTGAAATTAGCACTAAAAGCATTTCATTCAGTGGCACACAGTATAAGAACATGGGAAATTCAATTACACTTACAGAAGAAGAGTGGAAAAAGGTGAGAAAATGGTCTAAAGGCTTGCACATAACTAGCAACTGCAGTTTACCATATCCTCTGTGACAAACATTGACAACAGATAGGGAATGGGACTGAGCTACAAACATCAGACACCAAGGCCATTATCTACTGTTGCAGTATTGCATTATAAATGGTCAAAACCCATTTATTATGCCTCATTTGTAACTAGCCTTTTCTCATTCTGTTGTTCCACGCTCTGTAGATCTGCAGCCAGTGTGTTAGGATGAAGCACTGCTTCACTGGGAGCAGAATCAAGCCCAGTTTCTCCCAGCTCAGGCTTCCCTGTCACATGCTCTTCTGCCTGATCTTCTTTCCACAGATCACCTGAAATCACGTTCTGCTGATCTTCTGACTCTTTATCAAACTTCTCTCCCAGCTCTTTGTTGGATGTATCATCAACAGTGCTTGCACCAGATGGCTTTTCAGAAAGTTCATTGTCTACAGTGTCAGGCTGCTTTGAAGATAACTTTACTTCTATATTTGCATCAGTCAGTTGATCTGAAACTGCAGATTTTGAGTTTTCCTCTGAACTGACTGTTCCTAACACCTTGTCATCTGGTTTTGACAAAGTCTGTGGTGGCACATTTGGTTCCTTTTTGGCAGAGGTCTCCCTGATGTCTTTTTGCCAGGGAAAGGAGAAATCTAGCTTTTTCCCAAATACTGATCCTTGGGCACTCTCTGGCTTACTCACCTTCTCTTCACTACCTCCTTCAAACAGAGATGAAGAAAGTTTCTTAAAACTGGACATGAGGCCCTGATCTGTTCCTGCTTTATTAACAGAAGGTGGTTGCTGAGAGAAGAATGACCCAAATGGCTTTCCACTGTCAGAAGATGACATAAAGCTGAATTTTGGCAAACTGGGTATGTTTGGTATCTCAAAGACATTTTTACTACTGTTTGTATCTTCTGGAGGGACATTATTAGCTTTACCCTGTTTCTTCAAGTCAGATTTGGAAGCAATCCCTTCTGCAGGCACTTCATCAATTGCTACATGTTTCTCCTCTTTGGTAGTTTGCTGTTCTATCTCACTTGTCTTATCTTCATTTGGCTGAAGCAGATGAACACTGGGCTCATCAGCTGGAGCTGCGGGTTCTCTATCATTGCTACTGATCAAGTCCTGCTGATCAACACCAGCAGTGGCCTGATCCCCTGTAAGAGCAGCCTCTGATTCAAGTGTAGCAATCTTGTCTAATTGGGAATGGTTTGTGTCTGCCCCAATAGTTGGGGCTTCCATTTCCAGTATGGGCTCATTAGTAGAGCCAGAGGGAAGGACATCAATGGCTGCCTTGTCTGCAGGAGCAGCTTGTTCCTCTGCTACATGTGAAGACCCCATATCTACCTGGGAAGTATGAGCATCAGTCTGGTCAGTGGCCTCAGCCTGCACTGTATCAACTGCATCCCTGAGATCAGGCCGGTATGGCTGAGTATCTACCACCTCAGAGGGTTGTGCTTCATTATCGAGCTGCAGAGCCTCAGGGGCTTGTTCCTCACTAGACACTCCCGTTTCTGGCATGATTCTCAAAGCTTCCTCTTTACAGGTTTCCGAGTTCTGTTTTTCCTCAGTTGCTGTTTTCATAGGAGACTCTTCTGTGGAATTCTCTTCTGCGGAATTCTCTTCTGCTGAAACAGGTAATACGTCCTTCTTCACAGAGCTTGAGACATCTCTTTTAGACTCTGTGGCTGCAGCTGTATTTTCTGTCTCCTTAGACTCTTTTGCTGGAACAGACCCAGTGACATCTTTCACACTAGTGCTTTGAGGTTTAGGGGTGGATTTTGGAGGCATCTCTTTTGGAGGTTCTTTTGGAGGTTCTTTTGGACCTTTGAAGATGCCAAAGAGATCATTTGTGAAAGCTGGTGCGGGGGCACTTGGGAGGGAGGAGAAACCAAAGAAAGAGGAGCTTCTCTTCTGTGCAGGAGGAGGTGCAGTAGCTTGAGGTTGTGAAAAGAAACCAGAAAATGTTTTAGGTGGTTTCATTTTTGTCATGAAACTTGAAAACATTTCAACTGAAGAATCCAGAACCGATTTATCACTCTCAGGTTCCTTAGGTTTGTTTTGAAAATTAGATGCCTCTGACATTTTAGGAGGAGTGTGTGGCTCTTGTGCCTGTTTTAACCTGTCCCCAAGAGTTTGTTCAGGTACTTTATGTTCTGGCTCTTGTGCCTGTTTTAACCTGTCCCCAGGAGTTTGTTCAGGTACTTTATGTTCTGGCTCTTGTGCCTGTTTTAAATTGTCTCCAAGAGTTTGTTCAGTTACTTTATGTTCTGGCAACTCATGCTGTACACAGACTTCTTCAGAGACCACTTCACTTTTGACGTCACTTGTACTACTTAAGTCTTTTAGACCCTGTGAATCCATATTATCACCTGAGGCCATGCTATTATCCATCTTTTCAGAAGTTTGCTCTTTTGAAGAATAAGGCTCTTCTTTACCAATAGTAAATTCAAGAGCATCCATTTTTTCTGTATTACCCAAAACATCTTCTTCTGCCCCTAGGGAAATAGTCTGTTGGTCCTGAGAACCCTCCTGCACACTGGGAGTTTGAAGGCAAGGATCGGAAGCAGCCAAATAGGTTACTGCAGTGTCATCAATCTGTGGGAGCTTTTCTAAGTCACTCCCTTCAGCTACTGCAGCAGTACTTTCTACATTTTTCACATTTTCCACTGCCAGCACTTCTGATTTATTTTCTGGGATGCTGAGGTCATTAGACATTTGTTTGCCAGTCACTGCTGCAATAATATCATCAACTTCTTTTTTGTCTGCATCTTGTTTCTTGGTAGAACTGCTGCTTTTGAAATCAGAGTCTGTGGAAACACTTTGCTTCACATGTGGCTTAGAGTCCACTGGTTTAGCTGGTTTTGTATTACTCTCCTGTCTCTGAGCAGTTGGTGGCTTAGAGTTCACTGGTTTAGCTGGTTTTGTGTTATTCTCCTGTCCTGGAGCAGTCTGCGGCTTTTCATCCAAAAATGATGTCAAATTGAAGAAGCTAAAACTAGTGCTTCTTTGAGGTATGCTCTTCTCAGCAGATGGACCACTGGAGAAGAAGGAGGGCAGATGAAACAGCCCCTCTGTTTCTTGTTGCTTCCCGCCAGCAGGAGCAGCAGCAGGTGCTGAAGGCTTTGGTTCATCGGATCCAGTGAAGAAGGAGAATATGCTCTTACTGGCTGGCTGTGATTTTGGAGCAGTGATGTCAGAAAAGCTGAATGGCAAACTGAAACCCGACTCTTTAGGTGTCTGGTCTGGCTTTGGTTTGGTCCGATTAGCTGTGTCTCCTATGCGATCTCCTGCTTGTTGCTTTGGGGTAACTGTGGGTGTGCTGCTTTGCTGCACAGTTGACTGACTCATTTGGCTTACTCTGGGACCTACACTCACTGGCTTCTGTGAAGCATTTCCAGAAGGCACTTTTTTACTCTCGGGAGGCCCCTCCACAGCTCTTCTGCTTTGTTGTTCCATTTGCACCCCAGGGCTAGGAGAGACCTGCCTGTCCACACCTGCTGTTCTCACCTCTTCCTTAGGAGTGGAGGACAGACACGGCATACTGGCACTCTGAAGACCCCCAGACTTCTCAGTTCTTTGTCTTGGTTCAGC
>JAYRBT010000093.1:62274970-62289299 GCA_036023395.1 Myiotriccus ornatus
GTTCTTTGTCTTGGGTCAGCGACAGTTCTGCTACTGACTTTTGGAAGAGTTGTAGTGCTTGAGGTTGGTTGAGAAGACACAGGCTCCACTTTGAAGAGATCTCCGATGGATCCAAACAATGATGAGATGCCAGAGGTTTCCTTCTGTTCTGGTTGTTTCACCTCTTCTGGTTTATCACTTTGACTTTTCTTCAAATCTGGTGATGGCTGCGGTGCTTTGCTCACTTGTGTTTTAAAGAAATCAAAAAACCCAGAAGCTTGGGGTTTGTTGGCGGTTGAGCTAGCTGGCGAATCTTCTCCAAGACTGAACAATTTCAGAGCACTTTTAAATAATGTCTCCTCAGGTTCAGTGGCTGGTTGGCTCTGATTTGGCTGTGACTGAGTAGGTTCATTAACGTTTGCGTGCCTTTCAAGACGCCTGGAAGCTGGTGTTGTTTTGACAGCTCTCTCTTCTCGTATGGGCCTGCTGTCCAGAGCAGTCTGGCTCAGGACAGAGGGAGATCTTGTTAATCCCGGTTTTTTAACACGGATGTTTTCAGTTTGATTTAATTCTGGTTTTTCCTTTCTATTAGCCTCCAAATTAAGTTCTGATGAAGTATTCCTTCTCGGTTCTGATGTAACAGGAAACTTCTGCCCTGCCTGTGCCTCATCCAATTTTCTATTTGGTGTAAGTGCTAAAACATCAGTTTTATTTTCAGATGATACTGGCTGTGTGTCTGTTCTCTTCGAGGCAGAATCTTCTGATGTTTCAGAGCCAGGGCCTGAAGACTTTCCAATTAGTCCACCCAAAGCAGAAAATAAAGAGCTAACTTTGTTCACTGGTGTTTTCTTATCTTCCTCTGTCTTTTTTGTTTCTGTTACTCTTTCAGTAGATGCTACAGTTTCCTCAGTTTTAGGAGAAGACTGAAACAGTTGGAAACCAAAGAATCCTGATGACCCACTCCCAGAAGTTGTCACAGGGACAGCCTTCTCAACTTCCTTGGTGGGGACTTCCTTACTCAGGGATTTGTTGAAAGCTGCTCTGGAATGTGTTCTGAGATCAAGGGTTAATGGAGGCTCCTCTGAATGATACGGAGTTTCTTTCTCAGGCCTAAAATCTACTTTGAGTTTTTGAAGCTTATAACCTGAGAAGTCTAATGGCTGCTCCCTCTGATAATAAATAGACTCCTCAAACATTTGTGAAAAAGTTTCCAAATTCATGTTCATTAGCTGATCACTCCTCTGCAGAGCTACTGACAAATCCAGGGGTTTATTTGTTGTATAATCATCTAAAGACTCTTCTTCAGCAAACCAAAACAGCTCATCTTCACTGCCAAGAGGGACTTTAAAACCACAAACAGCAATTGTGTCGTCTTCTAGCACAGTTCTTGGAATGGAATCCATCTGAAAGTTATAATCCCAGCAGTCTGGGTAAGAATAAGTTTCAGGAGCACACACATAGACATACTGTCCAGTGGGATCAGTGAGCAGTGAATACACATACTGGCTATCACTATACATGTAGTATCCACAATCACCATCTTCTGATGGCCACCATATGCCCTGCTCAAGCATCATTATCCACTCCTGATACTCTCGGCTGTAGGAGGAGTACAAGAAGCTCTCATCCATACTTAAAGTCTCTTGGTCAATTACCGTCCACATCGTTCCATCACAGCCAGAGGAGTAGCTTAAATCCATGGGCAGCTCCTCAAATGAGTAACTGCCATCTCTTTCAAAGGCTGGAAAGTTACTATAACCTTCATTCACAGAATTAGCAGCCCATGCATCATTTTCTTCTGAACAAACATCTTGAAACATTAACTGGTCAAATGACTCATACGACATTGCACTTAAATCTAAACTCTGTCCATCAAAATTGGCATTAGTCTGCCAATCCATCACATTCGCATTCCCATCCTTTTTACACAGATTCACTACCATATCCTTTTCAGGCCAGTCCAGGAACTGAGGGGGCAGAACAGAGTTCTGGTTTAACACGTAGTAAACTGGAACTGCTATTCCATGAGTGTCAGCCAGTTCCCCCATTTCATATTCCCATTCAAAGCCAGAATGGTTTCTTGTTTCCTGATAAACTGAGTATTGCTCCATAGGGTTATAGCTTTTATTAGTCAAATTGAGAAATTCATTTGATCCTTTGTTTAAAGGAGTTGGAATAACTCCAGATTCTGCATTCTGATGAGGAATATGCCTACTATTTTTAGGCTTTCCAGATAAATCCTGTACCTTGTCTTGCACATTTAGAGCATCAGGTTGCACAGGCTGCCTGCAGTGAGGGACATGTGGCTCAGCTGTTTTATTTACTTTTGCATTGGACAGGGGGTCAGTAGTTTTAGAAGGTTCCACTGTTTTCACATTATCTTGTTTCTCCTTTGGTTTAGGCAGGAGATTTTTTAAGAAGCTGGAAGCTTCCTGCCTTTCTCCAGTGCTGCTTTGAGTGTCAGAAGACATTCCTGAGTTGATGGGTTTTGTCTCCGAGCTAGAATCCTCACCTTTATCAAAGAGCTTCATGAAGCCCAAAGAGTTTGTTTTCACCTTTTCTTGCTTAGATTCAGACAAGTTTTCATTTGAAGCTAACCTAAATAGGCCAGAAAATAATCCAGGAGAAGTGCTTTTCTGGCCATCACCCTCACTTTTAGCAGTTAGGTCTTGGTTATGTGCTGTGTTTTCATTGGAAGAAATCCGAAGAAACCCAGAAAGAAAACCTGGTGTGTGCTTCTTCTCCATGTCATCTGCATTTGCAGGTTCTGGCCCTTTGGCTGAAGAGGTGGATTCAACTGAGCTATTGTTTAGTCCTTCCCTCATCAGTCCTCCTTTTACATTTCTAGGTTCTTCCTGAGTACTCTTAGGTCTCTGCTGCTCTTCTGAAGCCTTAATGGTAGCAGAGGCACTCTCCTGATGCTTTTCTCTGTTTTCTTGGCCACCAGATACCTTTTCTTTGTTTGTGGTTTGTCTCTGGAAAAGTTCCTCCTTTTGATCTGATAAATTTGGAACTGAGCTAGATTTTAATGAAATGCCATTTTCTGAATTCCTGTTTCTGTCTTCAGGTAAAGAACTGCTGCTAGAACTCTGGTCACTTCTTTGGTCCTTTGTAGGTAGAAGATTTTCGGCAGAAGAAAATTTAAATAACGAAGGAATAAAGCCTCCCTTCTCATTCTTCTGTTCCTGCTTTGCTGAAAAACCCAGACCACTGAAAAAAGGAAGTTTCCCAGTTAAAGGAAATGAGTGTTCTTCCTTTGATGAGCTATTTTGTCTTACATCCTCCTCGGACTTATGGCCTTTAAAATGCTCAGGTGTACTTTCTTTCTGCCCTTGTTCAGCAGAAGGAAGCAACAGCTGACTGAAAGACTTTTTGAGTGGACTGAAAAAGCTTTCAGATGCTGTACCCTGACCTTGAGGTTGTGAATTAGGCTCGACATTACCTCTGTTTTGCTTGTTTCCTAGTCCATGACCTGCAGTATGCTGATCCCCTGAGTGATTTGTAGGAGGCTGCTCCCTGGCAGTCTGTGCACCCTCTTTCACAGTGGCAGCCGGTTGGTTTGTAACAGGATGCAAATCTGGTTGCTTCTGTGGCACATCCTGCTGCTTGGGAGCCAAGAGACCATCAAAATTGGCTTTCAGGCTGAAGGAACTGACTGAGTTTGTGAGTCTGCCAAAGATTGAAGACACAGAAGTGCTACTTGCGTTTACCTCTGCCTCACTTCCAGTCTCACTTTTCTGTACCTCCGGAACAATGCTGCTGGTCCTGGCTGACGTCTGTGCAGATGGTGTTTCACTCCTGTTTGCCTCATCAACTTTTGCAGCCTGGCTGTCCTCCTTGGTGTGCTCCACCTTTATGACTTCTTGCTTTGGCACTTCCTTCTCAGAGAAGATCTTTAAAGGATTAAACATGCCTAGAACAGAATTCACAACCGAATGTTGGTTCTGCTGGCCGTCAGCAGCAGTTCCTTGTGATGGTTGGGGATGATGTGGTGCAGAAGCCTTACTGTCCGCCTCAGTGGTTTCTGACTTGTTGGAGTTTGTGTTCTGGGCTCTTTTATCCCCACTCACCGAGGATGGTAGCAAAGATTGAATGGAGAACTTGGTGTCAGCTTTATTATCTGCTGTCCCTCCAGAAGATGAACTCTCGCTTTTAGATTTATTAGAAAATACATTCAAGATTCCACCTTCTGATGAGTTTTTGTTTTCTGTATTCTCTGGAGTGGAAGAAACAAGCTTTTCAACAGATGCTGTGAGCTGCTTTGTGCTTGACCCTACCTTTTCTGTGAAAGAGCTGAACAGGGAATTTACTGTATTTTTCACACCTGACAAGTCTGGAAGAGATTCAGATTTGCCTTTGGTACTCTCCTCTGCAGCAGATTGCTTGGTCTCTTCAGACTTTTTAGCTTCTACTGAACTATCAGCATTACCCTGCTTCAGTGGCATGCTCTCAACATTTTTTCTGGTTTCTGGCAATGTACCAAATTTGCTGATTTCTTCCTCCTTTTCAGCCAAGTATTCTGAGACTGATTCTACCAGACACTGAAGTTCATCCATTGTGTCTATGTACTCCTCGCTGGGTTCTTCAACAGGAGACAGGGTCAAGTCTTGCATGGTATGAACACACTTGCTCTCTTTAGTTTTATGTTTTTTATCAGAGCTAGCCTTTATATGGGAGCCCATATTTGCAGGGCCATTAACAGTTAAGTTTCTCAAATGGCTGATGTCAGAATCACACCATGTTTTTGAAAGTGTAGCCAGTTCCTCCATTTCATCATCTGAAACAGGTGAGTACTGGAACTCATCAGAAGCACTGCTGTCAAATTCCTCAAGTACATCCACAGGCACAAAAGTGTTCTCTGACATTCCAATGTGTTTCATGTCTTCAGTGTTACTGAGATGAAGTGAATCATCACGGTTCCTACCCTGCTTGCTGGGCAACTTGCCACTTTTAACCATCAACCCATTTTTGTATGGACGCAGGACTGGATAAGCAGGCAACCGTTCCTTACTTTCTGAACTACTGGTATATTTTCCAGTTCTATCATATACTGGGAAATCATCAACTAGTTCAGAACTAGTTGCCACACCATTGAAATAAACTGCTTTCTCCCCAGGAAAATGCAGACCTCCATTACTTTGCAGGTTTATTTTTTCTCTCCCTCCAAAATTGTATCGCAGCTTCTTTTTCCTTCTTCTGTCTATTGTATCATATTCCTCAGGATATCTGGGGACATCTACAGATGCTGACTCCACACACACACTTTGGCAGCACCTTGATCTTTCACAGTGACTGAATTTTTCTCGTTTTGAGAGAGTCTGCATCTTTTTAATGTTTTTCTCATGACAACTTCTATTTTTATGATTTTTTTCTAAGAATTCCTCTATTAGCAATTTTCCTAGCTCTTCATAGTTACTCTCCTGTTCTTCTTCTCCATCTTCAGAGTTAAATGGAATGATCCTGACTCTTTCATTTCTAGCTAGAGATCCTTGTCTAAGATGAGAAATAATGGGGGTGACAGGGAAAGAAAGAGAGGCAGCAAAAAAAACAGGAAGGGAAAAATAACAGTTTTAGAAAAAGCTCTAGAAAAGACAGAAAAAACAGTAATGGTAAAACAGGCATTAAAGAAAGGAAAATTAAAATAAGAAACATTCAGAAATAACAAAGTTGAAAACCTGCCAATCTACCACCATTACATTTCAATCAAATATTCAAAAAAAGCAGCATGGGTTGTGAGATTCCACCGTTATGACTGCATAAAAATTAGAAGTGCCTGTTTGAAGGAGAACAGTGTTTTGTGATCAAGTGAGGGCACACAGCTTTGGCTGCACCAGTACTCTGCTGTTACTTTTTTAGGCATGCTGAAAAGAAGTCACTCATTGCAGTAACAGGACTACTTTGAGATACAGTGCCCACGCGCACCATTCCACTATGCTGTGCCTGCCTTTTGGTCACTTCATGCTGCAGACTTTTGTTTTAGCAGTATTCATAAAGCACACGGGGACTTTGTGTCCCCCAGGGGTGGCTACAAAGCAGAGACTTCACGTAAAAACTCAGGGGTCACTGGACTCCAGGCAAGCGTGCAAACCGTGTACACCAGCAGCGTGAGGAGTTCCAGCTACTCCACCACTCCTCTTCGCTGGGAAAGCTCTCACTGCAGCTACTGGCCTGGAGGGGCTCCTACCAACACAAAATTAAGATTCTCAGGGGTGTCACTGGATCAGAAGGCAAAACAAAACATTGGCACTGGATACTAGCTCACTGCAAGCCTCAGATGCTTTTCAGGATCTGTGCTTCCCCTTTATAATGTATCTAAACAGATCCAGCAGCCTATACTTGTCCATTGTGGTAGAATGGATTAAAGTGGTGAAACAACTATAAGCTTCTCAGAAGCCCAAGTAAATGACCCTTGGGATTAATTCCACGCCCCTGGTCAGAAGGGTTATCTCAATTGTTCAACAGCCTCAAGGCTAGTAGCAAGAAAGGTTCCTCTTTATCTGAATCTCACAAGAACAGCTCCTGACAATCTACATAAAAATAAGCAGGTAGAAAGTGGATGTAAAAATATCAAAATGGTCATCTGAAAGATGCACTGCAGCTTTGTCTCACATCATCCATTGCTGAGAACCAGGGAGCATGAGGGCACATATGCCCTGACCCCGTAAGAGCAGGGCAAGAGAAAGGAAAGGACAGAAGGCACACATGCATTTCATGGATACTGCTAATACAAGAGTCTTCACCATGAGAGTTGCATGGGGCAGCCCAATATAGAACACCATGGGGATAGCCCTGAAAAAGAAATAGGTTATTGCATTTTCACTGCTGCTGGCTTAGTATTGCATTTCCACCAGTATTACCCAACTTACTCTGATTGGAATGATGCTCATTACTTTAAATGACTCCTGTTATAAACATTTAGTACACCTACTACACTTCCTGCTCACAGTTTTAAGACAGCAATTGAAATAATTTTATTTTAAAAGTTAATGAAATTTAAAAGACTCCCAGGGCCACCATAGTTACTGGATCAAGACCTTCCAAATCTCAGCTGAAAGCAATGGGAGCTACATGAATGCCTGAAGAGCCATTATCTTTAAATGCTGAACCAACAATAGGCTAATTTAGGCATAAAGGAAATTACTTTTCTTTGCAATTGAACTCCTTCTCCCATATGTGTTTCCCCTGTACTTCTACAAAGCATCCCTTTCACAAGAAATAAAGCAATGATGAGAGGTCCAACACATGAGAGGACAAAGAGATGACACCATCAGCCCAGCACTTAATTACCACAGATCTGAGAGAGAGAGGAGCCAAACAGCAAACATCAGCTGAAATGTATCACAAGACCACTTCATAGCAGCAGCAACAGCAGGGTGGAGACAGCCACACAGGTGCAGAGAGGTCAACCCACCTATCCGACAGATCTAGAGAGCGCCTGCTCTCTAGCGAGCACTGGCAGCTTGTCATCTGACTGCACTCAGATGTGGACTCTGGGTCAGTGCAGCCACTCACAGTGGAATCTATGCTATCAAATCGCCTTGGCAGCGAAGAGAGCAAGAGCAGGGAGACATGGAGGACAAATGGTTACACAAAATGAACACTGCAAAGAAAAGTTAGTGCTTAAAAACAAATAAATGAATACAATCTGAGGGGAAGATATCTGCTATTCTGAAGCCAAACTGGCTGTTGGCAGAAAAACATTATCCAAGGACAAATAAGAATATTGCTTATTATCCCTAGGAAAGGGTGGAAAAAAATACACGGACTTCTATCAAAGGAGTATGATCACATGTAACAGCTAATAAAGAGAATCAGAACTTTTCCACCCAAACTCAAATGTTGTAAGAAAAAAACTCAGGTGTTAGGACAGTTTCAACTGAGGTATTTTGGCACTGACAACGTTCTGCCCAATTCAAGTCAGGTTCTAGCAGAACCTTGTCTGGTTCCTCTGGGTCTGCCCAGGACAGCCTCCTACAAGCCGTCGTTTCCTCAGCAACCACCAGTTGTCATGACCTGCAACCTGCAGTGTGTCAGGAAAGCTGATTTCAACAGGTGGACTGCCTGGTCCACAGCACTAAGAGCTGCTAGGACCAAAATTCAAACACAGTTTGGTTTAGCAATACTCAGCTACAACTCTGTTTTGAAAATATTTAAGATCTACCCACGTGCTTCTTTTCAGCCAGCTCATTAGAAATACCTTTCCGGTAAGTATGAGAATCCCACATAGCTTCTTTGGAAAGCTTATTTGCATTTTTTTAAGTTTTAAGATTAAATATGTAGCAAAAAATCTTGTTGAGCATGTGGAAAATACACATGGGAACAGGAGGGCTCAGAGGGAACCTATCAACATCTAGCCTTCCTGGACAGAAAGTAATTTTAGACCTTAGCAGACCACAAAGCTCATTAAATTTTATCAGTCAAGATTGTTTCACACCAATACTTCAGGAAATAAAAAAAAAACCCACTAAAACCACAAATCCATATTATAGCTTGGTATTCTGTAACAATTCAAACCAGAAGTGCTTCTTTGGAAGGTCTTACAAACAAATTCATCCTTTAGATACAGTTAAAAGTTCACAAACACCCTGGCTCCAAGAAAGGGGAGCCATGAAAGACTACTTGTATTGTCAACACCACCCCAAGAAGTCACACAACTGCAAAAATACACAGCCACCACTGGCTTCCCCTGGCTGGGAGCCTAATCCCACTGTTCAGTTTGGCTCTTCCATAAAGAGAATGCCTCAGCTCATCTATGCAGACTCTCAGTAAGATCTTCAGCAATTTTACCACTGCAAACCAGCAGCACAGAATCATGTCGGAAGGGGAATAACTTGCTTATATAAGATATTTAATGGACTAGGAAAAGAGCACTAGGAATGTCATGTCACACTGCAGTGAACGCATTTTGTTGGCACATTTGCCTCCGTTCTTGAAACCTCAATAACAGTAACAACATTAAATGTTACCACTAAAACTCATCCTTTACCATTAATGACCATATGCCAAGAAGAGCAAAATTTAGCCTCAGTCATACACCCATGAGGACAACTGAATTCAGGTTCAGGCTTCAGAAAACAAGAACATTCTTACCAAGGGAGATAAAGTAGAATGAATCAGTTATAATACATACAAAACTCTGCACATCTGTGATAATCTTTAAGCAATTGCCTCTTCCCTCCACATTTAAGGCAGAAGTAGCAGCATAGCCTGTTCCAGACACCCACTCTTAACAAGCTGACCAGCACTGTCCAAATTCTTCCTCTTTTTCCTTACATAGCCAGCTCTATTATCAACTTATTAATAGTTAATGCTGTAATGCTCAATACTTAATTTAAAACCAGCTGTGAAACCACTGATTTATGGTCAAAAAGATAATTCAGATCAAGTTAACCATTTTTCATAGAGCTCAAAGTAAACCAAAAGAAAAAGCACAGAATTCAACAGTGTTATATGATGGACAAAAAAAAAAACAAACAAACAAACCAACAACCAAAAACCCCAACTAACAGACTTGCTTCTTGAATACATTGTTTTGACAGAGTTGACAGAATCAGAGCTAATCCCGGACAGAAAATAAATCTGCCTCAGGAAAGAAGCTCCCAATAGGATAACTCTGCTACGCTGTTTCACTGGCTTGGGAGGCACGCCCATGCAATGGCACCAGAACAATCAACTACTCAGTGCCCTGGCCTTCAAAAGGTAAGGGGAAGGTACAGCCAAGAGTAAATGACCTCAAAGTTGAGCATATCTTTTAAAGGTAACTCCCTAAACTTCCAGATCTGGTGTAACACAGAGCCTCATGGGTTTTTCCCTGTTCACAGGACAGTCCCAATGCTAACAAACACCCTCCTATCAGAAGATCTTTAAAGCCCTTGATCCGCCCTCCCCTACCAGCATGGCAGCTTCATGGCCCTGCTATAAAACAACGGGAAAAGAAGAGCTACCCAGCAGACAGCACCCACCTGATGGCCACCTGCTCCCGGTAATCCAGATCATAGTTCTGCAGGGAGTCAGCACAGGAATCCCGCAGGACCCCTTGCTGCTGCAGGCGCGAGGGTACCGTGAACTGGTGCACGGAGGCGTTGGGCTGGGCCGTGGTGTGGTACGGAGGGGGGATGCTGTTACTGGTCTCACTGCGGTAGTCGCTGTCCCGGTCATCCACAGCACTGTCAGCGTCTTCAAAGGCTAAGAAACAAAACCAGTTAAGGCCACAGCTCTCTCAAGTTGCCCTGCCTGGGACAGAGAAGCCCATTTTGTTTTGAAAGAATGGCAAAAAACACTATTTCTGCTGCGGATGTATCTCCGTCTGGTAGCTGGCTATAACCTCCAGTTCTCTCAAGTATGCATCAAGGAATTGTAGTGATCAGGTCCATACCCTCTTTTCTCTCTTCCCATGATAAGAGTTTATTTCTCTTTAGTCATTACTAATAAGCAGATTAAGACATTTTTAATCAAAACACACAAAAAACCTCCTCAGCATCTAAAATCTCAGCTACTTTGCTGCCACCAAAATGAACCTTTAGATACTGGGACAAACAAACAAACAAACAAAACCAAAAACCAACAAAGTCTCACAAAAATAAAACAAAACCACAAACAAAACCACCAAAACCCAAACCAAAACAAAAAATCAAACAAAACCACACACCAACAAAACCAACAACAAAAGCAAACAAACAAACAAACAAACAAACAAAAAACCCACCAACCAAACATTTCCTTATGGAAAGGAGCTCTTTTCCTGGAAACTTTTCAACCTAAAGCTGTAATACTGTCTCTTCTTCTCAGCATCCTTAACCAGAACTTTAGGGTTCTAGATGGGGTTTTCATGCCTTTTTTCCTCTCTTTTTTTGTAAAAGTATTAGTTTAATTTAAGAGAAATTAATGGAAACTACTCAGTAGGAAAACCAGAAGAACTGGGAGAGCAATTCTGCTTATAAACAATTACACTACTTCTTATAGGGGAAAATTGCTACATTTAACACATACAAGTAAATTAGCCTAAGTATAGTACTTAACACTAATAATAACCTTCACAAAGGAAAAGGCTCCTTTCCAGTGAGTCTCTCTCACTGCAGAAACACTTTAGCTTGTTAACCCTTCAGAAAAGGAGAATGCCAAGTTATAGTGAGGAAAGGTATCAAGAATATGTAGCTGTGTATGGCTGTGCAGGATGCAAGGTTATCTTTGCAAGCTTAAAGTGAAATACACACACCGTAAGGCAGTGGAGTGCACTATTAACATGCTTGAAACAAAATAAAATAAGGATCAGCCATTATTCATTCTCTCTGCCAACAAAAGCCTGCCTAAAAAGGACAATCAAATTAAAGCCCTATCCGGAAAGTTCTACACAGTCATTGACCATGAGGCTAAAGGTGCTCTTTACAGGCCAGATCCTTAACAAAACCTACATTTAAGTGCTGAAATTCCAAGCAAATGGAATGCAGCATCAGGGAACACCTTCTTCTTCCACTGGTGCTTCCCACACCTCTATTTCAACTTCAGTTTTTTTAAAATTGAGGTAAAGTTTGTTTTCAGTGAACTTTTCAGTTCCTTTACAACACAGTAATATTAGTGCCCTGAAGATGAACAGCAGAGTAGAAAAGAACCCTAGCAGAAAATAAGTCTGCAAAATACGGGCCACTTGAAAAAGCCCAGCTCTACCCTCCTAAGTAGAACCATTTCAATTTGATTGTCCACAGCAAAAATGAAGTTAAGCCTCCTGTTTTTCGGTAGTTTAAATGCTGCAGAGTCCTTGTCAATCTCTAGTCAATTGAATAGAAATGAATAGCAATCATATGCTGCTTTATACAGCTTTATTAAAAGCAGTGTCCATCAATTTTATTACAGTTCAGTGCTTAGGAGAAACATTTAAGATTTACTACACAGAAGTGATTTTATATGCTGAAGTGCCAAACCCCTCTGAGGAGCACCAAGCTTCCAGCCTGTGGAGCAAGGGCTGATCTGTTTGTCAATCACAAGGCACACACCGTCCTCAGAAGAATAACAAGCTATTACTCAGCTGAGCAATGTCATTGCTGAACACTTGAGCCATTACCATCTAATGCACAATAATTACTTTTACTGGGAAAGAAACACACTGCTCCAAAGAGCCTTTCAGTGCCTCACTTTGCTGCTCAACTAATTTCTTTGTCCCATCAGATGTAGCTGTCATTCAAGCTAAAGCCTAAGTAACTCTGGTACGATGGAAAGTTCTTCAGCTGTGGCTGCATAATCATCATGGCTCTTGTAGGGGCTGAAGGCAGCCTGACTGAGATACAGGTTTGGGAGCTGGTAAAAGTCACCAGATGGACAGCTTGAGGGATAAACAATTTAACTAACCTCGAAAATACAGAAAAAATACAAATCAAAAACCCCAGTGAATCCAGGAACTCACTAATATTGGGCTAAGCTTAGTATCAGGGCATGCAAAGACTTAGTTTTGATTATCAGAAAGCAGGACACAGCTTCTACAGGTAAGCAGCTTTGACCAGCTGACAGGCTCAGAGATTTCCAAAGGAATCAGACTGTTGTAGGAGCACCATCTGGATTTGTTAACCAGCCATCCCACCTCACCTCTGCACTATCAAATGAAGACTTCCCACATGGACCACAGTATCTCTAAGCAACCTCCAAAAACAGCTGATTAGCTTAAATGTTAATCATACATTTAGAGCATATACGTTTATAAAAGCTCGTGCCAGAATTTCTCACAGTTCTTATTGGTGTTCAGCATAAGGAAGTCTCTTTGCGGTCATGACACTAAATGCCTCCCTGAGGTATGTTTAAGGATGCAAGGCTCCATGAGACAGGAACATACTGTTTCTTTGATGAAACCACCATGAACCTAACAGAATCCATAGATGTTAATACCAGGCAGAAATCCTCAAGTGACTCATAAATAAGAGACAACTCAAAAAACTCTTGTTCATGCTGAACTGCAACTACCCTATGAGCAATCTCACTTTAATAAACAGAAGTGTTCTCAAATGAAGACATTGCTCAGCCTGATCAAAAGCATCAAAAATTGGCCCATATGTGGCATATAGCACATGTTACCTTAGCAAGAAAGTATTCTGTGAAATGCCAGCATATAGGGATAATCCTGTTCATTAATATACTTGATGTTTAAATTTCAATTAAGCAAGAGACTGACAAAAACTTTCAGAAGCAGCTTTGGGGATGCAGTGCCCCTTCAAAAGGAGGCATTACAGTCCATGTTTCAGCAAAATATCCCTCACAACATAGTTGTGATAAATTCAAGTACTATTTTCTTCGAACAGATGATACAACAAGTCTTCCATAAGCAAAGATGTAGCTCAGCCTCAGTCTCTAAAGATCAGTTAAATTAATAACAAGATGATACATAACAATAAACAAAAAAGTCAGTAATTCTTATCACACTTTGAGAAATTTCACATATACCAAAGAGCTCTCAAGGGACGAAAACTGTTTCTTTCTCACTGGACCCACTACACAGAGAGCTGTGGGCAGGGCACAAGCATGCTGTTCATGTTTCATCATTGAATATTCATGCATATAGGCAGCATAAGAAGAAAACCCATTGGATAGTCACATCACACAGTAGGATTTTACAGAGTGGGGAAAATCAAGGAAAAGAGAGATACCTTCTCTCTGCCTGTTATTCCTCCCCCCAGCTCCTGCCTCTCAAAGTTATTACACTGCTGCAGAGTAGAACACACACAGTTTTTAACATCTTGATCTCAAAACCACTTTGCACAGTCCTGCCATGTCATGTCAACTAGTAACCTTTAGCCTCTGACGGCTTTCTTTAAATCAAGCTTCAGGACAGGAAGGAAAGCCAGTACCAAAATTATTACAGGTGGCTGGATGAATGCACTTGAAGAAGCGTTTTTGTTGGTTTAAGGTCCCAATGCACAATGGGAACTCCTCTCAAAAGGTTGTATTAATTGCCTCCTGCTTTTCTAGCACAATGTGTTATCCATCAGCCACTGGGAGCTGAAGTCCAGTCCCCCAAACTTAGTTATTGTCTGTAAACTTGAGCACAATCTTGGACAAAAGCAAAATCCTCACTAGTTCTCCAAAAAAGCACGGAGCTGTTCACAGCTTTTGCCTATTTCAATAATTGTAGAAGAGAATAAAGTGTACTAACTGAAGGAACTACGTCCAGTCCAAGTCAGCAGAGATCTCTGCCAGCTCCACACCAGGGCCTTTGCAATTCACCTTCCTCACCCTTCGTGCACTTTAACTTCTTTTCAGGATAGCTCCCCACAGCTCCATTCCTTAAGTCTCAGACCCCACTACTCCATCATCTACCACACCACTTACAGCAATCATGGACACTTTCTGAAAACTTATGCCAATCAAA
>JAYRBT010000093.1:62289318-62347311 GCA_036023395.1 Myiotriccus ornatus
TACTGAAGTAAAAAGGAAGGAAAAAAAAAGACACAAGGGAATTTTTTGAGGCCCTCCAATATCTCTCCGTGCTAAAAACACCTGGGTTGTGAGAAATATTTTAAGTGCAATTTTGCAGGTCATTAGTTCATTGCATTGCCTTCATCACTTAAAAATACATTAGAAATTTGCATAATTGTAAGACGACAAGTTCACAATATTCAGTCTTCAGTTTAAGAGCTTTCATAATCTTGTTTTTCCCACTTGAAAATACTTTGCTGCTTAAACACTCAACAGTCAAGAACCGAACTGACAGGCTGAAGTGCAAAGACTACCTTGAACATCTATTCTACTTCTTCAAGTCTTTCCCTTTCCTAAAATAAGACCAGGTTAGCAGCACTAGCTGTCTGTTTCCTAAAGTGCCCCCTGCCCAACCAAGAAGGGTCTGGGCTACAGCACTCCTGCTGCAAGAAGCTTTTACCAGGAAAAATCTTCCAGTTACCACCATGCTGTTTCTGCTGCCTCCTTCTCAGTTGCTGTTGAAAGTTTTCAATTAGAAGTGTATTTTTCATAAGATTGTCAAGATAATGGAGTTCACTTGGAAACATCATCAACACTGGCCCAGGCCTGCCTGTAAGAATGCCAATATGATTTCCAAGGGGACAGCACAGGAAGGATGAACGAGAGGGAGGAAGGGAACCTCATGAATACAAGTACCTTTTAAATGAAAAACACCACACACCAACACTCCAGATAAACAGGAGAAATACACTCTGCACAACTTTTCTAAACCTCTCATTGACCAACGCCTAAGCACCCCACTTCCCTCCCAAATACCCAAAATTGGGAAATTAAATAAAGCTATTTAGGACACTAATCTTTGTTTTGGTAGTGTACAAAAGTTAATTAGTTACCTCTCAGTTATCCTACCACACCTCTGATAATAACTCCAAACAGCTGAGACATTCAACACTGACAGCACAAGCTGGTCAACACTGTTGATGCGCAAGGACCTTATGGTTTGATCAAAGACAGGAGACCAAGGAGGACAAAAACACTGTCAGAGGAGAAATGGGGAATTCAGTGGTGGAAGAATTCTAAAATGCAGAACAGGTCCATATGCAAAATGCACTCTAACATTAGCTAGACATTAGACTCAGATGCAGTAAGAGCATCCTCTCCAGATCCCACTGTGTTAAAAATGGAAAAGCACCAGGCAGAATCCCCTCCATGCTGGATGCAATCACAGTGATCTTTCTTTACGTGCTCCCCTAGCAACACCCTCATTTTTGGCTTTTATACAGGGAACAGACACCTTCATTTTAAGCCTGATGGATCAGTCTTTACAGGTCTTATGGGCTGTAGAAGCCACACACTGTATCTTGAGCAGAAGCCTTGCCTGCTGAGACCTGTAGGGCTTTGAGAAATTGAAGATGCTTCATGCACATTATCTGGAAAAATGAACAAAAATTTGGTGGCTGGTGCACAGGTTATCACACCTGTGGTCTTCACGTGTAGCATTAGCTCCACAGATCACAGTCAGCTGCAGTATGTGAATTTTACCTGTCCCAGGCTGACAAGCACTAGTTAAAGCAAAGCCCTGCCACTTTTGCCATGATACTGTCTCACTGAGCTTGAACATGGCACAATACCTACAACCCCACTGGGTGTGCACCTGCCATTTCTGCTTTCAGATTTACTCCTATTAGTAGTATTTGGAAGATATTTCCACATATTTTCTCACCTTAGTAAAACAATCACTACAGATTCCCTTGTGTTTTTCCATTATTTTAAACACTGATTTGGGCTTACATAGGTATGAAGACCAACACAAAAGACACACATAAGCAGAAAAGTAGAATCACCTTTACAAGAAAAGAGTAATAGTTCAGTTCTGTCATCATGTCCTCAAATTCCAGCAGAAGGCAAAAGCAACTCACTTAAAACATGAGCAAAAACAAAGCTAAAAAGTGAAAAAATGAACAGCCATCCATCCACACAAATATGAAGACTCAGTGAAAGTAAAAGGAAATACAATGGATCGAATTTTCTATATGCATGAATATTTCCACTTTTCCTCATTCTGGAGCATGCTGCATCACTATACGATCAGAAAGCTTGCAAGAAATCAAACTGTTACGTACTCAGCTGCTCTCCCCATCCGAAATAACTCCAGCTGCCTGCATGTAACACAAACAGCAGAAAAGAATAGGAATGGAAAAAGAAAGCTTAGAAAAACAAACCACAAGCATACTTTTCATGTACTTAAAATGCCTTACAGATCATGAGCTTGAACATGTAAGAGATTTTTTTTCTTTATAAATACAACATCAAATTTATGTTGAGGCTTGCTCCTCGTATCCATTTTGTTTGTAAGACATTCTGAAGACTAAGATCGTTATGAACTCCAGGAATTGCTACGCGATCATGCATTTATCAACACAAGTAGACAAAATACTTATCAATCAAAACATTACCTAACAAGAGCAGTTAAACAGTTACTTCCCAGTGCACTCTATCAGGATTACAGACAGAAGGTCCCAGAAACCAGAGTCCAGTTTAGAGCAGTTTCTGATTCCAGGCTAAACTCTACAAGTCAAGTGGCAAAAGTTGCTTCTTGTTTCCACTTCTGCCCCCTTTCAAGAACAAAGTTAACTCAGTGGTGAGAGCACCACACCAGTAGTAACAGCATGAAAAACAGTGTGCATGTAAACTAGTGTTAAGTGAAGAATACTTTCTTAGGCAGACAAACACACAGGTAAAAAACTTAAGAGCTCGCACAACGTTCTAGGGATGCAAACAGCCAGAAGTTAATTCTGCAACAGTAAGCAAATCTCTCCCTGTTAAAATTGAAGGTGACAACAAATTCATGCTAAAGCTGAACTGTAAATTGGTAAAGCAACCAAGTTATTACTTCTCAATATCCATGTTGTGACCCCAAGGTTATACTCAGTACAATGGAGGCAACAAACTAGTACATACAACACTCAAAGCACTTCAGAAGCATGCACACAACTCCAAGAAACACTTCAGATCCAGCATTTCTAGAAGACTATGGGTAAAAAACACTTTAAAAAGTGACATTTACAGGAGTGTTGATGGGCCAAGTGCAGCAGACAATAAACGAATTCTTCACCTGCAGGAAGAGAACGAGCAAGAGCTTTCTCTCCTGGCTACCAGCCTCACCTCTACCTACCAGCCAGGCACAAGTTACCAAGAGGGTGACAGCTCAGAGCATTAAACATATCCCTCACACTGCACTCATTAACAAGAGTAACAAAGTCAGAATGGGTGAGTTAGTTCTTGCTTTTAGCTAAAATTGCAAAAAACGGTTCTGGAAAGAAAAGTATCTTTGTCCCAAAAAATCACCACCAAACTAGTGCTTAAGTAAACAATAACTAGTCCTGACGAGTAACTTGGCTTCCCAAGGGTTTAGCCTCTATGCACATGTACTACAGAGGGGCTTCGTTATTACTTCAAATCTACAGGGAAAGAAAAGGTGGGCACGAAAAAGAAAAATAGGTACAGATGTGAAATACCCCAAGAAAGAAAAAAGGCAAATCAGGGTTTCACCCTCTACCCCTGAGAAAGAATGGTTCATCAGAGCTGCAACTAGACTGCTCCTTTCTTCTCAGAAATAAAAGGTTTACAGAGCAATGCAGTTCCTCAGATACACATCAGTACTTCAAGGTCCCTGGAGTAGGCTCTGACACACATGTGGTGCTTTGCACAGGCACAAGCATTGCTCAGCTTGAAGTGACACTTTTATTACCTGCTAGAGCTTCAAAAGCAGGTCACTGCCTTCTGGCTCTCACAAGAGGAGTTAGAGAAAAAAACACAAACAACACATGTATGTTTGCTTTGGTCAATAAAGGAAGCACACCTGACCAAGTGGAACAAATTCGATGATATTTTTTATCATATTGATTTAGAAAGGACCACATATTAAACTGGTATAATCTTCAATAAATGCGGTTTCCATGGAGTATAACACAGTTATTCCTCTCCTGTTTACAGAAGTTCTTGTTCACAGAACTTAACAAGTGAGAAAAAGCAAAGTCCATCGAGTTGAGCACCAGCAGTCTACAGCCTGAGACAAGACAAATGCCACATCTCTGGTCCACAGCAGCAAGTGTGACAAGTCACCACTTGAACAATGCACCAGTGCCAGCTGTGCTGGCAAGATGAAGATGTATCCAAATGCATCAGAAACCTGCCAGGATCCACCTGACAGTTACACACAGGGCTATCATCTCAAACTTGTTTTTCACTAGAACCAAAATCCACTGATTGCCTAAATATCAGGTTTGACAGAGGTCTGAGTGTATTTCAGGGGGAAAGGAGCGGAGAAGGAGGAACATACAACCAAGCTGGCAAAAAAAAACAGAAGTAAAAGACATCCAACGAAGAGAGATGAGAAGGGAAGACAACCAGTAGAAAGGGTATGGAAACCAGAGGCAGGAAGATCAGATGCAATAGAGTTGGGAAAAACAAGAAAGACATTGACAGAACTCTGCACTGAGTTTTAATTTGCTGTAATCAATAGTTCCCATTAAAGAGAAGAGAATTTCCTATTAATGTATAAGTCAAACAGTATCTTTTGTGTATCTCATTCCTGAAAATCTCAAGCCACTAACACATGTAATAGCAACTCCAGCACATCCTTGCATCAAAACATCTGTATCTCAGGTGAACAGTAAGAGACAAGGGAGGAACATTCAGATATCTGGATCAATACTACAGATCTGTTGTGAGAGAACATTATTGCAGTCAGGCTACTTAATAGTGAAACCCATGTAGTTATTCACAAGTGAATGCACATGTAACATCCCAAAAAACAGGGGAACAAATAGCAGAATTTCCCAAACTGGTATGCAGATCAGAAAAACCACAGAGGAAATGGAGCTTACCTGTCCTGCAACTTTCACAAAGACAAAACACCCAGACAGACAGCCTCTGCACAAACCACTGCAATCAATCTGTGTGGAGGGAATGAGCAGCTCTTTAAGGGAAAACAGAAAGGCTGACCCCTGAAACCAGATCAGACTGTTCCTAGCCCTTATTTCCTAGACAGTAAAAGGTCTGATGGCAAAAACCAATGACCAAAGTCATTGTTTAAAACCGGAACAAGGAGAAAACCACTGAAGTGCTAAAAACAAGCCTTGTGGATATATGGTCTGTCCTTGGAGGAGAAACATTACCACCTCCCACTGACAAAGAGTCCTCAAACTGACAGTGATAACCCTGAGCCAGCTCACTGCTACCAAGTCCCTTATGAACAGCATGGAAACCCCACAAACTTTCCCTGCCCAAACAGCAGTCGATGCCAAGCAGGACAGGGTGAGGAAAAGAGTGGCTGCTATGAGACACCAGCTCCTTAAACTGCAGGTTTCACACTGAGAAGTTGTGTCTTGGCTAAACAGGGCGTGCTACAACTAGAGAATGATTGGAAGACAATACTGCAGGAGCAAACAGAAAGAGATGCAGTAACAGAGAGAGTAAGGCAGAAGTTCAAAACTCTGCTTTTGTTTGTTTTTACTAACACCCACTTCACTTCAGCGTCTAACATTTTGGAAAAAAAGATGAATTTATTAAAGATTCAACACATATGCTGCTTCATTTAAGATTCAGGAGCTAACAGTATATATCTCAGTCCTTCAGCATAATCGCAGAAGACCTGGGCTGACAGTCTTGATATTTTGAAGGTTAATGAAAACAGAATTTCCTTTTAGCCTTTTCAAGTTGTTTTTCTGCTTCATAAAAATAACATGCATAACCTCAATTTGTTAAGAAAAATCCCTTCCAGATCACCTTCGGGAAAAAATTTAAACCCATACTAACTTGAATTAAAAACACCAAGAAGTCCGGACAGATAAAAATTGGAAATTTATAATTCTAAAAACATACAACAACATACACTAACACTAGAATAGATGATACACACAAGTCAGACTGGTTACTCCATGTGCTCTTAAATACCAACAGTGTGTGTCTCGGTTATCACATTATTTTGTATTCATAAGTTTCAGTACTCAAAAAATGAGGTTTCATATAAACCTCCAATTAAGGACTAAGCAATGCCAGCAGCCTGGTGCCTTGGAATCTACAACATTTTTGTCATTAACACATTTTATAAAGCACATCTAAGTTCCCACAGTTAGCTGAACATAACATATGCTTGTTCTGTGTCTCAGTTATGCAACTATTCAAGGAGGAACTCCTCCTCCCCACTTCACACTGTCAAGTCTGGATCAGCAGGGACACTGTAGAAAAGCAGAATATTCCAAGTTCTTAGTGCAGTCTAATTTGACTGCTTGTGTGCCATTTTGTTTCATTGCTGTTTACAAGTCTCTGAGAGTGGCTGGGACCTACTATCCTTGTCAGAACATTATCATTTACTGCTGTCCACTGCTTACAGTCATGATGGTGAATTATTTAATCACCCTGTTGTATCCCATGCTGAGCACAGACAGAAATCTCAGGACATTGCACCATATTTGGTGGTAATAACATACTGTTTGTAGAATACAAAGAGCTGGGAAAGCCCTGCTCAGTGCTTTTTTCTAGGTTTAATAAACCTCTTTTCCTCTGGCTAATTCCCTCAACAGTGTGCACAGATCTCAGATTCCACAGAAATCCACATTCTTTTAGCATTCAATGCACTTCCTAACACTAAACAGGTGGTATTTTAGTGGAATGAGCTTCTAAAACACAAAATATACACTGAACAGGTTTTTAGAAGGAAGTCAAGTTTTCAGTAACCAGGATGACCAAGAGGGTTTCACAAGTAGCATTATTTCCAGCTCAGTTTTGGAACACCACAAACGAGGGCTAAGGCCTTTGCACAAAAGGAGACAAGAAAGCACATCAGAGAAATGAGTTAAAAGGAGCTGTCAGAGACAAGGACAGGCACTAGAGTGTGACATTAGAGTACTTCCCCCCCCTTCCTCCCTCTATTTCACCACATTCAGCCTATGCTGAGATTTTGGAGTATTTTATTTCACTAAATGAAATGGCCCTTCTGGCAACCTTTACTATGGCTAAAGAAAATCAGATTGAGAGCTGAGAATTTAAGTGAGGCTGGGATCACCAAGTCAGAGTACCCACTAAGCTACTACAAGCTTGTGCAACTGATTAATAACCACAGCAAAAGAATCAGGCAGAGCTCCACCTCGTTTTGTTTACAATTGAAAAACTGTAACATTTCTATCACTGCACTGATACCTAACAGAGCTGTCTTGTCTTAAAAATTTTATGGAGACTAAGAGATGGAAACACAAGTACTGGCAAAAAATTTATATACTCCTCATGAGATACAATTTTGGAACATAGTGGATCACCTTACATATATATGCATAACAGCAAAGGGGAATATAACGTTCTATAGCAGCTGGGATACAACATTCGGTGCCTTTTTTCCTTCTGATTTTCAATCTTGGACTTTGACTACAAGCCTTGTTGCTCAAGGACACATATTTATGGCTAGTGCATAAAGTCAGGCAATAATTTTTCTTATCAGTTTAAAACCGTTAATCTAATTTTTAAAAAGTTTATATTCCATTGTGGTAGCAAATTTCAAATTAATTTCCTCCTATTGCTATTACATTAAAGGATGACTAATAAAGTTTTAAGTCCTTAAAAAAAAAACCCACCAAAAAAAAAAGCAGCTTTCATGAAGAGCACTTGGCAAATTATGAAAGTTAGAGAGTTTAACTGAGCATTTGCACTGCTTGATCACTGCTTACAGAGACACACATCAGTATTAGCAATGTTCGGTATTTCAGTAGGAGCTTTACATTTGGGGTTTATTTAAAAGTCAAAGCTTTACTTCCTTGCCACCACTTCTCAGAATGCAGCTTGTATTCTAGGAAAACAACAACTGAAAAGGGGTATATGTAGGGGATCAGCAACAAAACCAAAGCCCTACAGTTTTCTGGAGTTCAGCAGTAAGTCAAACTCTGGTACCGTATAATCTCCTGATATAGCCAGTATTTTTATTTTTTAATTCCATTTGCCAAATACTTTTCCTTAGATATATACAGTCCTGAAGTAGCAATTTTACCCTAAAATTTCAGACAGGCATTTTGCAGTAAGACGTTGAATCTGTGTCCCTTTTAGCAGATCTATCATGCCTTCAGCCAGCCCTGAGAGTGAGTACCACAAAGCCACAAGGAAACAAGTCTCCCAGAGAGGATTCATCCTAAACAGAGAGGAACAGGAGCTGCCAGTCACCCAGAAGCAGAGAAGCCAAAGAACTTGCTTTCCCAGCCCATCAGCAAATGACCACAAAACAGCTCATACAATGGTTTCCCTTGTACAGACTAAAGCAGTTTTTCCTCAGCCTAGCCACTTATGTGTACTGTTTTGAATAACACTAAACATTTTTCGAGGACTGTTGTAACTGCACTGTGGCCCGAAGTTCTACCCTTACTGGAGCACAGCTTTTCAATGACTGCAGCACGCTCTTTACTGTCACCTACCCTTGAGAAGAGTAAAATAATCACTGACTTCTTCTTCACCCTTCCCAAACCAGCCTGGTCTAGAGATGCCACAGGTGTCTGCTGACCTCTGTGGTTTAGGTGCAGAATCAGGCTGGTAACCATCCAAAAAAAAAAGGGAAGAATCTAAATGTATAGCCCACATTTATACAGTGAGAAGGGCTGTGGGGCTGTGTCACCTCCCAGCAATCTCAGACACCTGTGCTGCCTGACCCTCCACTATCACAGATTATACATCTCCATGAACAGTCACAAGGGTCAAGCTGTGGCCTGCTAGGAGTGTTTTGATTCAACCTGGTCTTGAGATACTGGTATAGCAGATCACTTTTTTTTTTTATGTATCATTACTGATGAAGAAAACAAAATTTTTCTCAATAGGATGTCATTTTAGCACATTTGCTGACAAAGAGTTCATCCAGCAGCAGAGTTGGATACCCCCAATCCAGTGGCACATTAAAGTCAGCAGAAAGATGCCAATATCCACAGTACACCATCAGTGTGCATGGTATCAGGGCCTCCTGGGGAGTCAGGGCCAGGGAGGGCAATCTTTGGGCTTTTTACCAGACAAAACCACTCATCAGCACCAGGGAAAGAAATTCAGAGGAACGTACAAGCCTTCCTGAAGCACCAGTGGAATTTGAGCTCCTAAAAGGAAAACTAGTGGGCATCAGGAACGAAACCTCTCGAAGTCAGCCTTTGTGGTACCTTTGAAACAGTAGTGAATGTGTAGGTATTGAAAGAATTTTGGCTTGCATATTGTGCAGAAATAGATTTCTTCAAGTATCAGTGGGAGAGAAGGGTCACCACAACTAACTGATCCGGCAAAAAACACCATCCATTCTTATGATGCGTGTAAACCATTTTGCCAGATTTTAAGTGGATAAAATGCTGCTTGTGTATCTAAAACAAAACTGCAGCATTTTTCTTCCTGCATGCATGTGCACACACAGAGGGAGCATTTAGAGATGTAATCTTGTTCCGTTCTCTCTCATCTTACAACAGACCAAGCACAGCCTAGGTTTGGTTCTTTTGGTGGTATAACAATGTATCAGAGGTTTTTTCTCCTTTTTTTTGCTGGTATCAATGCACAATCCAGAGCCAAGCAAAAAATTCACCTTCTTCTGATAAACCAGAATAACAAAACTTAAAATAAATTAAAAAATTTAACACCCCCCACACACAAAAAAAACCCCAAAACAAAACCAAAAAGAATCTACCCACACACACAAATAAAATAATAAAAAAAAAAAAAACCAAAAAAAAACCAAAAAAACACCACCCACCACAGCCCTAGTAACCAGGGATTTTACAGAGCAAAAGACTAAAGGAAATGGAAGAAAAACATATATGAAGAAACGTGACAATAAAGCATTCTCAGAAAGATGAGAAGACAGACATAACTGGTTGATTCAGTGGCACTCAGGTTATCTTTCCTGAGAATCTGAACAAACCTTCTCTCTTCCAGATTTGTAAGCTCCCTGACAAATGGTGTAGGACAGTATTTACAGTAGCTGATATTAACCACGTCTGCCAAACCTTTTCTGCAAAGACGCAGAATATCTTTCTCATCCTGCTTTGGACTGTGACTGATCCAAGTCAGAGCTGCATTTAAAACTCTCACAGCATGACTCATTTATAGATTATAATGGACTTTTATGTCGCCAGAAATGATCTTGAGCACACAAGGAAAACATATCTATAACTCTCCACAATAAATAACTTAAAGCTTATTGACTCAATGCCAAAGTAATCAAATAACACTTCTTCAATCTGCTTCATTTAAAGTGAATTTCAGACAATAAAACCTTGGGTGTTTTTTGTTTTTTGGTTTTTTTTAATTAACATTTAATTTCAGGTTGCTAGTAAAAGCCAATATGGGGATGCTTCAGTTATCCAACAATGACATATCAGAAAATTAAGAATTACGACTGCATTTAACAGAAAGGCAAACAAAACTGGATCCATGGGCACTGTAATGCTTTGCTTATGGCTTAGGATCACTGACAGTTAAATCAGTTGGATGCATGAAATCTTTCTGGGGCACAGAAATATATAGGGAAGCAGCGCAGTTGGGAGGTAAAAATGAAATGGTTAAGTATGATAAAGGAAGAGACAGGAGTGCCAAAATCAGCAGGGCTTAGAAGAACCACCTGCTTCACTTAAGAATAGGTAGGAAGCCCAAATACTGCATTACCTCAGAAATTATGGGTTAGACTCTTCCAAGAACAAAACAGCATTTGAGACTGTGAAAGTGGGCCTGAAAGCCCAAAAATCTCTGGAAAAATTGGAGCTCCTAGTCTGGGATGAGATTTCCCATGGTACCATGCCAAGGCAGAAGCCCATACACACCCAGAGACAAAAACCCACCCTCACAGATCAGAGGATAGCTTTGAGACAGGGCCCACCTCTCTTCTCCCACATCCTGCTCCACCCATCCCCCCTGTGTACTCCTGGGGGGATAACAGAACAAGTTGTACCCATGGAGGAAGAGGGAAACAACCATGAGAAAGTGGTTGGGGAAAGGGAACAGTACATGTCTGCAAAGTACAGAGGCAAAAAAGGGCATAAGTGTAATCTAATTTTAACCTACGAGGAGGACATGTATTTCTCTATTTAATGAACCTGATCCTTCCTGCTGGAGTAGGTTTTCTCTAGCTAGAACAAGGATGTCAAAAGGTTCTTCTGAGACCTGCAAGAGGGATAAGCAGGACACCAGTGACATGTGCAGTTTTGTACCATTATTTTTTTAAGTGCAAGCTATATATGATGAGTTTTGCATCACTTTTTTTCTATAGTGCACCAGGTTGCGGGTTTTTTAATCAGTTTTGTATTTTTTAGGATGGGGAAGACATTCTTGTGGGGCAAAAACTACTCACACTGAGCATTTCTCTTTCTCCTTCTAAATCCTTAGTCTGATGTCCAGCTGACTGTGTCCTGCTCCCAGCAGTGACCATATCTCATCTAGCACATCGTGTCAGAAAATTGGATAGTCTTGCAAGTGTTCTTGAGAACCTAAAAATATAGCTACCAATTATTTACCCACAGGGTAAGTAAGAACACACCATACTGGACATGTTTTAGGGCAGGGAAGGACACCCACTCTGCTCCTGCATGAAAGGGGTTGAGCTCCTGTGTCAGATGCAAAGGTCAGGTCAGCTTTCAATAGACACAATCAATGCATCTTCTGGGTTAAACTCTTGAGTTCTCAAGGACTGTGCTACAGTCAGGAAAGCTGACAGTTCCTATGCACAGGTTGATGCAGGGAGAGTTCATTTTCAAAAGTACCTCTATATTAAATGTCTAATTTACATTTTTCCATGTAAACAGATATTCATAGATGCCAAATACTTGCAGGCAGTAAATAAGCAAAAGTACAATCAGTGCCATGAGCTTTATTGAAAATTCTTAAATACATTAACCACATACTGCTACGAAATGTTTAGCATCCATTCTAATGATGTTTTAATCCCATGAATGATTACACTAATTCTTGTGTGACATTAACGTTCGAAACAGGGGCCTTCAATTAATTATTGTAAAAGGTCACTTTCTAGGAAGACGCAGGTTGTTAACAGGCAGCACAAAAAGAGCAGCTGCAGTGCTGCTCTTCACTGTGTCTGTCTGTGAGAGCCCAGGTGGTTCTCCAAGGCAGAAACGAGCTACAGGTAGATGTAAAAACACCCTGCTGTGGGAACAGGTGCAGATATTTTTTCCTACACAGAATTCCTTCTAATTTACCCATACATCCCAATAATTAGAAGAGCCAATGAAACCAGCCTCTCCCAAACAGAAGCAAAGTCCAGGGCACAGAGCCAGGAAAGCAATTTCAGCAAATACCACGTTCATTTCTTCAGTGTTTCACATCAGACAGCTTTTCTTTGACCTTTTGGCATCAGGGGTTCTGCACACTATGCTAATACGATTTAATAAAATATCTGTTTCACCCAAAATGTTTCTTATTTGTAGGCTTAACGAATCAGTTGTGACCTCTTGATTATTTAAAAAACAAAACAAAACAGAAAGAAACCCAAAACAGATCACCAACAAAAAACCAAAAACAAACAAAAAAAAAAAAGTGCTTTATTCTTTACATACACTTTTTTTTTTTTTTTTTTAAGAAAGGGAGGACACATTCAGTGTTACCTAGAATGAAATTGATGGAATACTTTCATATGGAACTTTGTACATTTTCCAGCTACACAGCACATTTGGATTTTCTAAGCAATTGGTTAATATCCATATTTTGTTGAAGATCCTTTCAAGATAACATTACAATACTATACAGAGTAATTAATTCTACTCAAAAAAGTAAACAGTAATTAGCATTTCCTAATGTTATCAGTTTTGAGGAGATCCTCTAATCAGCCTAATGGATAAACAGCCTGCAATGTGTAATATGCAAGTCTTACAGGATTTGAAGTAGAGGATAAAAGATTTGTTTAAATTATGAGACTTGAATTTTATTAATGTTGTTGCCAAAAGTAGATAAGACATTCACAAGAGACATCACTGAGCTTTCATCTATTGTACGTTAAAAGCAGAGTTTCAGAAATCTAATTTTGCAGACCACCAGATACAGTATTTCCTAGGTTATTTTTCCATCCACGTTTTCAGAAGCATAAAAAAATGCAAGACGAGATAAGCAGAAATTAGTGAAAGCATTTTTTCCATCCATCAACACAGCATTGAAAAGTAATATTAAACAAATTAGACATCAAGTACACAAACCTCTGGTGCATGTTAAAAGGCTACCAGCAGTACTTGTCTCCATCTACTTTCTGCCTCCTCAAATCTCATTAAACAGTAATAAAAATAATATTTAACACAGGACATTTAAAGATAACACATTTAAGGAGCCTGACTTAGGCATGGGAAAAAAACTCAAGCTTTTTCTTACAGGCATCAATATTACAAGGCTCTGACAATCCAGGTGACTTCAAACACATTTTCTGTTCCTTTTTGACATGAGGACTCCAGCACATTAACGACTCAATGCCTGACTTCACTTTCTTGCATCAGAAGCTTTAGACCAGCATTTTGAGGAGCACAGCTTTTCATAACTGACAAAAGTTACTGGCTGCACAGAGATTTAAGTACTTCTAACAAGAAAATGTTGTTCTGATGTACCATCGCTTGATAACTAAGCACAGAAAGAAATTAAGTACACTGAAAGAGGAGAAAATATTGAGAAGAAATAAAGTCCAACTTACAACACTGGGAGGCAGCACTGGGCAATGGTTTCTTCTGGACTTCCTCCTGAAATGGATACTAAAGGAGGAAAAAAAAAACAGGAAAAAACAGGGATGGATAAAAAAAGCAAACAGTAATTCTGTGAAACACTTTTCAGAGTACGGCATGTCACACATAAGAGAACATATCCCTGGTAGTATCAAAGCATAATATCTGTAAGGATAATATCTATAATATATTCTCTGTAATATAAACACACTCCCTTTTTTTTCATGCTAAAATCACATGTTACAAAGTGCACATCTTGTTAGGGTGAAATCTGCTTTTCTACAAGCACAGGCCCCTGCTATCAATTGTGAGGCCTCAAATTAGACACCTAAAAGACCTGATTCTCCACACCATGATGTCAGTGTGACAGGCAGCTCAGAATTGAGTGTAAGCCTGTTTACATTTAGACGCTCCAGCACAGCTTCAACAGCTCAAAACTCAAGTGGGCTCACAGCAACTCTGCAGCAGGAGATGGAAGCAGTTACATAATTAGTGTGCCTGGCAGGGTAGGAACACAATGTTTGCCCAGCCAACACTTGCAAACTCTCATGTGATCCACTTTGCATCCAAAGTGAAGAATTTTTCATCTCATTTAATGCTAAATTAGAGAAAACAGAGGTATTTCAATTAGCCAGCTTTGACTTTTTACAAAGCTGTTTGTTACAGCATCAAAGCATTCCCAAGGGAAATGCCAGTAATTTTATTTTGTTATTCTATCTTGTATTACATAGAGATACAAGAAAATTAGGACAATTGACCGAAATAATGAGAGCAGTCTTTGCTTGTGAAAAAAAGGCCTGACAATAAAGGAAGTGCCAAATGTAACAAGCTGGTGCTGCAGCCTGTGCATAACAGGGCCACCAGACAGTCTCTCCTTGGATTTGGTAAGGATTAATGGCTGGTTCTTTACATGGAAGGTGACAACCCGCAGACTTGCGCTGTGGTTATCTTCCAATCTGTGCTATTTAAAATGCACAAGGGATTCTGAAAGGTGGTTAGTCTTGTCACCAGCAAACTGCCAACCCACTGAGTTAATAAGGATTGTGAAAACAAGAACTGCCGGATCTGACAGCACTGACTGGTTGACAAAGCAGTGAAAGGAAGTCTGTTGATGAGCAATTTCAGAAGCACAGGACAGCAACGGGTTCTGAATTATTATGCTCAGAGATCCCAAAATGGCAGCAGTTTGTTCTTTTTAAGGCATCAACCCGACGGCTATCAGCAGTCCCAAAATGAAAACTGAGTATTGTTTGTAGAAGAGAGGCTGGAAAGCATTTTTATCACACCACATGAACTCCAAATGAACCTGTTTATTGAATACTGCTGTGCAACTTCAGTCTGTTCATTCATTGTCTCAGAGATAGCTGAACTTAACATACAGAAAGGATAAAGGCACAAAGTTGCTCTGCACCATAAATACCACTGTGCAGACTAGGACTCTGCAGCCCAAGAGATGGGGTCTGTAAAGGTGAGTGGCACAGAGTGGATGCATGAGGATCAGTCATTTAATTTGTCCAAATAAACCTGCCACCATCTGGTTTCACAACATTGGGTTCATTTGCCCAGAGCAAATAAGGTGTTTCTTCAGGCAATGCACAGTTAAGGTGCTGAATTCCTTTGCTACAACACAACTGACCTGGGTGCATTGAAAAGGCAATTGCCATCCACAAAAGAAAAATCCACTGAGTGCTGTTAAATACAAGAATACTGCCTCTGGCTCTGGAAGTTCCTGAGCTACAAGTCACTGCCAATTAGGGGAATATACAGTAAAGATCTCATCCGCATTCTGGATGGCAGGCAGACATGGGACAAGAACCTTAGGTCAGACACTGCAAAGGTGTCCTTACATTTTTTCATTTTCTCACTGGTGACACACAACAGCCAGAATAAATTTGAGACCATTAGGTCTCAAAAAATCAGAGATATTATTTTGCTACTGGTATTTCACAAAAGTATGCAGATGAATGGCACGGCAGAGAAAAGGAAGTCTTAGGGTATCTCTCAGCAAGTACCAGCTCAGTGAAGCACTAGAGGGCACCTTTGCTTCACTGAAGTACCTGGCACGGACTGCTTCTACACCCCACGGGAGCAGGGAGACACCACAGCAGGATCACTGACAGGACAAATCACAGACTGAGCTTTTTCATCGACTCCCAGAGGTTCTAAGGCCTCTAGGAAGGCAGGAGATTGCCCCAAACATTTTTATCCACTGAAAAGTTGTTCTGTTCTCAGTCGAAAAGAAAATCCACCTTATTTTCCTTCATCTGCACAGTAAAACAAATAACTCACACATGGAGCAGAAAAGAACAGATGAAGGATCCCAGAAAAAAAATCTCCTTAAGTCCTTGTATTGGCAGAATATTCTGTAAGTTATCTTGCTACAGAAAGAGACCTATCAAAGGGTTTAAGCAAGCACCATGTTCTCACTCAATGATGTTCACATCAACATGTGTGTATGGGTTTTTTAAAACGATACATTTCTGGTACAGGCATTAACATGTTAAATCTTACTTTGCAAACAATCACAGGGATCCAATACAAAGAATAAAAGCAAGTTATATGCCATTCAGGGCTACGTTAACCTTTCAGTTTAGGTATTTACCTCATCATCTCCCAGTGAATTTATTTGTTCCAATTTTCTGGTCCAGTATCTGGCCTCTTCTTCAGGAATATCTATACCAAAAGAGTAAGTTACACCACCTTATTAACGAGGCAAGTTTGCATTTATCACCATTAGCATTAAAACAGGAAGAGTAGTCCAAGATCACACCACAAAAAAAACCCCATGTGATTTTGAAGAAATAAAACTGTCTTAGGTTAGCACTCAGATGAAAAAACAAACATTGTAAATAGTAACACAGTTCAAGGGCTTACATTGCTTTCGTGTTTAAAGCTGATTAACCAAATGCACACCGCACAAAGATAGGAAAGAGAAAGACAGACTGGGTCACATTTAATTCAAGTATTAGTTTCATGGAGAGCCATTATGCAGTGATATTTTAATACACTTGCTATATGCCTGATAACACATAAAAAGAGCCTCTTCTGGAGGCTTTTATAACCTCAACAGAACAAGGGCTCCCTTTGAATAGCATATCTTACCTACATACCTGGTGTAGTACGAATTAAAACACAAAACCTAAATGGTCTCTTTTATTCCTTTGCAGGCAACAAGCTAAATCTTTTGAGGTAAAAAACAGTGTTACATAGGCAGTCATATTCTCTTGAAAGCACATTCCTACTTCTACACCACACTGCAACTTCAATGTGAAATGAATCACAACACTTTTACCTTCTAGAAGATTTACCAAGTGGATGACTGGCAGCAAGTAGCAAGCATTATCACCTTTATTTTGGTAACTATTTCTATTCTCTCTTTCACACTTCGAGGTAATACAGTGTCCTGATGGAACACAGACTTCTGCCACTCAAAATTTCACCTTTCAAAGTGCACCCTGGGAGATGCAGATGAACTGCTGTGAAAAGCTTAACACAAAATTATTTAGGGATGGGGTGATGTGAAATCACTGGAAAAGAAAAAGAGGTTATGGGTTTGGTTTTGGTTTTTTTTTTAAGCCACTCGACATCCCTGACTGTAACAACTTCTGAAATCCAATTGAAGCCGCCCCAGTGCAGAAACTTCAAAGCTCACAGAGGAAGGAAGTGGAGGGAGTGCTCCATCGAGACAGTCACTGAGACAGACACCGCCAGCCCTGCAAGCCAACAAGAAGATAGTGCTATACCAGTTCAGCTGGTTTTCCCATCCCCTGTAACCCTTTACACTCTCAGGTGACCTCAAAAGGAGCCAAGTTTACGTCTAAGAAGTTTGTTTTCCTGACAAGAACTGCACCCCATGACCACGACCACATCAGTGTGTTCAGCTATGCACTGGCAAGCACGGGAGAAGCAGGCTTGGGATGGACTTCTGGTGAAAAGGTGATTCTGAAAGTTACATCCACTCTCACTCCTGAGAGAAAAAAAGAGCAGGATCTATTGGCAGGTGAGTATTCCATTGGATGCTTTCAGGAAGGACCAAATATTGTTTTCTTCTTGTATTTTGAGGGGATATCTGTCCTACATGTGTCCTCTCTCAGCCACACAAACACATCTTATGAAGGCAGTGGCCCCAAAACAATGGAGATAATAGTGGCCAGTGTATTAGAACATGAACCACCATCAACAGGAACATGCCAGACTTAGTGGAATTTCAAGTTTCAGAAGTAGGCATTTCCTTGGACTACAAATTCAAGTCTACACCTTTGTAAGACAAACAGCACTGTATTTTTATGCAACTAGCCTCACCCAGACAAGGGGATAAAATAGTCCCCACTTGACAAAGTTTTACGGACTCTTAATCCCTGGTTCCAAAAAAACTGCATCAAGCAGGAAAAAAGATAACCTATTTCTCCTTGTTTGGAGGGAGACCGAAGTAATTTACCCTAACCATAACACACAAAGCAAGTTGCTCTTCCTGGTGTATAGTACATTACTTTGTTGTTAAATCCTAACAGAAAACAAGGTAAGAGAAACATGAGAGAGCCTTCCAAAACTGCAAGAGTTGTAGGAAAACATATATGTTTTTGATCATCAGGGCTGTAGATCACAGCAGCACAGATTTATTAGACAAGCTCTGCAGAAATCAGGGTTGGCATTCAGGGCAAATCTGGATAGAACTGACCTAGAAAGAAGACATGAATGAACTGAATGTCTATCAGCACACAATCTGATGAGATTTAGGAAGACAAACTCCAACAAGGACCCGAAACAATCAAAAAATTACAGCAAAGCCTGTGGAACTGTCTTTGAAAGCCAACAGTTCTCTAAGACATGAAGAAAAATTCATGAATTGAGGACTAAAGGTCAGAGCCTATCTTGTATCCCAAATGCCCATTTCATAAGCAGAGCTATCAGATTTTTACTGCAGGGTTGCTTCTTCTATTGAAACAGCTTCTTATGCAAGTCAGAGATAAAAATCTGCTACTGTCCAGATACCAGCTGCTTCAAGGACATCGTCTTGATCTTAGAGAAACTCCTGTCATCAGTACTAATGCCAGTACAATCACTGCACAGCAAACGTTAAACATGAAGCAACTGGCCTCTGACCTTGAGTCAAGTAACCTGCCCAGATGAAGAGATCCCAGTGACACAGAATTCTTGATGTTTTCAGGAAGCAGTTTATTTTTCACTTTCACGATTCTGTCGTGTCTCACCTCAGCCAGCAGTTTTGTGGAAGCTCATTCTTTGGAAGGCAGAGAAAACAAATCCCTAGTGCGGAGATCACCGACCGCTTGCCAGGCCACATCCATTGGCCAGCTCCTACATCACTGCTCAACTTTGATTACAATGGAAATTACTCTGCTATGTTAACTTTTGCTTACAAGACACAAAATTGGAACTAGTCCAAAAAGACGACACCTGATGCCAGCTCTGGACTCCACTGACATCACGCTTGGTGAACAAAAGAGCAAGGCCACATGTCAGTGGAACTAAACTGCTGAGCAAGAACAGAGAGGAGATGGGCAGGTATGTCCAACAGCTTTTGGGGCTTACTAATTTGATGCCAACACAGAAATGTTGCAAGCTTTACTGCCCTTGCTCCTACTGCCATCCTCAGCTGGAAGCTGAACCCCTTGTTTTCTCTGGGCTCCTGGTGTTAGGGAGCAGTGAAGTCTGGTTGCTCCCCAAGGGAGGGAGGGATCCCCTGGCTGGCAGGGCAGGGGACTTGCCAGTGAGGGTCCTGTCCTTACAGCACCTGAGCAAGGTGAGCAGAGCAGGCCCAGAGATCATGGTAAGGTTCAACGAGGAGCCCAGACTGGCAGCCAGGTCCATGGTGACAAGGCAGGTCTGAGGTCGAGTCCACCTATGGGCTGGAATCAATGGGGTCGCTAAACAGGCATAGACATGGCACTGGCTGGGGTGTAACTCCCACAGCATCACTCAGGACTGAAGGCTCAGAGCTGAGCTGAAGTGGGATTCCTGGGCACAGAAGCAGAGGTGTGGGTGGAGGTCCCAGGTGAGGTTGCTCAGAGCAAACAGGACATATCAGTGTATGTACCCATGGCCCTGACACCTGGATACAGACAGACACCGAAATGGGGACACAGCAATACAGTCATTTATCAGATTGTGAAAGGAAACAGAGGAGAATTTGGTGCATCTATACAGACCACTCCACTCAGTTATACCCCCTGAGGTCCTAAACATGACAGTATTCCTGCTTAGAGACCTCCAGCTTGGCAATAAACAGGCATTTCAGCCCTAAAGCTTTTCTTCTCCTCAGGTTTAGTGGTCCTTGCTCTAATCCTTGCATATCACCTCGAGCCTCCTGGGTTTTTCCCAGGTAGCAAGTCCTGGGCTGGGGCACACCCCAGCTCAGCATAAGAACAAGTGCTGAAAGAAAAAGTTATCACCTCTCTCTCCCCACTTTCCTACAAGCCTTCACCTGGCTTCCCCTCTTCCCAACCCCACTTTCTCCCTTTTTCCAATGTATGGGAATCTTCACAGGTTTTCAATGAAATGACTTTGCCAAGCTGAGTGTTTCTTTCTGTTCAGTTCCTAAGACAACAAAACAGCAAACCACATTTACTCCACCTGATGGCTGGATGCAGATCAGCATGCTCCCAGCCTGGGAGTAATGAGAACACTAAAAGCATCTTCAATTATGAACTAGAAACTGCCTGGCACAGAACCAAACTGCTATAGTTTGGGACCCAAAAGCATTTTTGAGTGCTGCATCCTGTGAGGGATTTGCACATAGTCATTGCACTTCTAAAAAAGGGGGACAGAGTAAAATTGCTTCTAAACAGAACAATTTTACACTTGAAAAGCAGCATCCTGAAAAGTCTGTGCCAGCACACACTCACTGCACCAAAACAGTAATAGCAAGATTGTCTTCTCTTTACCAGCAAATTTTTTACACCAACCACAAAAGGCTTTCTCCCTTCCTTGATATGTCTGTCTTGTTCCTGAGAAGAAACAGATATGATCAGCGGAGAAACCTGCTCCAGCCTGTCTTTGCTCACAATCCCATGAAGAAGGCAGTTTACTGCCATTTTTAACAGACTATCAACATAAAAATGCTTTGCACCCTATGGGTTAATATCAACTCTCACGCTTCACATTTCCCATGCTCACTCTTTGCTGCACTTTCATAGAAGAGGATTTTCATTCATTCTGTTTCTGTGAGACTGAACACTCAAGCATCTGGGGCTGGCAGAGATCATTAGAGGACAGTCTGACCCCCAGCACTGCAGTCCATCACACAGAAGGGTCCACAGGTCTGCTCTCTCCCGTACACCCCGTGCTGATGTCACACTAACAACACTACTAACCACAAGGCAAGAGCTGCATCTGGAATGTGCAGTGGGACACGCAGGGGATACATCAAGGCCACCACAGCAGGTCTTTGTGCCGTTAGAAATCTGGGCATTAATGAAGTTTAGCTCCTGTATGACCTCAAAAAAGCTTATCTGAAATCACCATGAGCACCGACTAAACTCTCAACAGCCTTTGTCAGGAGATGATTGCTTCCCAACTCCAAGCCTGGTAAATACTTAAGAACTTTACAGGAAAAAATAAAATAATAAAAAAAAAAAAAATCTAATTTGCCTTCATCATGTACTACCACTACCAGCATCAGCATGTTCTACATTTATTTCAGCTTTAGCTGTTGCCAGTCTCCAGAGTACCAGGACAAGAGATACCAGGAAGGCAGACTCTTGAATATATCATGTGGATGCAGAACAACAAACCAGTTTCTAAACCTCATTGCATACACAGTCATGTTTTACATCACAGACTTCAGCTATTCTGTTTTTCAAATTCATTTATTCTCTTTTACAAACCCTAAAAAACTTCTCAAGCTGCACCTAAATAAAATGAAACATCTTAAATGCACGGAATAACCAGGAGTACTGCATCTGTATACATCTAAATAAAAGTGAGCAGCCAGAAGTGATAGAAAAAGCACAGAAGCACAGCCAAACAGAACACACAGTTTTTGAAAGCTGCTATCCCAGACAGCAGTGTTTTACCCAACTTGAAAAGCAGCACAAGCTGTACATGTACACACATATCACTCTGCTTCTCATGTATCTACAATAGCCAAGAGATCTTCACCTGGGAAACAAAACATGATACACAATGTTCTTAAGTGTCACTCCAAACCTGCTTTTATTAAAATGTTGCCTCTACTGCCCTGCTGATGACTTAAGAACTTCCACAGGCAGACCAGTGACACATTTAGTTCCCTCTGTAGGTTTAAGGCGGCAGTTCCCAGCTCATTTCGAAGAGTCTTAGCATGCAGGGCACTGAGAGCCCATATTGCTGCCATCCAGCTAAAGGGAAGCCAACCAGCATATCCATCGGGAGAGATGCAGAGGCAGTGCTGTGAGCTGAGCTGCCTCCCTGCATCTCTCCGAGGCTCACAGTAGTTGGGGCAAGGAGACAGACCCTAATCCACGTTGCAGGGTCCTTCTCCACCCTAGAGGTGATGGCACGAGACGCTCAGCCATGGTGTTAAGGGAAGCACTGCTGGAGAAGGTGACGCTCCCTTCCAGAGGAATGTCACACCCCCTTAGTGCCTACTGCTTTTCAACCTGCCTCTGACCTTGCCGTGGCAGGACACACTGAAAATGGAGACAAAAGCAAAAACTGTAGCACTCTTCAAGGGAAGAGAAGTAGAAACCTTGAAAGACCTAACTCATCCACCCATTTTTTCCTGGACATTATGAAATACTGGACAGGCAAACAACTTTTCACACTCTAAAATGAAACCCCTTCAACACAGTAGCGTGGACTACCTGTTATTTCAGTATTTGGCAGTAAGCAAAGAAATAAGTAAAATATGTACTTTAAATGATCAAACGTTTGTTTTAAAAACAGAAGAATCACAAAAAATCTTGTTATTTACTTACTGCTCTGCACGAAATCCTACTTCTCCAAATGTAAAAATTTAAACTAGTAATGAAAAAAAACCCAAAGAAACAAACAAAACCTCCTGTGACTATAGTAATATGGGGAAAATACACTATTGCCTCAAATAGTTTTGTTTTTTAAATCCTGATGCTCTAATACATAATGATTTACAGGGACCCTGGCATTTTATACCTGAAAAAAAAAAAATGTAATGCTGTTCAAAACATGAATTGCAGAAGAAAGCAAATTCACTTTAGGACCCTCTCTGAATACAAAGGGAGACATCAGAACTTTTTTTTTTAAAGCAGTGACAGAGTAAAAGCAACTGTGTCACAGTGAACTTAGATGAGAAGGCAGTGGCTACAAGCCTTGCCTTCAGCTGTGTTCTGTGCTGTGTTCTGCCCCTCCCAGAAGCCTCAACACTTGCCCCAAAGAATCAAGATTTCCATGTGAGGTGAAACGAAGTGTGTTGTTCCTCCTCTTACATAACAAGCAATTTCAGTAATAAAATTCCCACTGACAGGGTGAAAGCTGTCAAATACCTTTTCCCCTTTACACACTGGGCTGCAGTTAAAAGAGCAGTGCCATAACATCTATAGAACACTGAAGCACAACCATCCAGAGGACTGTGCACTCAGAACAGTACGCTCAGAGCACCAGATAAAATTTGCACTGACTGTCGTGCTGCAGGGCCTGCATCCTCCCCTGCACCAGGAAGGGGGGTATGAGACTCAAAGATGTCCTCACTCCCTCCCACAACAGATGGCCAACCCTGACAGGTGCTGGCCAAATGCCAGTGGGTGCACAAACGTTCCACCCCTGCTCAAAGCACGGTACAAATTGCCCACACTGCCAGGGGGCTTGGCAGATAAAAAGAAGCAACAGGCAGAGAGAGAGATCCTTGCAACGACAGACAACTACGAAACACTTCAACGCCCAGTGCATGAAAAAAGCCCAGTAGCACAAGCCCTAAAAACATCATCTCTGTTCTTATCAGCTAAGAGCTGGAAAGAGAAGTTTTGTAAATCTGGGATGCATTTTGGCTAAGGTCTTACTTCTGGGGTTTATTTGGTTATTTTGTTTGCTTGTTTTTAAGTAAAATAAAATTTTAAAATTATGCACAACTTGACTTGAGATCTGTTTGCTCCAATTAGCTACTTTTCCATATTCTGCATTTTTCAACCACAAGTAATTGCCAGAAAGGCACTTCTTACAACATCAAGTTATTTATATACTCTGCTAATGATAATGTTCAGGAGCACTAAGCATTAATGTTTGACTAACTGAACTGCATGCTTCTGAGAGGGCTTATGTGCACTACCACAGAACAGCCCTAACAATGTCAAATTTAGATACAAAAAACCAAATGCTCCCTGCTCAGGAACAAAATGCATGACTACACAATCCTGAAATACTGTTAGAAGGAAAACCTGCTACTAGTCTAAACATTCCAGCATCCAGGGACTTTCAAACATTCCACATTTATTTGGATCTTGTTAGAAAGAAGCCAAACAAAAAATGAATACCAGCAATTTATCTCCACTGAACTATACTGACTGAACTGAGAGGGAACACAACTCGATCAGAAGACTCAGTCTGCTCCCACTTTCCATTATCAGCACTCTGGGTAAGTTATGGAAAAGCACTCACCAAAAGGTAATTCAAATCTTGTGTCCAGCAAAATTTTATGAGGAGTTGGGTTTTTGGTTCCACAGATCTCATCATGTTTCATTACAACTTCTGCCTCTAGCGTAGACCATTCCCCAGGACCTTCCTGTGGATCACAAGCCACATGTGAATGAACTTTCAAGTCTGGAGAACTTTATGCAGCAATTCTCACACATTTGCCAAAAGACTCCAGGAAGATCTTTACAGCATTATCAAGGCCTGGTACTTTGTTTAACACCAAATTACATCCATTCAGCGTGTTCTGGCTTTCTTCTTCCAAACTGGATTTCCTCCAAATCTCAGAGGCCTTTACCAGGACAAGCAGCAAACATCTCCTAGCAGAACTGCTGCCTTCTAAGTGGAATTACAAAGATAAGACCTCAAAGACAGGACCAAGGAATGCTTGGACAGCCAGATCTTAAGTCACACTGCTGAACATCCCCACTCTTTTCCCTTTATGGAAAATAAACTCTCTCCCTGCTCAAATCCAATAGTCTTCTAATTAAGTACCCTGAAATTTGAGTTAAAAACCAAATATGTCTTGCTTAGCTGCAACAACTGCCAAATTTACTAGTTAGGGCATTACAGACATTGGCACATCCCTCTTCCTACTTTTTTCCTTATATATCAGCACCAGTAGACACCCTCTAACACTGCAATCAGAAGCCCTAAGAAGATGATGCAGACACTCTCTGAGCCTATTCTGTCAGCTGGACTAAGACAGTCTTTCGCAGTTAGTCACAGAAATTTGAGCATCAAACTAAGCAGTCAGTCCTTAAGACTTTAGACACTTGTCACTTACATGTTCCTTAACAAATTAAGCCCTGTTTTTTGTGCCCACATGACTAAAATGAGACTAAAGACTTACTGTATAAGTTTGATTTTGGTCTCATTTCAAAACCAGAACCAGTAAAATAAAAGAGCCTTTTCTGCTCACCCAGCCTTCCTGACTTTTCAAGTGGAAGTTTTGCTGAGGAGCTCAGCCTGGGCTGCACCAGGCCAGATTTGTAACACATTATCTATTAACACTGGAGAAAATAAAGGTTCTGTGTGAGCTTAACCTCATCAGATTGGTGAATGGCCTTCAGAGCAATCCACACGGTCCCAACCAGAGTATCCCAGATCAGTCCCTTGTTCCATACTTCAACAATTAGTCCCAGGTCCAGTCGGCTGATCTCACTGTAAGAAAAGAAAAAGCATCACAGGTGAGAAAAAAAGAGAATACCATCCAATTCTGTTTTAGGTTCCACATTACCAACGTGATTATACCAGTGAACTCTTTCCACACAGCTGCATCAAGTTACAGAGAGATTCTAGAAGTCTGTGGTCGAGGTAGCTCATACCCACAAAGGTCACTAGTTTCTAATAACTACACAAAGATTGCAGAGTAAACCCCAGAACTATTACATGCATCAACTGCCAGCTGGGAACTCATCCCTGCAGCTATGTACACAGGAGGAGGAAGTGCACCTTGTGCCAAAACCTAGGGGTGATCTGTTCTTTGTCATCAGGCACTCCATTTCTAACAAAGTGGGTGTCTCCCGTGGCAGCACAGCAACACAAGTTTACTCTGCCAGGTGCAAACGTGCCAATACTGACCTGTGAGTGGAGCTACCCCACGTCCAAAGTAACAGTCCCAAATACACAGCTGCATCAACAGCACTACCTACTGCTCAGGGCTGTGTTGCACCACTTCTGCTCCAGCACTAGCTACTTCCACATGGCCACCGAGTGCCAAGTTCTTGGAAATACTTATCTGAAGGTTTTTGTGACATCTTCCCTCTCAGTAAGGGAAGAATGCGTCTCAAAATTTGCTTCTTCCCAATGTTTCATAGCATTTATATCTCTCAATTCCATACTGGTTTATAGCATGACTACTTCAGAACAGCCTAACACATACACAGCTGGTAAAAACAACGAAGTAGAGAAGAATCCTAACTGTCTGTTGATACACAACTGTCTCGCACTTATCAGGAAGAAAGCCTATTGCTCCTAATTTTTTGAACTCGGGGTTTCTCTGTAGTGCAACTGTTAATCCCCAAAAGTAGATATTTTGGACAGTCAGTGCTGCTGCCTTTTGTCCTTCTCTCCAAATATATCCATTTTACATCTATCAAGGAAGTTTAAAAGCATGTTAGTCCCTAATTTCTATAGGCTGCCATCATGCCCAAAAAAAGAAAGAACCACTGCAAACCCCAGCATCTATTTCAGCTCTGTCCCCTTCTTACAACTTTAAAAGGGAACACAGTACCTACAAGGCTCAAGACAAACCCTACAGCTACAGCAAAGCACATTAATATCTATTTTAAATCAAAGTGCTTCTGTTCGTGTTTGAGACACAGGAATTGAGGTCAGCAGTGTCCAGTGCTTGGGTGGTTCATTCTACAGTAGTTCAAAATCAAGCTATTACATAGGCTTATTATGACTTTATTGCTAGCATCTTGTAATTCTAGCATCCTCTGTTTAGATAGGGTTTCACAAATACAACCAAACTAACAACTGTACCAGCACTGCTCTGCCCTCACACTGCTTGCCTCTTGGAAGGTGATATTTATCTGACTGCAGGCTGATGATGACTGGCTGTCTGCAGGCTGGACTAGTGTGAGGGTAGAAAGGGAAGGAAGAAATATTCTATTTTTGTCATCGGTAGAGGCGGGAGGACGACACGGTGTTCAGGGATACCAGCCGCCCTTTATTGCAACAGTGCTCCACTTTATACACTTCTGGTGACACACATGTACACACACCATTGGTCTGGCATAAACATAACAACTCATGATTGGACACACAGCCACATGTCCGAATGCCATAGGTTAGACATGCTTAGCAGGAAGTCCACCCTGTGCCACAGTCCTTACTCTCCGTGGTTAACCCTCTGCCAGGTGTAAAGTTCCATCTTCAATATTTCAGCTTACAGAGAGCCCAGAGCCAGCTGGGCTCCCCCACATATTTTCAGTCACAGTGTAAAACCATGTTCTTTGCTTCAACATTCACGATCAACATCTTGCTCTGTCAATGTGACACCCAATGGGCTTCTGTACAGAACTCCACACGATAGGTCACTAGCTAAGAATAATAAATAAAAATATTTTCTGTACAGCGGCTTTGATTGCCTTTGTGTCTCCCTTTCTCCACCTTCTGGTTAGATTCAGAATAGCCTCAGAGAACAAAAGACCTGACACTGGAATTTGGTGTCCCTCCCTTTCCACACACTCATAAAATTTAGATAAAATACATTTCTTTAACACCAAATTAATCATCGTGTTCTAAACATCAGTTTGCAGTTTCATTCAAGAGGTCCTTGCTGTAAATATGCGGTTCTTTTTAAAGCTGCTTTAAAATTAGAAGATGTCCCCAAAGAATACATTAAAATGTTTTCCTGGTCTGGTAAATAATCAAATCTCAAACAACCCCAGAGCCCCAAATTCTGAAGTGCTGTATCTCACAAGGAGTTTGGAAGCAAAAATAACAAACACAGAAAAAAAAAAAAGCATTTTCTTCCTTGTAGTCTACTCTTCTAGTATGCCTCACAAAAAAGGTAAACACAAATACAGATAGTAAAAGCATCCTTCCCTCAGAGAAAAACTACCATATTTAAATTCCTTTTCCAACTCCAGAAAGAAAAAGAGCAAACTAGAGAACAGTAGTATTGGAATACCAGTGTTATTCCTCCTGGGACAACTTAACACACACAGGATCATGCAAAACACGTTCGTTGCCACATACAATATTTCTGTCATAAAGAAACATCAGAACTACTGTGCAGTTGCCTGGCTAAAGCAGGGGCGATAACGGCGAGGTAGTTCAGCTAATATTCTGCTTTCATATTCCCTAGCAACTAATTACAGAGCATTACAATGACCTTACAGCATGATAGCTCAGCTCCCAGCTGATACTGGAGTGCAGTTCCCGGAGCTCCTTGAGGGGAGGGAGGAGGAGCAACCCTGAGAGCCTTCATCCCACATGCTCAAGTGCCTTTCTTAAACCACCTCTGAGCAGTCTCCTCTGCAGCTGGCCATGTTTAGAGCTTGTTCCTGTCCACAGGATGAGCACAAATCACAGGCAGAATGAGTTAGTAGTTTGGGAATAGGCATGTGATTTGGCAGACAGTGTCCCCTGTCCCAGCTTTACCCAGTCCTGCATGGTTTACACCAGTGACAGTCACAGACTCTGTCTGACCAGGAATTGCAGAGCTGAGCACATGGTGGTGTTCAGGAGCAAATGTATTTATTTCACCAGATGCCAAAGGACAGACTGTCTGCAGGAGCACACCCCTCTCATACTGCTCCAAAAGCAGAGTGGCACCAAAAAGGGGAGGTAGAAGCACAGCTATGATGCCAACACTGTGCTAACCCAGGTGAACTCCTTAACCAGAGGCAATAACTTCCCATTTTCAACTGAGGAGAACCAACTGCTGCTGGATTGGGAAACGAGCTCACAAAATCCACTACATAAACACCTCAAACCCACTCAAAACCAGCAGCACTAGCTTTGAGATTCAAGATGAATACAACATCACTCCTGCCCACTTAGTTTGCTTTGTCTTACAAAGCTATAGCAGATACAATATAATCATTAAGTCATTCTTCCACTAGGAAAAAAGAAAACCACCATACTAAAAGATACTGGGAAATCCTTGGCTACATGTCAGGACCAGAGCAAATCAAAAGTGCCAAGTGCACCAGAAGCCCTGGAAAAGCTGGAGTGAACTGGTTCTGCTGCTCATGACAGGGACTGGAGGCCCCTCAAGCTGAACCAGAGGAGCTGGAAAACACATTCATGGGCACTGGGCCAATGGCAGAACACATCAACACACGCAGCTCCAACACTGAGGTAACCAGGATCACCATGTGGAGGTCCTGAGTGCATTAACAACAGCCCTTAATTGCCCTGACCAGCCTCTCCAGCAGCCTCCCTTGTTCCTATGGTCCAGGAGCAACATTTAAGCTCAGCTATGGGCCTTTAGCCCATGTCTAAACTATGTTACAGTTGAGAGTGTCTCTTGCTCATAGCCACAGCCGTGCACATACCCGCCCAAGGACAACATCCATCCAGATGAACCCACAGACCGACTTCCCAGCTCAATCTCAGAGTTACCTCCTCCCTATAGACCTGACTGGCAATTGCCAGTCTGTGGCACTGGTAGAGACAATGTCCGGGCTTGTGCATTTTACTCACCCAAATACTCCAACCCATACACTCAACAGCAGCTCTGTGCGAGTGTAGGGGCTGCGGAGGGACTCGACCACGAGTTCCTCAAGCTGTGCACCCCGATACTTACAACATAAAGTCCTGTTCCCAGCAGGGTTGGTCACCGCGCACGGCCACCGTCGTGCTCTTCACATTCTGCACCTTCAGTGTCACATACGTATTGAATTTATCTGGGGAATGAGACACAAGTCACCCCCATCAGCAGACCCCTTCATCACATACGTGCAACAACACAAGGTTTTCAGCTCACACGGTGCATCCAGAGAGGCCCCAGGTGAAAAGCCCGTATGGGAAGACGTCACGGGGTTTAAGGAGCCAAACGTTCAAGATGTTTTTCACCCGCCATTAAATTTTCAATCACAGCTTTTTTTAGAAATTCAAGCACAAACAAACAAAAACAGGCAACTAATTACTTGCAGTAAGACAGAGACAAAGAAAGAATGTAAAATCCTAAAGAACACAGACACTTAGTAAGATGCTGCTACTGAAACGCAGACAAGAGGAAGAAGGGACAGTCTGAAGGAACAGGGACCATCACGCAGACCAAGGAGACTGAAAAACAAACTTGCAAGACATGCAAGCAAGCAATTGGGTTGAACCTATCACCTCTTCCCTTTTGACCCAAGTGCTCTCCTAGTTCTCACCTGGTTTTCCACCCAGGATTCCACAAAGAAAAATCCTGAAAGAACTTTTTTCCTAGTCTCTGCTCTTTCCGTGCTAATAAACCCAAAAGCAGCCAAGCATAGACATGTTCAAAGTTTGAATATCAGTATCTGAGAATGATAAAATTTGCTTTTAAGGGGAGTTATTACCTCAAACCTATCTATCAGTTTCAAAGAGCCTGGAACAAGACATGCTAAGTACCCAGGATGCAGTGTACGTATTTTAATACTTCAGTGTTCTGCTGCATCTGTTCTCAGCGTAAGTTAGATCACAGTCCATTTTAATACTGTCAAAACTGCACATGAAAACAAAGAGGTGATTGGGAAGAGCCAACATAGCTTTACAAAGGGGAAATTCATGCCTGACAAATCTGATGACCTATGATGTTTCAGCATGTAGCTTTCAATATCCTAACAGAAGGGGAAGAAAGAGAGATACATGATCCAGAAAGGATCCACATCTCAGGAAAAAGTAAGAATCACTGAAAGTCAGATTCTTCATATCTGTCTACATCACTTGCATCCTCCTGGGACACTGGCCTTGTCAGTAAAACCACATGCTTTGCTGAGTTAAACCTAGACTACAGGACAAATATTTTGCATCTGTGAGAAGGCTTCTTAAACAGAGAAAGGATAAAGTACACACTGTCTTCCTTCCAGTCTGGGCACTCAGCTTTCCTCCCCTGGAACTTTAAGGCTGGTGCACACACAGATCTTGACCTCACATGCAGTATGGACTACGAGTCCTGGAAAATTTTCTGCTGTAACCTGAGGACACCTATATCCAAAGAATAAAGTTGAACAAATAAGTCATGAATATAGCTGTGCAATTGCTTCATAACCAAACACCTGCACAGGTGTTATTCCAGAAGCAAACTTCTTCTTTTGTAAACTGTACACCAAATTTCATTCAATAAACCTATTTCCCTGCTAAGGGATTGCTTGCCACCTACTGAACCACAGTGAAAAAAAGTTGCCTAGACTGTAAATTCTGGGTGTCACCAGCTCTTTGTTTTTATTTTATTATGCAGATGCAAAACGCAGTGGATGGGGTTTTAATTTCAAGCACGGCCATTATGGACCATCACATAAAGGAATGAGTCGCTTCTGCAGTTCCATCCAGCAATCCCAACCGGGATCGAGAAGGCACTGAATCCACACAGGAACACAGCAGTCCGGCCCAGTGGACATTTTCAGATCCTGTTTTGAACAGGGACAGAGAAAGGATGAGCGAAAGGGAAGGGTGGGTGGGAAAGGGCGACAGTAAAGGAACACATTTCCTTATTCATCACCTGTTCACATCAGTGAGCAGGCAAAGGTTTTCAGCACTGTGACACCACATCACAGCCTCAAGCTTTCTACCAACTCAAGCTGCCTGGATGGTCAAGACAGATCTTGTCACTCCTAAGGAGAACATGGAGGAGCTGAGAGGGGGTGTATGAAACTTGAGGGAGCAGAATGAAAAGCAGTGAGAGAGGTATCCGTGTCGCTGCAAATAAGCAGCAGAGCATGGCTTACCTGGTGGTCCATGGAGTTTAGCTTTTTTTACTGTAAATAGATAAGAAAAAAGAGGCTGTTAGTGATTTTGTCCTGCTACAGTTGAGTTAAGAGTGTCACAGTGCATCACATTAATTGGACAACATCCCCAGTAGAGACCTGGTAGCTGGAAATCCAGTTTAACAGATCCGGAGACAAAAACTTCTTTGTACCCCATGGCATCTCTCTAAAGTGATGCATTTAAAAAAAATAATCATAGGTTTAATGTTTGGAAAGTAATATGATATGGATAATGAAAAGCAATTTCAAAATCAGTCCTTTGTAACCAGAAGTTACTGCTGCTTAGCAAGGCGTCACTTCATACCACCTCACTTACAAAGTTACTTACAGACACTCTAGAAGGAATAAACATTTCTTTATAAACAAAGAAACTCTCCTAACAGTGCATAGCAGACTTTCAACCACAAACTGAAAATAATCAAGCTTGAATAGTAGCTTTATAAGTAGCTCTATATTATGACATCTGTAAATTAAATTAACTAAGCCAAACAAAAAGCAGTCTATAGTCAAATGTCACTTTTACAAGCTTTCCTCTGTTAATTTAATTCCAAGACAGCACTTATATATAAAAATAGAATTGTTAAAACATAAAACAGCATTGGCTCTTATCTCAACAGATGGAGAAGGTCCATGTCTACCCAGGGGAGATTTTGTTTACATTTCCCTTTTGCAAGCTCATATCCTCACTAGAATTGCTAAGTGTAAGCACTAAGAGAAGACATCTCCAGGCTCCAGCTAGTTTTCCCAGTGGAAAACTAACACTGAGAAGAAAACATATTTAGCAAGCTAGGAAGCAAGATATACAGAGAGAAAAAACATTTGAAAGCTGGTATAGTGAAGTTTCCTCCAGAAAACAGCTGCCAATACTAACTAGCAGCTAACAGTGTCCAACTTTCAAGATGAAAGTTCTAGAAAGGAACATTAAAAAATCAAAGTAAAATAAAATGCCCTTACATAAGTTACATGCAGAGCTGCAGTGGAGTGTGATCCTGGGGAACCCACTTGCTATCTGAGAAATTCTCCTCTGTGAGCATTGACAGTCCAGGTAGATGAAGGAAAATGCTGTACCAGGTATAGTATGAGCCAGAAGCCTCTCAAACAGAAGTTAAAAGAGCTGTACCTTTCACCTGGACTGACAAGGCCCACAAGTCATTCGGCCCAAAATAACCTGTTTCATTTTCTCCCAGGTTCAGGGCCTGAAGCATTCATGATGCTAAACCTAGTGGTGCAAGCAAAACACACAACAGTGTGGGCCAGTGTTCCTGCTGACCGAAGATACAGACTCAGTTTAATCTCCAAATCAGTCAGTTTGTTTAACCATGGAGAAACACACAGGACAATCTATTCGCTTTCTAGGTGCCTTTGCATGCCACACAAAAGCAAGCATTCCATGAACTACTGCTTTGGAGTTGGCAGGCAGCAGCTTATCTCTGAACCGCCCCTCTCCCCTTCTTTGCAAGAGACAGGAGACAAAGAAACAAGTGTATGAGCTTGAGGGAAGGAAAAAAAGGAGAAAGAGGGCAGGGGATGTGCAGTAAGCTTCAGCTGGTCTCTTTCTCTTTTTGTTACAAGCCCTGCTACTATTAGGAAGGAAGCAGAGGCAACTCCAGTATGGAAATTTGGTATTATTTGTCAAAAAACGTAGATAGAGTGGGCCACTGGTTCCTAAAGACAGAGATTAGACATTGCCACTGCAGCAAGCAATATGCAAACTAAGAGACAGATGCCATCTGTACGTTATGGTCTCAGCCTCTAAATATTCAGAGGTTTATTTGACGAAAAGCAGCAAACCCTGCACTGCCTCGGTGTGCTGAGGAGGTTGCCTGTATGGGGCTTCAGCAAGAGCTGCTCCAGGGCCCACAGCAACAGGAATATCCTCAGGCAGCAGCCAAGGTAAACAAAGATCACAAGCCTGCTACAGACCCACATAACAAAAATGGGAGTCTTTAGTAACTCCCAGGAATGAACAACATGCCTTGAGACAAAGTGCAACCCTTTAGCTGTGGAAACAGGGCTTATAACTAAGAGCTGGATCACAAACCTGGGAGCCTCACCTCACCAGTAATTCTTTTGCTCTGCCTGCAAGTCTACACAGCATGTCCAAAAAGATCACATGAAAAGTGACTTGGACATGTTTTATTTTGTTAGCCCCATGGGAAAGCACTTCCTAGGGGTGTGTAAAAAGCATTGCAAAGGTGCAGCTCCCACAGTATCTCAGGATCAGGACTGGCTGTGATACTGCAGGGTTTCCCATTTAACAGCTCGAAGTTCTGTGAGTTAAGAGCTGGAAAGAGCTGCTCAGCTCTGCCAAGGCCCAGTCTGTTTGTCAGCCCAGGGAATCCACAGGTTGGTTTTGTGCCCACACCTGCTCCTTCTGTCTGGTTAGAGCTCCTCTGTGCCAAGTGCTCAAGGAAAGACTCAAAGAAGAAAAGAAGCTGCTAAGAAGCCTGATGCATTAGTTGCTCACTATTTTGCAACAAAGGTTGAAAAGCCATTGCTACTTCAGATGCAGAATGACAGCACCTTAAAATTAAGCCACGTGTAACACTGTATTTTTGTGATATAAAATCTGTAGCACAAAATGAAACCAAGCTTCTCTAGGGCACTCAACAAGTTTCACAGAGTTGGTTGCTCCTGAGTTGCCGCACAGTAAAAACCTAAAGTAACTTAAAGGTCTAGATCAGATACTTGATGACTCACTCCCACTTGTCCCACAGCACTTCTGGTCTCTGAGGAAGACGTGTTTTTAAACCATCTGGAAATGTTAAATTCTGTTCCGTTTCAAAGGGCTTCTCTCAGCAAACTGGGCAGCACAGAAAGTCCATCCATTCAGAGGCAAACACTGAACTCTGCTGAACTGTGATCCTCCTATGCCACTGCACAGGATGAGCAGGACATCAGGGAGGGAATGAAAATGATATAAAATTAGAAAGGAAGTGAGACCTAGCACTTTACACTGCTACATGCAAGAAGTGCATGACACAGATGGACAGAGATGCACCTGCTCTCGCTGCATGTGATGATTCATTTAATCACCAGAAAAGACTGGGGCATATCAGAGACACAGCTATTGCAAGGAGTTATTAGAAAGCAGACAAAAATCGACCCAGAGATTCCTTCCCCCCATCCTCCCCTACCTCGAGCATTTCTCAGCATTTTGGCATTACTCTAACAAAGAGACAAGAACAAATTAAGTTGAAGTCTTGTATGCAACTTACAAAAAAAAAAAAAAAAAACCACCAAAAAAAACCAAAAAGCCACAGCAAGAATACAGATGCCTGACAGCCATCAGTTACAAAGGACTAGAGAGTCAAACGGATTCCTAAAGACCAGGAAAGGAAAATACAAGCCAAGGATAGCAAAACAAAAAAAAAAACAAAAAAAAACCAACCAAACAAACAAAAAACCAAACAAAAAACCAAAACAACAAAAAAAAAGTTCAGAATCACTGTGGGAGGATAAAAAAACAACCACAGAGCATACATCAGTATTCTTAAACTCAAGTTCTATGAAGAAAATCTTGCTATCCACGTATTTTTCAAATGGTCTGAACAATAATTTTTTTTTTTCTGACTAGGTGCTCCATACACCGGTGAGAGAATTAAAATTGAGCATGCCAAGTTCAGACAACACACTGCTCAACCCTCCCAAGCAGGCACACACTCACATTCAATTAAAGCGAACCGGAGTGTTCTGAACACCTGCACATTTCAGATCACCTTTAACACCTGCTTGCAAACGAGAGGGATGCAGACACAGGGAGTGCCTGAGCAGATGGCCAAAAGATTACATTCCAGCTAAATCCAGCACATGACTTAGGAGCTGGTCGCTCACCAGGCTACAACAAAACCTACATCCTTTCACAGGGGCCAGTAAAGTGCCATGGAGGGGCTGTGGGAGAAATTAGAATGAAAGGACATGGTTTTAATTAGTGCTCTTTAAAATAAATGCAATGTTGAAAGCAGAGCACTCAAAATGCATTTTCATCATCAGCAATTTGATAAATAGTTCCCTTTTCCCTGGGAAACACAAATGGTTATTGTGTTTTCGAGAGCACTCTAACTTTTACAGTAACACTCTCCAGCTGAACAGCAGAATCAATACATATTTCCATTTCACTTTGTTTTTCTCACCTTTTCCAGGTGCTCAGACTCCAATGTACACTGACATGCAGCACTAGGTTGCTTAAACAACAGAAATAAGAGACCACAGCAAGCTGCTCATACTACCCTAAGTAAGACATACCAAAATCCATGGTCTATGCACCCTGCAGCAGGCACGGAGAAGGGAGGAAACCCTTCTGGGAAGGACGCAATGGTTAGGCAGTGCTCCAGCCCTTCAGGTGTGTCACATTTTCTATAATTGAGCCTTTGGAAACAATTTTGCTGTCTGAACCCTGCACCAATAGCTATAGCACATGCACCCATTGTAGAGCCAGAAACTCAACACCTCCTACTCAATTCTTGAAAGTTATTTATAAAATCCACGACAGGCTGGCAAGTGGCACAAGACCAGCACGTCTAGCGAGGACTGCCCTGTCCCTGGGGATCCCACCCTGACACACAGGGACCTTTCCCGGAATGGAGCAGGTCAGAAGGGGCCACAGTGGGTCATCCGGTCCAACCTCCCCTTCTCAAGCAGGGTCATCCTAGAGCACTGGCACAGGATTGCATCCAGATGGTTCTTGCGTATCCTCAAGTGAGGAGACTTCCACAGCCTCTTTCCTCCCTTGGAAATCAGAATGTGCACAGACTCTACACACCCTCATCTCTCACCTGAGGGTGAGGGACCCTTGTCTTTCCCAATACCTGAAGCCAAAGGTGCTCCAGGCTGGAGGAAGAAGAGGCCATGCAGTGACCTGACCTCTGATTTTAACTGAGTCACTGTTTTGTTTCACGTGATCCCTGTTAAAGCCTAGCGGCATCAGTTATGCCACTAAATGCAACTGCGTGTGCCAGAGTAGAACAGCAGTACTGATTGTGCCATGAACCTCTTCTCCTCCCTTCCTAACTCCAAGAAGGAAAGAGCTGGATAAAACAGCAGTACAATGGTTTCCCAGGTCTGTTACGTAGATTCGACGTGTCACAGCCACAGCCACAGCCTGACACAGGTCTGAAAAGAAAGGCTCCACTACATTCTCATACATTCAGAACTAAATTATGTTCAGAAGGGAAAGATTTCTCTGAACTAGCTTAGAGAAAGGATAATTGCACAGGAGGTCCCAGAGACACACCAGCACTCAGCAGCACCTCAACAGCCTCTGCTGTAACTGCAGAGAGCCCAGAGCAGGTTCCGCTCAGGCTCTGACTCCTCACAGCACAGCCGTGTGGAACTGGGCTGGTTATTGCTGATGAGAGACTCCTTTGGCCTCAAGGTCCACTGACACACACAGGACCTAAGTCACATTTATCACCTTATACTTTGTTTTTCTGACAGGCAAAAGAAACCACTGGTTTACATATAAATATTGTTCCACTCAGGAAGGGAAGAAAAGAGAGTACTTTATGCCCAAGTATTCCCTTTGAGAATGACGTGATGGAAACACAGCGGGTACCTTCATGGACCAGCAGTCGTAAAAGCTGAGGCCAAATTTCACAGTACGCGAAGGATAATATTCTGTTACTGCTTCATATGAAATGAGGGCTGGGCTGGTCAGAGAACTGCCCTGCTGCCAGAAGGAAGAGGAACCACTGAGAAATACCGCTCTGCTTGGTAACTCAGGAACTGCAGGAACACAGCACAGATTTTCAACAGTACCTGAAGAAATAGGGCTGCATCTAAGGGCAGAATTTTTCCAACACAGTACTTGAAATAGTCCTTCAAAAATCCACCACCTTGTCAACTGAGACAACTATGGAGCACTCCTGATAGTCAAATTCACCTCAGCTGAACCAAGGGATCGATCTGCTTTAATAAGTAGTCCAGAAAATTGGAATGGACACAGTATGAGTTTATTAATTTTTAATAGTTCAGAGAAATGAAAAAAAAAAATATCCAAACCACAAAGCACTTACACATTGCAGTTCCCATTCATATAGCAAAGAGCTTTCTTCAATTTGACCACTCTAAATGCCCACGGGATGACTTGATTTGCCCTTCCCAAGGCCTTGGGAAGCACATCAAACAAAGGCAAGGTACGTTCCCTTCAGCAACCAACCACCACTCAAGGATTCTTCTCAGGAAGGGGGTGGGGAAGAGAGAGATTCTATTCTGTTGTCTGCGGACAGCAAATTGATCTACTCAAGGGATTTCCATATTGACAGATGTCTTGAGAATGAATTAGAATCCCTCCTAACTCACGTGAATTAGCATCTTCCTGCTCAGATGACCTACAAATTCATTACCCTGTCCAGAGACACACAAAGCTATCAAGTTTCTTTGATTTACAATACAATTTCCAGCAAACAGCTTTCTACCAGTGACTCCACCCTTCCTGCACACTGGACAGTGACTGATAGCAGCTGGGACACATGACTGCTTGAAAGGTTTTCCAGATTTCTGTGCTAAGAGGACATATGCTCAATATTAACTCCATTCAACTTCAGCACCATTTCATACAGGATTTCCAGGAAAGTACACATCCCAGTAACTCTCCACACTGCCAAACCTCACTAGATGCTCCCTTGTTCATCTGTAAATTCTCTGGTCAGTTAAGATCAAGGGCTTGCACACACAGAGAGGTGTTACAGCCTACAGGTAGACAGCACCCCACGTGCTTCCCTCCACAGCCCAGGCACTCCACACCTTGAGGCTGACAGATGAGTCCCAAGGGGATATTGCAGTTGCCGCGTGGTTCTGCTTACTAAGCTTCACCCCAAGATTTACTTCTTGCCAGAATTTTCACCCGTATGGGACAAACTATGGTGAGCAAAGAACTGAAATCTACCCAGAAAATACCTACCTTTTTATACGAAAGATATACATCATAGTCTTGTCTAAATCTCTGTTACTGCCATAGCCAATGGGCATCACAGTGACACAGCACAGTGACCAGGTATCTGGAATATTCCACAGTGTTTCCTGCACATAAACTTGAGAGAGCTGGCAGGACAACACGATGGCCAATCTACACAAAACTGATCAAACCCACAGCTAATATATTGTGCTAACCAGTTATAAAATAAAAGACACGTAGAACTACTTTGCTGAATCATCCAGTTTGATCCCCTTAGTGAAGTGGGTAATTTCGCACCTCCTGCAAATATTGTCACTTTTCTGCTCAGCTTTTGCATAAAACTTGGTAAGTGTACACAGCACAGTGAAGCCTGCATCAGAGCTTCAGTGTTCTGCTTCTTCCATCCTTATCAAAGTTACTAGATAGCATAAACAGAACCAATTAAAAATACTCTGTAGGAAACCCTTTCTGGAAGTTACAAACACTTCAGTCACATCCACATTCTCACTGTATACCTGGAGGAGAGGACCAACTTTGCAGACTCTTTAGCAATTGTGGTTTGGGTTTTTTTTAAATAAAACTCAGTCCTCATCATCAAAAGAAGCCTTCTTTTAAAAGATCCTGCTTCTCTAAAAGGTATTTCATGTGACAGAAGGGGCAACAATTCAATTTATTTTCTGTGCTGGTTTAATGTAGTAGGCAGTTAATGTAAATAGGCTTCTAAACACCTTCAATGACAAAATAGATTCAGAGACTTAGAAACACATCTGGGTCTTGTTTACAGGTTAATCTGTTACCAGATTTGATTTCACACACTGACTTATCATCACACAGGTTTTCAACCTCCTGAACTGAAGAGTTTCATACGCATTCTAGTTTGGTGCTTAGCTAAAGAACTCACCTACCTGAAATATTTCTTGAACTATTTCAGCAACAGAAATTCACAAGTGAAGAAAATGCTACGGCAATTAAAATAAAAAAAAAAATTGCAAATAGTGCTGCTGAAGATACACCATGGGGATTGCATTTGCGAACAGAGTTTTGGGGAAAAAAATGAAACATGTATCTGGAAGAAACATAAACCAAGTGTTTTACTACGGAACTATGTGACAGGAAAAATGGAACTGAAACTATGTATGCAACTTGTAGAAAGCAACTGTGACAGGGACCTAAATGCAACAGGAAAACTAAAGAGGTCTTCAACTGATTCCTTCCTTGAAGTAGACATCAGATTGCTCTTCTGAATCCTTATACCAGTGTTTCTTCGGCAAGTGGTATCAGGCAACAAGGTCAGGCTGTTATCTGTTGCTTTGAAAAGTATCTGAGGTAGAACAACTAGGATAGGGTTCACTGAGAGGAAAGGAGGAAGGAGACTCACAAAACGACAGTTCCCAAAACCCAGAACTCCCCTCATCTCTCTGAACTTGTAAGTAGGTATGTTGACTTTACTAAAAATCTAGCATAGAACAGGATCTATACTGGCAAAACATAATCAATACACTATGACCACTCAGCACTGCAAAGGGAATCCAGCATTTTAAAACATGCACATCATTTTATCCAAAAAAGCCTCAGGAGATCTTACCAATAAAATGCTTAAAACATTGATAAGCTATTTTGTAAACCACAGATCAAATCATTCTACATTAAGTGTTAGCCCTTAGTGAAACTTCTGCTTTGCAGTAAGGAAGCTAGAAAAAGTTTACTTACAGCTGATCCCAGAAAAAGCTTCCTGAAAGGCAGTAGGAAGCATTCAATTGATTTCAGATAAAGAACAGCTGAAATAAGCTTGACAATATTGTTTCTTCTGGCTTGGGGGGGGAGGAGGGGGAGGGAAAGTGTGTTCATGAACCACGCAGCCAAGAAAGCTGGAATCAGATCCCGGGAAGCAATAAAGAAAGGAGGAACATGCAAGTCTTGAACTTTACAGCCTCCTGAAACAAATTAGCACTGCCAGCAATTCCAGAGTGCCAATAGCCCATTAAATATTTTCCAGTTTTTACATGAAATACATTTGGAAAGAGAGAAAAGTGCAGAAGCTTCTACTTGCCAAGCAGCTCCTATGGTGAAACATACAAGGAGGAGAGACAGAGGCAGCAGTTTGGGGAGTGGAACACATCATGCTGAAATACCCAACACCAGGACACTTTTAAAAAAGTCCCATCACTGCAGATGCTCTTCCAGGCTGAGTCTACCTATCCCCAGTTTCCTGCCTGCATGGGCCCCAAGTTCAGATGGCAGGCAGGACACTTCTCCAGCCAACACAAAAAAAGACCAACCCACTGAGTTCAAGTTGCCTTTCAGGTCATTAAAAGAAGTTGATAATCATAAGCCATCTTCTGTCCATTTTGGGACTTGCTGGAATGACAGCCCTCCAGTGCCCAGACAAAAATCTTTCCTCTAGAAATGCATCTCATTATTGTCCTTAAAGGCTGTGAAGAAAGTATTTGGTCCAGCTCTCAAGAGCCCCACAGCCTGTGCTGGAATACAAGGTGCCTCCTGCTTGTGTGCTGCTCTCCAGAGTGCCCTTCACCTCCCTGTTCACCTTTTCAACTTATCTGACAAGAGTCACGATCTCAATGCAAACTGACAAGTTAATTCTAGCAAGGCAAGAGCCACCATATTCAGATGCTTATTTAGAACTGTGCTTTGCTCCTTCAGAACCTTCCCCTAGATGCATTACCATCTACCTGAAATCTAACCTCACTCCCAGCTGTCATCTCAACATCCACTTGCTACTCAAAACCAAATGCCCAGGCTCTGACACACAGCTAGTGGAGGACTCAAACTATCTTCAGATGGCTTTCTTCACCAAGGAAAGGCTCTAAAGTGCCAGTTTTCCTGTCCTATTTCTCCACTGAGAACTGCAACTCAGTCACACAAGAACATTCACAATCAATATGACACAGAGACCCCTTTTTATCACCTCACAGATATCTGCCTTGTGGTTACTGCCTCTGCCAGCACAATGACAAAGCCAGTCAACATTTGCAATTCACTGTTCCCCAAACATCACTTGTTTTGATAAGTCTGACAGTCCCACTGCTCAAACTGCATGCTGGAATTCCCAAAGAACCTCTTTGACACCAATGACATCTCACACTTGGGTCCCAAACCAGATGTCTTCTGCCCTACAGACCAAAGGGCTCTTTGCACACTTCCAGAAAGAGTTTGCACTATGAGAAGCCACATCATGATAGTAAGGGCTGCAGAACAAGCCCATTTAGCCCATATCTTGTCCACACAGACATCCAGACAATTCTTAAAGAGCATGGCATGAGGATACAGCGGTACCTACTCCATAAATTAATATGACCCCAGGCTTAGGACCCAGAGGTGACATTTTCAAAAGCAAAGTTTCATATGGTCTGTTCTACCACCAAATCTCCTCCACTCCCAATATAGTCAAGACCAAACAGTGCCAACAGGCAATTTCAGTTGAATTCCACGTTGGTATTTCAACAGCAAGGGTGAGTGCATGCTTCAGACACCTCACTTCACAGTTAAGCCTCTTTGCTATACATCTTTGCTGTCACTTGACAGCAGTATCAGATGTTTTAAAGTAGGGGGACAACACAAGCAAGTCCACATCACTCTATATTGAAAGGAAAGGGACTATCAAAGAGAGGCAAGATGCTTTGCTACCTGTCTGGCACAGCAAGATACAGTCTGGTGGCTTTTTTCAAAACTAAAATGAACAGCCTTCCCACAACCACAATACATGAAAGAAAATCCTTCAAATTTTGCGGGGCTATAAGCAGAGAGCTAAATCCCTTATTACTACCAGCACCACTCCTCAAGGGCAGATGCTCACACCTTAGCTGACTGAATAATCCCTCCCAGCTTTGGCCTGACCTAGGGCAGGCAGGTGAGCATCACCTCCAATTGATTGGTCTGGATCAGTTACATTTTTCTTGAGAAGTGGGAAAACAAACACAACACTCAAGTTTTGTTATGCTGTGCTTCCAAACCAAGAGACTATGCTTTTGGCCAAGGTTTGCTTTCCAAGGGTCTGGGGAAGCAGAGTGTGGGGATGGAGAAATGGATTTGACACTATTTGTGTAACAGAACGCCTTGTAAACAAAAGGGAAACTAGGGATGTGGCCAGCTTCCCTGATCCCATGGAACAGCTAGCTGCACCTATGCACACACTCACCATACAAACACTTAAGCTGCTAAAAAGCTCAGCTAGGAGAAATTCTCTAACATCTATTTCTTCCTTCTTTTGTCTGACCAGTACAGACAAGCTGCTGAAGATCCACTGAAGTTTCTGCTCAGCAGCTGCTTTGAACTGAGCAGTGAGGACAGGAACAAAATCTCCTATTCAAATCACAGAGATTATGAGAGGTTAATCCTCCTGACACTGGCAACACAGACAGCTCTGTCAGGCGACCTGGTTCCCCAACTAAGAGGTGAACTAAACAGTAATCCAAGCTGCCACACCTCTCCAATATTCTGCTGCAGCCTTAATATTATTAGTAAAAAAAGCAGTTTGGGTGAAATGCACTGGAGTGAGTTACTGAGTGGGTGGCTCTCTCAGAAGATGTATTCTGTTAGATCATGCTTTGGTCAATTCGCTTTGAGGGCTTCCTACAGGTTACGAATTTCTCCTGAACTTTCAACTGTTTTATGATTTGAAAAGTCAGAGTCCCTACTCCTGAATCTGTGCCACATCAGGGAAAAAAAAAATTCTATCAAGCCTTTCAGAATTTTCAGATGTATTAAATAAATACTACCGGACAGAGTAGTAAAGGAGGCTTCCAGTTTTCAGTGACATAATTGTCCTTCTTTCAAATTCTTTAAGGTTCAGAAATACATTAGTTTAAGATAGTGAAAATGCCTTAACTGAATAAGTGAAAATGCCTTAACTGAATAAGAGAACAAAACCCGCCCTATTTAATTTTAAACAAAACAGACTTCAACTCATACATGCCTCCAGCTGCCAAAGACTAAGGAAATATGCATAATGAAAGACATATAATTGCACCAGAAGGCAGGAAAAGAGACGGACTGATAATGTATCAGGTCTGGTAGGAGCCAGTCTGAATTAGTAAACTGACTCTGATGACAAAACAACAACAGTTCAACTAGTTTATAGTAAAAGGTTCAGTGGGGTGGGGGTGAAAGCCACAGACCAAAGATAAAAATAATTAAAAAACACACACACAAAACAAACCCCCTTAAAATTAATTCAGGAACCAGATGAATGGACAAAATGGTTTCTTGGGGTGTGTGGGTTTTTTTCTTTTCTTTCTTTATTTATTTTGAAAATAAGATACATCTCTTTACAGAATCATTTCTGAAAAGACACAGCGCATATGCAGCTGATGCTCAGACACTGTATATACAGGTAAAGGCCATTAAATTACTAGAATCTTGCCAGAGTTATTAGGTCAAATCACACAGCCTGGTCACAGCCAGGTAACAGCTGCCTGAAGACACAAGCACTCTGGTACCAAAGAAGAAAGAACAGAAATGACAGAATAAAACCACTTGTGTGTTTGTCCTTTGGCTCGTGTGTGCTTCTCTCCTGTCAACAAAAGCACTTAAGTCACCTGTAGTCTCATGACTCAGATTTCTACACTCCCTGCTCAGATTTAGTGTAAACAAGATGCACCCTGGAAAAAAAAAGAGTTGCTGACTAACCACACCAGAAGTGACTGCCACCTAGTCACAGCCTTGGTCTGTTTTCTGGTAGTTTCGATTTAAGTTACAGAATTGCAAGCAATCAGCCAACTGGAACATGGCTAATTATCAAGCAGGAGCACAAGCTTGTCCTGAAAGGCACTGAGCTAAAAAATGATACGAAAAAATACCACTGTTCAACTCCAGAAGTCTAGCATATTCATCAAAAGAGAATCTAAAGAACAAAGCAACAGCACATTTGTGGTGGATTCAGTAACTTTTTTTTTCTGGTTGTTTTTTTGGTTGTTTGTTTGTTTGTGGTTTTTTTAACAAAAACAGATGGTACCACAGCAAATGATCAGCTTCCAGCACCTCTGTTTCCCACACCAAATGAAGAGCAACTGGGCTACTTCGAAAAAATTTTCATTAAAATACTAATAAAAGGTTAATAATATATTAGTAATATTTCAGTAACAAAATACTATGTTTTAAAAATATTTCCTGGTCTGGCTTCACAAACCAGAGAAAAGATTAATATCTAGGAGACAGAAATAAGCTTGACTGCAAGCATTAAGAAAGAGTAAAAGAACTGATCAGGATATGAGCTATGGTGTAACTGCATGAGATTCCCTGTCAGGGACAGGACATCTAAGAGAATGCAGCTAGCAAATTAATTCTTTGGCAGTCTGACTTTACTGTTAGCATTCACAAACTGCTCAGACAACACTGGTTCCTGGAGGACACCATGAAACTGTAGAAATAGGGCAGTTAGATGAGAGAGCTGCGTCTCACAAACACATCAGCACTCACCTGCCAGTACTTTTGTTTTGACACAGCACGTACACAAAGAACCAAAAGCAGGTCTCACTAAGGACAAGGACTGCACACAAGACCGTTCTTCTGAAAGCCATGTTGTTTTCTTGCATTTGGGCCTCAGCAAAAAATAAAGTGGAATTCCATCAGGCTAAATGCCAAAAGAATCAAAATCATTAACTAAAATAAACAGCCTTAGGTAACAATTGAGTATGAGCAGGTTCCCTCACATGAAGGGTGGGGTTTTTTATTTTTTATTATTATTAACATTTGTAACGAAGCAAGACGCTACATCAAAATTTTACCTTAATATACAATTTGTGCATAGCAAGTAGTTGTAAGAACAGTAATTTACATCACAATGAAGTCAGTTCTGTGAGGATAATAAGACTGGAAGGGCCCTTTGGGACCACCAATTGTAATGTTGGTTTTCCCAGCACCCTTAAACTATTAAAAACCATTCCTACCTTCCAGCCTACACTTTAATTAATGGCACACTTATACTTTCTATATCTAATGTCAACACTATCCTCCACCTCAATGTTTTTTCTCACCCCGTGTTTAATTTCCTGGTGTTTCTTATGGACAAAAGTCACAGATCCCATCAGCTCTTGTTTATCAGCACCACAGTGCAGAGTCACAAGGACTCCCCAACACCTCTCCTTTCACAAAGATTCTCATATTTCACCAATGCTTGTCATTTGCCTGTAAGTATACAGCTCTTCTACATAACATGAACTCATTTTCATTATCACTCTCCTCGGGAGTCACTGAGTCCCTTCATCCATTATACTTTTCTCCTTCCAAATTTACTATGCCATTAGGATTTGTCTTAAAAACATCTTTGACACACACATTCCCTTTTTTTTTTTGCCATGACACAAGTGGGAGACATCTATCTGCTTCTCCCACTAGTCTTTGCCACATTCCTAGCTTCTGCTACAGCCAGCTCCTCATATACTCTGCATATATTTTGCCAATTATAATTGTCTTTTTTAAAAAAAGTCTGCTATAGGATTTGTGAGATAGTGCAGAAGTCCTAATAGACGCATGCTTTCATCTAGAAACAAGACACCATCCCAGCACAACCCTCCTCTCACGAACACATACCACATTTTATACCCAGTGACCTTCCACACTGCCTTCATTTGTCTGTAAAATTTCTATCATTCTCTCTTAAAAGTGCATTTTAAACCTTGCATATTGTCACAGTCCTGCCTGCTTTAGAAGTCAAGAGCCATACTTACCCACATCTATCACTCCTGCCCTTATCCTCCCACCAATCCACAGAAACCACCTTTCTTGCCCTCCAGTTAGGTGATGCCACTTGTGGTTAGGTGACTGCTCGCTTACAAACTTCTGCTAACAGAGTACAGATTTCAAGTGTTGCATATTTAAGCACTCTGAGATACAGATTACCAGACTCAAATTCAGGGTATTAAAAGTTTTGCTCCCACCCCATATATCTGTGCACCAGTTTCAGTTTCAGCCTCGTAAGAAACAATTCCTGTAGTCCAGGGACCATACCCAGCTCATCTTTACTCAACTCCCTCTCCCCACGCACAGAAGTCTCATTCCTTTTTCTGTGGAAGCTGGCTGTTTCTCCTTTTCCTGTGACTAAAGCACATTCTGTTATCTGTTTTATTGCCCTTCACAAGATGTCACCCTGTCTGCTGAGGTGGAAGCCCCTGCCTTAGCCCTGGACTTCCTGATTCTCAAGATACACCTTCCTTTACAAACTAATTTTTTGCCCACACCTCTCAGAGGTTCTCTGTTTGCTCACCATATCCTGATGCAATGATCAGGTGAATCATCAGCTCTGGGGTCATTTCCTAGGTGGAGCCTTTTCTGTTATTTGAGATGCTAATATTTACCCCTGTAGCTTCATTGAATTGCATGCCCTCCTTGGTATCCAAGCTCCTTGCTTCAACAAAAAGCTTCTTCAGTTTCTCTGGAAGCTTGACAGTTGCTAATCTACATGTTTATCTGTTTACCTTAACCTAGTTTCGGTCGTGATCACTCAAACCAAGTTCAATTTTATGTCCAGCTTCCCTCAATGTCACGTCTGCAGTTCGCTCCATCAATTTTATGACCTCAGTCACTGTCTGATTGTGAAACTGCCAGACAATACAGCTCTCTACACCAGCCATTACCAACAGCATCCATTCTCTTGTGTGGGGAGTCAGTCTTTCACAGTGACAATACCCAGAAATGCTTCTCTCTAACCACATTACGAGATTTTCACCCATATTTAAATCCTGGACTACGTGCAGTAGATCTCTTGTGCTATCAAGGCAAAATCTCTTATCAGCTCCTCCCAAAGTAATTTCAGCCCAGCTGGTTCTCTTTTATCCATGCTAATGCTGCTTTACAATTTCACATCACCAAACCCCGTGGAATTTTCCCAGTCACCTCTATTCCTCTCTTTCCAGAGCAGCACATCCCCTCCAAAATCTCTGTTCCCCTCATAACCTCCAATCCTTGTGGCTCCAGCCAACCTTACAAGGGCTAGTTCTGAGTCCTACACTAACAGCCCCGTTCCCAGCACTTCAGTCAAAGTTCCACACTTTGCTTTATAACACTAATGTGTTTGCATCCCTTTGGAAACAAGCTCAACACTACTAATTTTAATGTTTTTCACTGTTTGCTTTATGTAACTGTAGCACTTGCCATTTCAGGATCACGTCATCCCTATTTCATCTCCAACACCAGCTCCAGCTATATTCTTTGAGAAAAAAATAATTCTACAGTGATACAGCAAGCATGCACAGGGTTAACTCATATATATTCAAACTTCTGTCGTGTGCTGCTCTCCTCCAATAAATCCTGAACAAATTTCTGCATCTTTGACTTAAGTATCAGATCTACAAAGAATGGTAACTTCAAGCTCAAGTTTACAACAGAAATAAAAGGTCTGTAGGTCGAGCTCTCTCAAACACCACTCCTCCCGCCCAGCAAAACTGCAACAATAAACTGATTTAACACTGCAATCCAATAGGTCATGGCATGTCTTGATCTCTTTTTAACTGTGGAAAAATATGGAAACACTTCTCAATATCGTCAGATTAGTCATAATACAACATTTACATACCTCTACTCAAGTAACAGATATTACCAAACTCCATTTTTTCCAGTCGTTAAGAACTGGATGGGCAAGCAGTACAACTTTCATAACAACTTCTCCAACCTAAGGAAAGGCACACCAGCTTCTGCTGTTCTGATGCTGAAGCTAGGAAACCACTTCAGTATAAAACACATAAATCTGTCACAAACGATGATAATCACCATAAAGCTGTGGAGAACTGTAGAAAGCCCCTCATCAATTTTGGTTCAGAATCTGATCTTTTTTATAAGACTCTAGGTTGTTATATTAAAAAATACTATGTCCTACAGAGGGTCATATTAGATGATTACAACAATCCATTCTGGCCTTATAACTATGGAGTTTATAAGCAGTTAATCTCCTCAAAAAATCTCCTACTGAAATGGAGCATATACAGACTCCACTTACTTAATTTGAGAGGTTGAAATCTAATAAAATTCTGCACATGCAGCAAATTATACCAGGTAGGAAAGACTGAAATAAAACTACTGTTTCACATTCATTTTTCTCTCTCCACCAATCCATATCCACTTTGCATGATAAATTCAAGTTGCACACTACAAGTTTAGGTTCAGATCAAGTTTAGGTTAGAGTTCAAGGTTGGGTGATGCCTGAACCAGAAAATAATGAGAAATTCGTTTAAGAACAAGACTTTATTAATCTAGGAAATGGCATTACAATTTTGATAGGGTCAGAAATCCCAAATCTAAAACCAGAGGCACTCTCAGCTTTCTAGTCATGGCCCCTCTGGCTCTCAAAGAGGAGCCAGAAGAAGGGTTCCGTCCACAGAGGCCAAAGGACCTTCTAAAGAACATCACCTGCTTGCCTTAAAAAAAGTCTTATGATGAAGAATAACTCATGAAATTTGGAAGGTAAACAAAAGAAGACTGACAATTTTCTACAACGCGTGTAATAGTTTAGTCAGCAGCCAAATTCCTTCCTCATTCAAAGCAGATAAACTACCTCAGCATCATGTCAACTAGTGTCCGGTATTTTTTGCCCTATAGGAAGAAACAGTTTCAAAAGATTTCCAGAATAAGGGTCTGTAGCTCTCCAGTGAATAATTGCAGCCCTAACAATCCACAAGGACTTCTGTTTGCAAAGGACTGTGGTTGTTGTGCGTGTTAACTAAATGTGAACCAGAGCAGGTACTGAAATTCTCAAGTCCCTGGACATTTTCTGAAAAACTGTTCTGAAGTTCATACAAGTCCTTAGGAAAACAAAATGTCTCTAAAGGGTTTCTCTTTAGAAATTTAGGTATCCACATATTCATACACATATATTTATTCGTTGGAATCTGGTATGTTTGCTAAACACGGATTTTCAGTTTACAACATAGTTTAAGTGAAATTTCTTCATGCCTAGCCTTTACATTACTACCTGACTTACAGAAGTGTTTTGAAATATCCTTAATACATATTTTAGAGCAACTTAAAAAACAACAACAACAACAAAAAAAACAACAAAAAACAAACCAAACTCAAAGAACATCGTTTGCACAGCAGTCTTCAAACAATCTGATGAAGGATTTGCTGAAAAAAAAGTCTTACAGTAAGTAACTTTCTTATGAAACCCAGGATGCCAACTATCAGTACAGACCAGAATAAAGCACACAGCTCCCCAGGCCTCCATCAGGTATCCAGCACCAGAAAGTCAGATAGATCTTTGACAACTCCAAAAATTATGGCAAGCCAAGACAGGTGGCATGGGGAAGGTTCCATGAACTTTTAGAAGAAAAAGGCAGCTGTCAGCACTCGAATCCTTGCATCCCTGGCACAGGACCTGCACCACAGTGCTGCCGTAACAGCTTAGAAAAGTGAAAGGTTTAATGGGCCACCATCCTTAGCTCCAGACACAAACTCTTTCCCTCAGCAGATGCCAACAAAGACAACAGCAGGTTAGTTATAGGTTGCAGACTTCATCTGAACAGAGAGGTGACCCAAAAACTCCTTTAGCTTATTATTTTGTTTATGATGTTTCTTACACTGAGTGCCTGAGCAGAGAAAATAAACACTGAGTGGGTCAATACTCAAAAGTGAAATTCTGCAGTTACTTTATGCCTAATAATGAGGTCTCCATGCTGGAAATGCTGGAGTCTGTTTAGTAGAGAATTTAGCTGTAAAGAATTAAGAGCGTTAAGTCACAAGGGCTTTAAGTAATAAGGTTAAAACCAGTATTCCTTAAAGGGACACTGTCAAGGCTTGAAGCCAAACTTCTTTTAAAACTTGCCAACAGTTTTAGGCTAGAGATTATCTTGAACAAGACACCTTCTCTTATCCCTCATCAGAAAAGACATCCCAGTCCAATTCACTTTCCATTTATACAGGCTGTTCAACCGCAAGGAAGAGTATCAGGAGTCTAAGGTCCAAAAACTAAGCTGTCCAAAAACCATACCTTCTTTATGCTTCTAAATGCTCCAGCCCCACCCTCAAAGGCAATCCAAAAGGGAACAAAGTAAATTTTTTTAATCCCTTTATCACAATTTCTATCCCACACACCCTGCCCACCAGCGTTAAGATTTTCACAAACTTAAGCTTGGCCAGCAAAACTAAACCCTGCAAACAAAGTGGGTGACATTTATTTATACCTGACAATGCCTCAATTTAATTTTCTCTCAGCACAGGATTTCCATGAACTGAAGAACTCTAAGCATATGCTTACATATTGAATGCTGGCACACAACTCCCTCACAGTTCTGCCCAAATCCCACCTCAACTCATCTGCCGAAAGGAGGAACATATACTGGAGCAGTATGCCAGAGGGAACATAAACCAAGTCACAACTGGCAGCATCCCCTTTCATTTTTAGGATGCCCTCACCCAGCAGTCAGAGAGATGGAGTACCTGCCAGTAAGTACTGTGCTCCAATTCCTTGCCACTTTCCACAACAGCAGAACATGAATCTACGCCATTAGCATGGTGCTAATGTCATAAAACAATCAGCCAGAGGTTTCTCAGTTCCACGGTTTTTTTTTAAATCTGGATTAAACCTGAAGCTTTCTTTCCAGCAGAACTAGACGTATAGATGGACTCAGTGCATTCCATAATGTATTTAACTGAAATCTGTGAAATCACCACAGAAGACAGTATTTCTCATAGAAAGACAGTTAAACAGAGGAAAGCTGGAGAGTTCCTTTGTGTGATTATCAGTATTTCTTCAGTCTTTCAGAACTTGTAAATAGTGTTCCAACTCAAAAACTGTTAAACAGCAGAACACCTATCTTGGATCTCCACTATGATTTCCTTCTACAAAACACTTATTCAGAAGTTACCTGCAGTAGCTGTGATCAAATCAAATACAACATGGGCTGTCCAAAAACAAGCTCTGACAATAAACAAGGGACATTTCAGAGGGGGTTAACTTCATGAAGTTGAGAGTAGTTACTACAAAATAGACTGAGAAGAATAAATTCAAATCAAAACTGTCATAACCAGATGCAGGAATCATTTATGAGGAGTTTTTCCAGGGGTCCAAAAAGCCACCACTCCTCAAGCTGAATTCCATTCCACCCCCCCAAAAAAGAGCTATAATGCCATGGTAAAATATACAAGAAATAAACAGTATCAACACAGGTTGTGCGGCCCAAGTTGTAGGAAGTTAAACAGAAGGGAAAGCATGAGAGTTAAATATAGCAAAAAAATCTTAATTATTTTAAGGAAAAAACCACCAGCAAGGGTATTTCTTCCCATCCCATCAATTGACTTCACTGTTCATGGTGAAAAAGCATTAGGCATCCAATAAACGTTTGCCCCATGCTCAGGAAAAAGAAGCATCTGTGAGACCAGGCACTTTCCAGCCCATTGGTGAGTGAAGAAGATGTTAAAAATCCAATATGCAAGTAATAAAAATCAAAAGGTCTAGAAAACTGCCACTCACATGTCAGTGAATCAGTCTGCAGCCCAGTGACTTTGGCTTTAAATGCACCTGAAGAGATTAGAAAAGAGGCTCCAAGAAGAGCAGAGCACAAAACCCAAGGTGACACTCAAGAGTACACTTGTAGGAAGTCAGGTACCTACAGACCACTGAGCACTCCAGCGAAATGTCTGAAATCTCTAAAGAGTTAAAGTTCTGAATAAAAATTATGCCCACTATTCAGAACCAGTTTGGACAGACTTATCTAAGCTGTACACACATGGAATTTTCTGAGATATATGACGTATTAATGTAGTGTAAAATGACACAGTATGGCAGGAATCCAGTGAAACAGTAATGGGTCAGCCACCTGAAAGACTGGTCATGGTCAGTGGGGTTTCCCACTCCATCTGAAATCCTGCTAACAGCAAAGAGATCTGATCCAAACACCCAGGTTACACCTACAGAATAGGAAACTGTATCACAGAAAGCATCTGCCAAATTTTACAGGTCACAGCATACAAGCAAAACATTGTTTCAGCAAAGCCCTTGGCAAAGATGGCTAAACCATGCTCAGATAAGCTCAAGTTGACAATACAGGTAAAGCACATTTTAGTTCTCCATTTAACAGTGACAAGACCAACACATCAATATTAAATGTAACATTCATCACTACAGAAATGTTTTAAGTATGGTCAGAAAATAAAGACTGCAAAGAAAAGCAAATTCAAATGCTAAAGAGAAACCTTTCAAACTACAGACTTCAGAAATCTTTCTATCTGACAAGCAAGGTGCTTTCACACACTTCCACCTCAAGGAAATGCTGGGGACTAACTGGTGAGCTTTAACCTATGAAAGAGGCAGAGTAAGGGAAGACCCTACACGCTTCCACAGCAGCTCCCTATCTGTTTGCAAGACCACACAGTGAATTACCAGAATGAAAAAGCAATGGAGCAAGACTTATTAGGCACAACACTTCAGCTCAAGTTCTCTTCGCAGAGCACTGGGAACAGCTTTCAACAAGTGATTAACGTATTTTTCAAAACACAGAGAAAAATTTGATCACGAGGTATCAAAAAATATATGCAAGGAAAAAATTTGAAAGGAAATTTCTAAGGGGATGATTTGCCATTAGACATAGGCATTTCACATGCCTTCAAGTCACATATTTGAAATTAGGTCCTGGATTTAAAGCAGCAGTGTAATTTGCACAAACCATTTTGTAAACTGCAAGTAGCTCTCAGACTGATACAGTTTAAAATTAGGATCTTTCAGCATTTGGATTAAATCACTTTATTGCGTATTTAAACAGTATTCTAGTAACAACTTTAATTAGTTTGGCCTGGCAAATCTCAAAGTCAAGGAGTCAACTCAGAGGACACCATGGAGTCAAAAAGGAAACAGATTCAAACTCAGGAAGCATCTCCGTACGTTTCCTTCATCCCACTGAGAAATACAGGGAGGTTTCAAGTAGTTCATAGTCCCTAAATACCTAAAAACTAGACTCCACACTGCTGAAACTTTTGCAGTAACAGTGCCCAAAGCTGAAGGATCAAGGGTTTGAAACGGGAAATTGAATGACCTCCTATGAATCTTAAACCAAACGTGGTTTTGTAGGTTTTAATCATTACTATTATTTAATAACAGAAAAAGCTTGAAATATTGAAAGTTCTCTCCAACTAAGCCACCAATTATAGCTTTATAAACCTCAACTGTCAACACAAAAATGCTCATTCAGTAGAAAACACTTCACTTATTATTCAAATTTCTAATGCACTTCATTTTGTTCCAACACTATATACACTGGTAGCAGACTAAATACTGCTAGAGAAACAGAGTCCACAATATTTACATAGCAAATTCTAAATGAAAAATTGTAGTGTTTTAATGTCCTAGCTTTATAATGTGTACTTCTGCTACCACTTTTAATGTCCAATTCTGTTCTTTTCCATTTTGATCTATAAAAAGACAGGGAGATTTTGGTTTTTTTCAATTCTGCAACTGTTTCAGAATACTGTCACAACACAGCAATGCAATTACCCGACTGCTGAGTACTGTCCATGAGTGTGCAATGTAGGGAGCTCTAACCAGAGAGACCTTCACCCTTGAGAGAGAAAGCTGGAGGCACTGCATTCAGTCTTACAGAGAACACTGAGGTAAGTTGTGGCTATTGCATCAGGGTGGGGAAAAATCATGTAAACCAAAAAGTCCTGACACTTGACTACTGGGCTTCTAGATACAGTTATATCTAAGTACTCCACAGGATAGACATGTTTTAATTTCTATTATCACTAACATCCATTTTCATTTTCCTTCTTTGCTTCTTTCAGTTGGATGTCAACAGAGTTCAGTTGGCTGCACAGGTACTGGAACTCAGGTTTTGCTGACAATACAGGGACACACAGTTAAGTTCTCTGAGTAGTACTGCAACACTCCAGCTGTTCTGACAAATATGTCACCAGATAACAAGCTCTTCTAACACTTCGGAGCAGCCAGAAGATACACAGTAGGCAAAACAACAACATCCCCAACCTCCAGACTGTGTGGTTCCACACAGCAGTCAACAACTCAACATTCTAGAGTGCAAGGCCAGAAGAGTTCACCTACGTCAGTCTCCCAGGTACCTCTGGCAGCCAAGTCTCACACTGATACTGCAGATCAGTCCCCAAGATAAAAGCACATTACACAAAAGCACTATGCCCTCAAGGGACTAAGGCAGGTTCTGTGCACAGGGATGAGGGAAGAACCCCACTGACAGTATCCTTGGCAATATAATTATCAGGTGGATAAGGTACACCAAGCAGCTGGGAATCAACAATGCTGAAGACACAGCATAAGCTGCTTTAAAGCAGACGGGAGAAAAACCGTAAGAGAACCGTCAGTGTCTTGAGACAGCAAGAGCTAGGGACAAAGATGTAATAAAAGTGAGTAAGTGAAAGGGCCTGATGTGTGTCTCAGGACAATGACGCAAACAGAGCCCGTGACCGGGTACAGGGTCTTCCTTTGCTATGACCCCTGCAAGCTGTGATGAGACAGCACTTATTTCTACCTCCAAGTCAGAAGACAGGAAAGATCACACGAAGAAATTTAATTTAGTTGAGATGTGAGGTAAAATCAAGAGTTCCAAGAGAAGACCACGGAAGGTAACAATGGAAGACTTATGTGGAAAACTAGACTGCTTCCCTGGGATTAGTTTTATTTAATATGTGCTGTTTTCACAAATACAACACTAAATGCAAACTAATAAAGCAAACTATGCCAAGAGGAGATTATCAGACATAATCCAGACACAGCTGCTCCAAACAGAGTGTATGCAATCTCTTTTGCACTTAAGCAGTGGAATCAAAATACGAAGAAGTCTCCTAAAAGCCTCAATCATGTAATATTCAGGACTTCTTTTCTCCTTCACTTCACTTACGCTCCCTGTGTATTTTCCTGCTTCAAAAAATTTGCTCCTACAACAGCCCGTTACCACTCACTACACAGGTCCTCCGAACACCGGCAGACTCTCAGTTCCTCTGGCCCTGGATTTTCTGCCAGGTACTTCCTACTTCTATGGCAGATATAGCTCAATGATTCTGGGAAAAAAAAAAAACAACCAAAAAACCAGAACACAACACAACAAAACACCAAAGAAACAAAATAAAAACCGACTACATAACAAAACAGTAACAAAACAAAAAATCAAAACAAACAACAAAATCCACACACAGAACAAAATCAAAAACAAAACAAAAACAAACAAACACCCACACCCCCCCCCAAAATGAAAAACAAAACACAACAAAAAAAACCAAAACACAGCTTGTTCCCCAGGTAAAAGAAATGTACCGCTAAACATGAGATCAAGAAGCCATGTGTGCTAGCTGCTCTTTCAGGAACAAAGGCAACACTCAGACATGTTTGGTGAGTACTGTTTTAGATTAGCCATTTGTTAAAAAACTATTAATGTGCATAATTCAAGGGGGGTGGAGAATAAATCAATAAATTAAAACACTATCTTTCTGGCTGCCAGGCTTCTTGTGACGCTGACACTTAGGGGTTTTTCTGCATTTCCCTTTATCAGCCAAACTGCAATCCAGATGCTATTAACAGTGTCCCAACTGCCTACATTTACTGCACGGGTTTTTTTGTTCTCCTTCCATTTTAATCTCAGGTCTACACCATCCAACACCACATTATTATGCAGTCTTACATGTGTACCATTTTTAATGGAAAAAAATATAAGCTTTTTCAACTTTCTTAATAACAGCTTACTGGTGTCTCAGCAAGAAGTGACAGTTAAAAGAGCCTTTTCTGTGCCCCAGAATGTATTCTTTTATCTCAGTTCCTAGGACCCGTTTTGTTTTTCAGAGTGCTCTACCCCAACATACTTCCATTTCATGTTTGATGATGCCTACTTGTGAGATCTCATCAGCTCATCCTTTCAGTCACAGCTCTTTCAGAAAACATGTTTCTTGAAGTGGCTACATTCCCCATGCTTTTGATAAAGTTGCTCAGCATCATCTATCTAATTTAATGCTGAAGTTTTCTACTGTCTTCACACAGCAGATGGAAATGAAAGGTACAATTTTCGCAGTAATTCTCCATTACACACAGTGACCAGCTTCTTCTTTAGCTCTTTATACACAATCAAAGAATAAATCAAACACAAGACCACATCATTCCAGGCTGTCAAAATGTTTTTGTCCCAAAAACTCTAGAGACCAAGAATAAACACCCTGAAAGGGGAAGACACTTCCATCAACTCAATCATCCAGTTCATATTCTATCATCAGTCTTAGTGAATGGTGTATGAATATATTTTTAACACAATCAGCTCCAAGTGGAAGCTCAAACCCACACTTTCCTCAAAGGACACTCCGAAAACATTTTGACCACGAACCATCAAAAAGAAAAAAGAAACACCTATAACATATAAGCATCCTTTGGCTACTAAGAATCAGCTTCAATGAAGAGATTTTGGCAAAGCCTTCAAAATGGACTAGACAAGTCTGTGTTTCACAGTTTATACAGAAGTGCATGAAAAGCATTTTTAAGACAAACTTCACACTTGACAAGACAAACTCTCCTAAGTCCTTAAACACAGTGTATGTTTAAAAAGAGGGCTAAAACTTTATTCAGTAACACTCTCCAAGAACAGCACTCTCCCCAAAACAGCACATCTCAAGATTCTCAGCTGGCATCTTATTAACATCATCACGGACACATGGATTTTGATTCAAAAAAGTGACAAGCAGCTGGATAAAGGAGCTGCTATCAAATCAACCCATGAGTGTGGAAGAAGAGCTGAACTATCAACAGCACAGCAGTGCCAGTTTTTTTATCATACCTGCCAAAGGAGCTGAGAACATTAAAACTACACTTTTAAGCCGCAGGGCACGGCTGGCGCTCGGGGACGCCCTGTGACCACGGCTTTCAGCGCAGGGAGACACATCCCAGTAGCGTGAGCACTGTGGCAGATGGTTTCCCCCGGGGATTTGTTATTATTTATTTATTTTCTGGCACAAGCGGAGCAAGAGATGGAAAACCGGAGATGGCGAGCAAGCCGCTATCACTGTAACCCACTGTGCAGAGAAAGTGCCCATAACCTGCTCAGCCAGGGGGACGAGGCTCGGCGGCAGGACGAGAAGGAGATTAGGGATGCGCCTGAAGTAACAATGCACGCTGCAGGGCGAGTACGCGGAGTGACAGCAGCCCCGCTTCCTGCCAGCGAGCTTCACCGGGCGGCAGCGATTCAACTCGTGTCCGAGCCAACTCCCAAAGTCGAACGCGGCTCCTCCCGGCTCCCGGGGCTCCGGCCGCCCGGGACCGCCGCTCCCGGACACCGCGCCCGCCCCGCGGGACTGCAGGAGGCGGCTGCGGGCCGAGGCCGCCCCGCGGCTCCGCCGGCAGGCACCGGCACGCCCCGTCCCCGCTCCCGGGAGGCACAAAGCCACTTCACCCAGGACAAAGCCAAACCCTGCCCGGGCGTGA
>JAYRBT010000093.1:62353622-62369881 GCA_036023395.1 Myiotriccus ornatus
GAGAAGAGCTTGACACCCACCTGGCTACAGCCTCCTTTCAGGTGGTTGTAGAGTCACACCTGAGCCTCCTCTTCTCCAGGCTGAAGACTCCCAGATCAGCTGCAGATCAACTACAGGGATCTATGGAGTCCTGTGAGATGGTCACCTTTTGATTCAATAGGAACGGGTGACACCTATTCTGCTATTCCATGCTCCTCTTTGATTGGATTCATGTTTAAATTGAGCCATGGCTTCCCTGTTACAAAGGGAGGGAATAACAATTCTATTTTAAGTAAATCAGATATTTTCCCTTTCCAAGCAGATCCACTTTTAACTTGGCAAGGTGTAAAACCCCTTACCCCAGTTAGGCTTGTTTCCCGCCTTACAGCTGTGTCTTCAGTTTTTTTGTTCCATTCACATTAACAGGCATTTGAGGAGTGCAGAAGGTTATCGTTCAATAGAGAAGCCTAGGGGAGTAGCTTTTGTCTTGCTTTTGTAGTTTTTATTCATTGAAGATGAGCATTTGTCAGACGTAAGAGAGGAGCTATTTGCCAGAGTTAGAACTGTAGGCAAATACAGCTGAAGCAGTCGGCTCTGAAGAAGCAGCACTGTGAGATCGCAAAGGACTCTTCTGCCTGCTTGACCGCCATCCCCATCCCAACACTTCAGTCAAAAGCCACTGAGTCAGTCAACCTCTACCAAAGAGTATCACAGGTGTAAGGGAAATTGTGTTCCCCCTTGACAATCCTGGATACCTCTCACTTTGCTGTGGAGCAGCTGGCGAGGGCTTCTCCCCTCTGGCGTGATTTTGTATCAAAGTGTAATTGCTATCTGAGAGCAGTAGGGAGAGAAGGGGGTTTTCTACACTGAACTAAGAAGTGCCTCGGTAAGACCCATGAAGAATATGGGAGAGTATTTAATTGTGTTTATGTGGAACATGGTTTTTGTCAGAGAATTTTTATAGTGTTCTTGTAAAATTTACTTTCTAGAGGAATAAAGTAGACAGCAGGAAAAGGCCAAACTCTCACAGTTTAGGAGAGCCACCAGCCCTCTAGGAGAGGCCAGGAGACTGGCACTTGCTATGCAAACAGGCTGTTTAACCTTCCAACTAAGCTGTTCCATACGTGCTGGCGTTCAGGTGGGGGGTGTGTCCACCATGCCTTCCTGCTACGTGAAGAACGGGAGGAAAGCAGGCAGGCGGGCAGGCTGTGTCTCCCTCCTCCAAGCTTTTAGAGGAATAATAGCAAAGTAAAAGCCCTGTTGTGACAGTTTTTGACACCAGTGTCCTCAGAGGGGTGTGCAGAGAGAAAGCATTTTGCAGTTCTGTCCTCTCAGTTCACCAGGAGTCCCTCTAGTTCACATTTTCACTCCCCTTTTTGTCCCTGTTTTGAAAGGATTTAGAAAAATCTTTTTCAAAAGAATTTTAAATGCAGAGATAAGAGAAGCTTATCCATTTCATTAAATGTCCATGCAGTGCTAGCACAGTGCTGCTGATTACTGAAGTATAAGACAAGTAGTAAGTAGTAATTAGGAAACATCTCACTCAACAAATTGTAATTTTTTTCCCCATTACTCCCTCCCTCAAAGGTTCTTTCTTTAACAGCAACAATAAAAGTTAACGGCTCTTCAGATTTTATGTAGTTGTGTCCACAGTACAGCCTGCCTGGCAGCTCTGGGACACAGTTGCCTTAATAACAGAGAACTGCAGGTGAAGGTAAGTCACAGAAGATGTAGCAATACAGCCTGAAAGTTGTTGTTTTATGAACCATAACTCTTTATGACCATGTTGCTGAACTTCACCTTGAATCCCTGCTGGCAGATCTGAGAGGGTAGGGTTTGAAAGATTAACAAAAATAGAGGATCCTGTTGAAATCTTCCCCAGGAACACCTTGAACAGCACAGGTGTCATTTAGGGACTATTTCACATCTTTGAATGAAATAAATTGACAAAAAGCGATAAAACAGCAAAATTCAAAACTGTTTCTTTGGCTGGATGTTATAATTTTCATTTTATGTTGCAATAAGAACAGACACCATTCATAAGATCTTTGAGCTTCCTCTAGAGCTGAGGATAAAAAGAAATTAAAAAATACTAACAAAAAAACCCAAACAAACAAAAAAACCTAAACAAACAAAAAATGCTTTTCCAACTTTCTTTCCTACCATGAAACAACAAAAGAGGGCAATAAGCCTTTGCTCTACACTCGTGGAAATCCAGCCCAGCTGGTTACATAAAGTTGCTTAGGAAAACCAGCAAGGGCTGGAGGGAAACAGCCTGGGACAGATATGGTGTTTAAACATTGGAGCTGCGATAAAGGATCTGCAAGGATCCTGCCACGGTTGAGGCTTGCCTTGGCAGCAAGCTGCAAAAACTGAAGGGTGAGAAGTCCCTGGTCACTAGATTATAGCTGTGGGACAGCCCTGAGCCTGACTGCAATGCCTTGTACCCTCTGCAGTACACCATGACTCCATAGCCACCTCTCATCTCATCTAGGAGGCTTGTCCAAACCTGAACCCACTCAAAGGGAAGGAACAGGGGCCACTGACACCTCCAGCCCCATCTCCACTCTGAGCAATGCCTGATTTTCTCCAAGGCTGTCATTTCCCTTTCTGCTTCTCCTCTTCCTCATCTTTTCCAGTCTGCCTCCTGAGAAGGGCTCAGCTGAAGCATCTCACAGAGTCTACTGCCATAGCATGGGTGCAGGCAGTGCCTTTAACTGGCACAAGTTTGCCAGGTCTTGTCTTATGGAAGAAACTGGTGATTCTCACTGAGGAAAGTAACAAAAAAGCAGAACAATCCTGGAGAAAAGGGCAGGAACAGAATAATGCCACTGAGATAAGGTCAGGTGCAGCAGTGGAAAGCGGAGTTGTGTAGGAGGGCCTGGAGAGCAGCATTGGGTCTAGTCTCCTATCATCTACAGGAAACTTTCCCAGTCTTCTGAGATGCCATTCCTGTCCCCACCTGTGAAGTTTCTCACAGCTGAGCACTGAAGCCACACAGCCTGTAGTGACATCCATCAGAACAAGCTGATAGGATCAAGACAGGAATGCCCGGCATAAGGTTAAATAGGGCCCACCATCTGAACCAAAACCTGCCACTGACAGTGAATTGTTGGGGTGTCTAAGATGTGCTGGGAGACAGAGGTGACTGTCTAATTTCTAGAAATATGAGGTTGTATATACCTACCTGCAATGTCATTTGCTTAGCCCAGAGTGGTTTTTTGGCAGTACCAGGCGTGCTTTCTGGGCCTTTGCTCTTTCTGCTAAGTGTACAGAGCCAGGATTCCAAGTTCGTCTACTCACCAGAGATCCTATAACCCTTTCCTTAGGGTACTGCTCTTAGCCTCAGCATCCTGGCCAAATTCCAGTTGGGTAATTAGACCATGATTAGGTAACTGCTTGTATATGCCATTCCTCTTCCCTAGGGAGCCTGTCTGTAAATTATTTGATGCTTCCAAGTTTTCTAGTCATTAACAAGGCTGTTTCCATTGCCAGTGGGAGACCAAATGCTGGCAGAGCTTGGCGAATCAGTACAAGCTGGGGGATGAACAGGCCAAGAGCAGTCCTGGTGAGAAGGACTTGGGGGTGCTGGTGGGTGAGAGGCTGGACATGACCCAGCCATGTGCACTCACAGCCCAGAAAGCCAATCCTGTCCTGGGCTGCATCCAAAGCAGGGTGGGCAGCAGGTGAGGGAGGGGATTCTGCCCCTCTCCTCTGCTCTGGTGAGATGCCACCTGCAGTGCTGCATCCAGCTCTGCGGTTCCTGGGACAGGAAGGACATGGACGTGTTGGAGTGAGTCCAGAAGAGGCCACCAATACGATAAAAGGGCTGGAGCACCTCTCCTATGAAGAAAGACTAAGAGAGTTGGGATTGTTCAGCCTGGAGAAGAGAAGGCTTTGGAGTAACCTAATTGAAACCTTCCAGTACTTTAAAGGAGCCTACAAGGGAAATGGAGAGGGACGTTTTACAAGGGCATGTAGTGACAGGACAAGAGGGAATGGATTCAAACTGAAACAGCGTGGGTTTAGATGAGATATTAGGAAGAATATCATTACAGTGAGATCGTGAGACACAGGCACAGGTTGCCCAGAGAAGTTCTGAGTGCCACATCCCTGGAAGTGTTGGATGGGCCAGGTTGAATGGGGCTCTGAGCCACCTGCTCTACTGAAAGGCAACCCTGCCCATGTCAGGGGTGTTGGGTGGATTCTATGATTCTATGAATGGCTTCACTTTACATGGCTTGCCTCTAGGATGGGTATTGCCTGGGTGACCTGGATATTGCCTGTGGTAGTCAGAGTCCTCCTGCCACCTGGGGAGATGCTGATTTGAGCTTATTCATAAAGCCGAGGTGTAAGCAGCAAGACCCCCCACTGGGAAAAGAAACAGTGTCATTGTTATGCTTAGTGAGTAGGAAAGAAACAGATTGGCAGAATCATTTATATGTGCTAGGGATCATTTCATGGTTTGCAGAATTGAAATTCTTAATGGCACTCGTTAGAAGTAGTTTGCTTCCAGATTATGTTTGCTTTCATGTTCAGAGCCACATGCATTGACAGAAAATTCTGCTTGGAAAAATGGTGACTACTTGCAACTGCACAAACCTAAGAAAAGTCAAGATACAAAATGTAGGAAATTTTTGGCAGATACCATAATTTTTCCTTACCTTTTTGATCCTTAACTGCTAGCCATTTATCTCCCATGGAATATATGTGTACATACAAAAATGCTGATGGCTCACACGAAGATGTCAGGTAAAGAGATTTTTACTTCTATCACAGATTTTTATCCATCATCTGCCTCCTCCTGTACCCAGCAATTCCCTTCTAGTCTGCAGTAGTCATCCAGCCAACCTCCTGTTCCCATCTGGTGACACCAGTGTTGTGTTCTGCGTTCAGAAGCCACTTCAAGACAAATCCTGGCTAACACATCCACAGGGGAAAACCCAGTTCCTCAGGCTGATGACAGCCTGCAGCATTCATGGCAAGTGTGACTGCAAAAATCACCCTGATATTCTGGCACCAGGATCCCCTACAGAGACAACACAGATGTAGAAGGAAAGCATTCTTGCCTGAATGCACCTTCCCATAAGGCAGACAAGTTTATCTAAAGGCCTCCAATCAAACTACCAAGCAACCCAAGCCCTGATTTTTTTTGCAGAAGTCTGCTAAGACAGCATCCACCAGCCATAAAGGGCATGTTTCCCTGCAGGATGTGGAGATTTTAGTGCAGATGCTGGAAGTGTCCAGGAGCCCTGTAGGTAAAACCTAATATGTTTCTTCGGGGTTGCTCATAATCTGAGTGTTCATGAAAAAACTGCCCACGTCTGGTGTTATTTAGTGAAATTTTCTCCCTGTAGCCTCACCAATTCAATGCTGGCAGAGTGAATTTTTACAGACCAAAATCCCTAACTGCAGGGCACTGTGAAGCCAACATGAACACCCCCTGGGGTGTTCTAAGTTTTAGTACTAGTTACACCTGCATGTGGGGATGGAGGAACTGGCATCTGCATCCTGTCTCTGCTTTCTGTAAGGAAGAGCAGGGCTTTTCTAGTGCTTTAGGTGTGTGTTGGACCATCAGCCATACCAGGAGCTCTTCCCAATAACAGGACAAAAAGGGGTTGCAATGCATGCTGGAATCTCAGTCAAGAGCCAAGCAGACAACACAGCTGGAAGCAGACAGCTCTCTTGCAGAAGCAAACCAAGACAAAAAAACTTTCCCTTTGCATGCAGGGATTTCTCAAAACTCATCCTTGCACCTTCTTCCAAGGCTGTTGGTGCTCTCAGCCTCATCATCTCTACATTTTTCTACGTTCATACAGCCAAATGGGCAATTTTAGCTGTTTTGCAGAGGTGGGATTGTGCCAGTGCTTTGGCCATGGGGCAAAAGCAGGAGGGCTGGCTTTATTCTGACACTGAGTTTGTGCAAACCTGTAAAACTGCTCTGCTCCTCTGCAAAGTTCCTGAGGACATCTTCCCAATGTGTCCCTCTCTATATAATCCATGCAAATACTTCTTGGTAACAGTTCTTCACCTTCAAGTATATATATTCAGTCTAGGTTAGATACCCTGAAAATACCTATTTTTCTTCACTGACTGCTAAGGAAGCCTGCATGCCTTACCTTGGAGGAAGGTGAATGTCAGATGAGATGAAACTAATGCTTTGCCTCTCAGTATGGGCACCAACTCATGCAGCTTTGTGCTCACAGATTTGCATTTTTATCTCAGACTGGGATTACTTTGCCCAAAAAGAAACTTGACCTGCCATGATTTTCTCCTCACAGCTGTATCCCTCAGCCTCAAGTTCAACTTGGCTAGGGCAGAGCTCTTCATACTCATCAAGTTCTTCCACGGTGGAGTAAAAAAATATTATCCTGCCACTTTTTCAGGTCATAAGCAATATGTCAACTTCAAAACAGGTCCTTCTGTGCACCATAGTTTTCCAAACCCCTTCTGCAGAGCACCTCTAATCTTTTCACGCTCTCTCATAGGAAGGAGTCTCTTTAAAGCTCCCATCAGAGCTATTCTGAACTATGTGGCAAAGGATCCTTTCCCAGCCAAATGTTGGACCCATCTGGCTGACACAGTCCTAAAAAGAAACCACATGTACCTCCTTCATTTTTCATCCAGCTCTCCCAGTTTTCCCACTGCCTGCTTTTCTTCATCTCTGAGGTTTTCAGCGTCCCTCTACACTCCTCTTGCAACACTCCCAAAACAGGAGCTGACTGGTTAGCTCAGCTAGCAGGCTCAAATCCACGTAGCACTGGCTGACACTTTTCCCAACGCATTTTCCTTGGCATTGTCTCTACCTGCTGCTGTGTTTCAGATCACAACCTTTCAAAGCCACCATTTGTCCTTTCACTGTGAGCTGGCACAACAGCTGCTGAGGCACAGCCCCTCTGGAGAGGGCTGTTGCTGCAATAGCTCAGACCACGAGGACTCTGTCTGATTAAATCTGAATGGGGATTAGTAACGGAGGAGGAAAGGGCTGTAACTTTAATTCATGAACATTATCCTCTTTCCTTCCCTCACCCATTCAGCACTGAAGTGGATGAGTGGCTGCACAGCAACATTTTTATGAGAGCTATATGCACCCTGTGCTCCCCTGTGTGTTTATTCCAGCTGCAGCCAGCAGAGCAGAAAACTCAGAGCCAGCCCTGTTGAGCTGAGAAGCCAGCTTCTGGAAATGGTTTCTCACTGTGGGGCATGTTCGGAGAGCACAGCCTGAGGATGAGTAGCCCAAAAGTAGCCAAGTGCCTCCCACTGCAGCCACCCATACCTGGAAAGAGGCAGATGTGATCTCTTCCTGTTCTGGCCCTTGGGCTTTCACACAGGAAAGCTCTGCTGATAAAAGGCTGTCCTGTGTGTGTGCCTTTTTGCCTCCAGAGCCTGGACATGGTGGACAAAGAATTTACTTAATGGCATAAGGTGACATTTATTAGCACAAGGTCACATTTGGGGTGTAATATTTTTTTCCCCTCTGATCTAAAATCAGAACAGCTTTGCTGGGGTGGGTGTTTTTGTTTGTTTGTTTGGTTTTTTTTCTTTCTTCCCCCTGCCCCCAAATATAGGTGTGAAAGACATGGGGGCAGGTCCCCTGGGCTGGAAATTTCAGAGAGGCCAAAAACACTCCCCAAACACTGCTCTCACTGCCAGCATGGCTGCAACATCCTTCACCATTGTAATGCAAAGCCCATGGGCGCAAGGGATTTAAGTAGCCCCCGAGCCCCCTTGCACCTCTCTAGCCTGGTGCCAGGGATCTGCAGCCTGGCAGGTGCTCCTGGGGCAGGAGCAGCCGCAGTGCTTGGAGATGGGGCCTAAGGCTCCTGCCTCCCCCGTGGCCATGACCTTGTTTCTTGCATACCCGCCCATGCTGAGCCGGTGAGACTCAGCCCGGGAGCCCCGCGCGGGCAGCTGGCAGGGATTTTTGCATCGTTTAATTCTCAGTCCTCCCAAGAGCCTGGCCAGGGATTGAGTGCACTCACTGAATCGAAGGACAGAACCAGGCACTGGGAGTTGAAAAGGCCCAGTGAGAGCAGTTTGTTCCCAAATGTCCCTTTGGTGGGAAAAGGCGGAAATAACAGCCAGTGTGGGGATTTCTCTGTTCAGCAAACTAGCTGGAGCTGGCAGCTCCCATTCGGCCTGCACAGAGCACACTGAAACCTCGAGGAGGGTCCCAGCCTGGTGCAGCAGAGGTGACAGACCATGGGCAGTTGTGATTTGGGACAGGGAGGTTTGTCGTCTCTGCTACCCGCTTCCCTGCGAGCAGAGATGCCCACGCTGTGGTGCTGGGTGTGTTTGCACATCTGAGCATGGTGCACAGTTGTCTGCAGATGGATGCCCAGACAGGGTTTCTCAGGCTGCCAACAGTCACTCTGGCAGTGCAGCAGCTTGCTGGTTCTGCCCAGCCCTGCCTGATAACGCTGGCAGCCACGGTAGCCCCTCCTTCAGAACATAGAATCACATAACAGTTTCAGTTGGAGGGGACCTTGAAGATTGTTTTGTTCCAACCGCCATGCCATGGGTGTAGACACCTTCCACTAGACCAGGTTACTCAGATCTGACCCTCTGCTCCATAGGCTCCTTCTGACCTGGTTTCCTCTACAGATGCATATGCAGATGAGCTTAAAATGCACAGAGGGGAAGATCAGCTTCTCAGTGAGGCACCCTTCTGACAGAGTTCCTAGGAGCAACTCCTACAGAAAAAAAATGCTTTTTAAGGTAAAGGTGCAGCACCTGGAAAGTAGGGTCTTGCAAAGACAGGAAAGGTTGGGGGTGCCCAGCTCCCAGCCTTAGGTAGTCAAGGCTCAGATTATGGCAACAACAAGGGGGATAAACAGGTCTGGCATGAGATTTGGCTGTAAACCCAAAGGAAATGTTAGTGGTCTCTGACAAGGTTTCTAATGTGGTCTATCACATCAACAGCATTCTCATGTGTCCCCGGTACAGATGAGCAAACAGAAAATGGGAAAGGCCCCACATCAAAACAAAGTAAGTCCAGCAATGCAGGCACAAACAGCAGCTTTGGCTGCTCCAGGGTTGTGCATAGTCCCCAAAAACCAAACCAGGCACCATCAGGAACATCCCCTCAATATTACCATATCAGGTACTTTGCAGCTCTTCTTGCTTATGAAAATGCACCTGGAGAGCAAGCACAGATGGAGGAAAGAAATAGGAACCTGCCTTGCTCCTCATGGCTGTATCATCAAACATATTCACAGGGAGTCTCAGGCACAAACCAGCCTCCAGCCTGCCACATTCAGAGGGAAACAACAGGACATGGGAATACAGTGAGCCCCAAGCAGTAAGAACTTGTGTGGAAACAGTGGACTCCCCACAGCATCAGTAGTTTATAAAAACACCTCTCTGCATCCTTTTGATGAGGTGCCTGGCCACATCAGGGTGAGAAGCCCATTAATGGTTCTAATGATCCTAATACCCCCACCTTCTGCTCACTGTTGCAGACCCCAGGGCAGAGAAGAACCCCTCTTTCCCTTTTGCTGTGCTTGTGTGTTTATCACATGCTTATGTTGTGCCTTCTTGCTCATAAAACCCCTGAAAGAAGATTCTGGTAGGAACTGTGTGCCTGGTGTGGCCTCACCATGAGCCCTCTCTAGTCCAGGAGCTGCAGGACTGTTGCCCATCATCAGGACTGTTGTCCCCACATCCCCTCACAGAGGGAAGGTGCAGCAGAGCAAGGACAGCGAAGATGCAATGCCTGGCTGCCCATGGGCAGGGCTGTCTCCTGCAGCAGGGCTTGCTCCTGCTGTAACACTGATCTGTGGCAGGCTGAGGGCAGCACCCCAAGTTGAGGACATGCACCCCAAGCCTGCAATTACCGGGTCCACCCTGGCAGGTCATGGCAGGGCCCCGATCCTCCCCACAAATGTGCTGTCATGGCTGCTGAAAATAAGCTGGGCTGGGCTGCCACCTTGTGCCAACAGGCGTCCACTGACCGAGCCTGGCACGGGGAGTGATTTTCACATTTTCAGTGACCTAAATGGGGATATACTGCCAGACTCCCGTTCCCAGGTGAACTCCACAGAGCTCAGCACCTCCCTGGCACCAGGCAAGGAGCTTTGATGTCTCTCCATGAAACCATCTTCACCCATATCCTGCGGTTCAAAAAGCCCATACTTGTGCAGATCTTGGCCCTGCCATCCAGCAGCTGAGTCCTCAGGGATCTGGAAGCCCAGGATCTCGAAGAGAGGCATGCCAGTGTGCCACACGTAGTGGGGGCACAGGATCCCTGTGAGTGCTCTAAGCTGCAGAGCTCAGTGGAAGGGCTCAGACCCAAATGCCAAGCACAGCCAGGGAGAAATGCCAAAATTCCAAAAGTTAAGTGCAAGCAGTGAGCGAGCAGCCTGTGGCACTGGTGCAGCCCACAGTGCTGAGAAGCACTTCTGAGTGGCCCCAGCCTCTGCCACCCCGCCAAGGTGACGCCAAGGGGACCTTCACCTCCTGCTATCAGCCCTGGCTCACACACGTGGCTGGGGGTGCAGAAGCAAGGCAGAGATGTCACTGCCCAGCCCAGGCTGCCCTGGCATGCACCAGCCCTGGCACAGGCCACGCCAGCCAGCTGTTTGGAGCCGACGCTATCTGGGTGATAAATGGATTTTATCAGGCCTTCATGGTTTTTTTTTTGTTTTTTTTTTTTTTTAATTTGTTTTCAAGGCAGGCATGAAGGAAACTGCAGGGAGAACAAGGGAGGGACCCATTCCCACGTCCAGTGCTTGGTTCAGGCACTTCTCTTCTTGGAGCAAACACAGTTCATCAGCACACTTTTCAGAGCCTGTCCCTGCTGCCATCCTAAACCCACAGCTCACCCTACAACTTACCAGCTGCAGGGCAGGGCAGAGGGTCATTAAGTGAAGTCAGACTGGCCACAACAATGGGCGATCCTGAAGGGTGAAGTGGCAGCACAGGGAGGTCTGCATTCTCAACAGTGAGGGATGAACAGGGATTATTTCCGTGGTGCTGAGCAGGCACATATGGTCCCCAGGTGTTGTTCCAACTCTGGCTACGGGGTGGCAGTTGGGCACCCCGCAAGTACAGCTGGCAGGGACAGGCAGGGACGTCCCCAGCCTGACTTCCTGCTCAGAGCAGGACATGACATCAGATCTGCTGTAGCTTTGTATTGCAAAATCTCATGCCTGGAGATCCCTGCCCTGAGCTGTGCAGAAATTCTTCCTACTGAGCATCCCAGGCCTGCCAAGCTGCAGCCAGCAGCCCTCATCCCTCATAACATCCTCTGCTAGCAGCTCCAGGATGGACCTGTGGAGTGTTGCCCACAGCCAAGACTCCAGTTTGGCTCTGGAAGGCCTCCTGTGTATCTCAGACACAAAGCATACAGCTGCAGGTCATCCAGCCTCTGCCACTGAGGTCCCTTTTCTCCTCGGTACCTAAGACCCACCACAGACCCCTGTCATGGTGCTGCCCTTCTCTACAAAGGTGCTGGGAGACAGCTGATGGGGGAGAGGCAGTACTGGAAACATGCAGATCATGTGGGTATGGGAGGAAGAGAGAAGCCCTGCCTGGCCTTACCACCAGTGCTTTTTAAAGTGGTAGCAGATCCATCTTTCCTAGGTAGCACTGCCACTTCTGCGTTTCCCATCAGAGCTCTGGAACCCAGCAGACACCCCCAGTTTGGGATAAGGCTTTGGTGGGTGTAGGTGCTCAGTCAGGGTGCCACAGTGACTTCAGCTGAGTTGTGATCTCAAGGCCTGCTTGGAGCCATACCGGGAGGGATTCTCACAGCATCAAAAAGGAACACCACCTGTACCCTAAGAGTTGGAGGGCTCCTCCAGCAGGAAACTCTCCAAGTTGGATTCATACCTCCAGTTTTACAGCCATTTTGGTCAAACAGGTAAACCAAGCATTTTGTGGAAACAGGTTCTAGCAAGGGAAGGGTCCTGCAGCACTGGTTCACAACTCCCCTCAGGACATTCCCTGGATCCAGTGCAGCACCACAGGGCACCAGGGTGCATCCCCTCCTCGTAACAGTCTCAGGGAAAGAGAGGCAGGGTTTGGCCTCTGTCTCCTCTAGTTACTAGACACCGGGACGAAGAGAAGCGTGAAAACCCCATAGGGCAGCGCTGCAGGAGCCACCATTTCTCTTCTGCACTCAGAGGGCTGAGGCTGTGAGAGATAAAAAAGCCAAAGCCATTTTGCGGCAGCCTGGCAAAAGAGGTGGCTGTGCAGCACACCATTAACAGGGGAAGTGACACCCAGTGGTCCTCTTGCACACCTGCCCCTTGGGCTTTCTCCGTCTCCTCTGCCAGATGGGATGAGGCCATGAGTCACCACAGGGCACCTGGTCCAGCCCTGCTTCTGCTCCACACCCCACCCAGCCTGTCATGGCTTGCCAGGGGCCCCAAGCAATGTGACAGCTGATTTCCACCAGCTTCCTCCAAGGGCCTTTTAAAATTCCCCACAATCTCTCCCTGGCAGGACTCTAGGTCTTTCCAGACTCGCTTCTGTCCTCTATTGCTTTACCTACAAGGACTCGGATCAGGCTTGTGTAGCGTGGGACAGTCTGCCAACACAAGCAGCACACAGGTGATGCAGTGGTGGCATCACCCCTACAGAGGCACATCCTGCCCCATCAGCTCTGGGAGATGATACACGTACTTTTTGAAGGAGCTTTCGCGTTGCGAAACCTGCCCACACCACCAAAATGAGCGTGTGCATGGGGACGTCACCCTTAAGTGATCAAAACCATTAAACTAAATTAAAACTGCGGCAGGAGCCTTGCTGCTGTCAGCTCCTCAGGTTCCTGGAGCTTGGCACCTGACAGCCTTTCTGGTGGGAGCAGCCAGCCTGGCAAACAGGCTGAGCAGCCCCAGCCTGCAGCTGGAGGGTTGGGGCGGCGCTGGCAGCTCCGGGAGGGAGCTAACCCAGGGATGAACTCACCAGCACCCGGTCACCTCACCAGTGCACCCTTCAAAGGGGAGCCCCGCGGGCAGCAGAGCTCACGGCGGAAGGACGTCATTCCACTGTTCACTGCCTGGGACACCTCATCTTCCTGGGGAAACACCCTCCTCCCAGCCCTCCCGGCAAGAAGCCCCTGGAAGGTGGCCAGCCATGGTGCAGAGCCATACCTAATGTGCTTAAACCTCCCTGGTTGCCTTCACCAACCCTTTTGAGGCCCTTGGCAAGTCCTCAGGGTGTGCAAGGAGTAGGAATAGCCCACTCCTGGCAAGCCCTAAGGTAGGCTGCCCTATGCAAAGCACCAGTACAGCTTGTGCAGTAAATTCCCGCAGTCTCAAACCCCTCCAAGCCTCTGGAAGTTTTTTCCAGATGCTCTCTGAACCACTACAGTCTTCTGCCTGTGTTACTTTTCCTGTCAAATGGCCACAGCTGAGGTTCTGCCCTGGGAAGAGGGGAGAGAAATGGGAACACCCTCACCCCATCAGACTGTTAAAAGGAACTTCTGTGTCCCGCTTCTTAATCCTGTTTCTGGAACGAGAAGATGTTTTAAAAATCAGGGGAGGTTGCTAAGGGACACTGTGCTCAGCAGGGACATCCCTCACAAACCCTCGGCACTCAAAAGCAGGAGGTAAATAACTTGGGGTATTATTAATCCTTTGCTGCCCACACAATAAACAGAAATGTATTATTCTTGTCAAGGACAAAAGAGCCCATATTTCCCCACAGCCGAGGAGCTGAACCAGCAAATTTTTTTGTTTCAGCTCCACGGTGGGTTCAGCTGTGACTGAAGTTGTTCCAGCTCAGTTCCTGTTCAGGCCATTAAAGGTTCATTAACCATTTGTTAAACCTGAACTCATTTCAGCCAGTTCTCACTGGAAAGCACAGGCTGTGAAGGCAGTTGTGTGATGGGGACTGAGCCATTTTGTGCCCATCTCTGTTTTCTGTGGCCTCTGCTCCTGTTCTGGTTGGACACCAGAGCTTCTTGCCAGCTCAGAAGAGATGGTACACAGGGTCAAAGGGCAGAAAAGCTAAATTTTGCACTGGCAGTCTGTAGGGAACCCTCACTGTGAGGCACAAACAGGGGAGTGGGGAAACTGAGCTTCCTGGGCTCTTCCTGAGACAAGCACCTGCACACATGTGGTTTGGGACAGTGGCTCCTAAACCACCAGGAGCACTGGGGGGTTTCATGTTCCTGACAATAAACTCAGAAATTAAAATATTCTATACATTAACTGCTCTTTGATGGCCCACAACCTGAACATAGGGACAGCAGGGGTTATTTAGCAAGAAATCTCCTACAGCAACAGGCTGAGGCCCCAGGAGGAGATGAGGTCCTGTGTTGGCAGCTGCTCCATGGCCACGTAGCAGCTCACTGAGCTGCCACTTCTCCCTGCAGAGAGGCACGTGCAGGACAGGGCTGTGAAAGGACTCGCCGTCCTGCTGTTCCCCTGCTCCTGGCTATTCCCAGACAGCACCGGCGCAGCTTTATCCATGACGGCACCTCCGAAAATAATGCCCTGGGATCAGCAGAGAGGCGAGGGGGGCACTGGGATTCAGCAGCCAGTGTGCTGCCGGTTCACATCCAGCTTGCTGCACGCTAGCACTGTCAGAAGACGAGATCTTGGTTATATTTATCATTTGACAGTGCTGGTCCCCACTATTTTTAGAGCGGTGTTGCAGCTGCAGCTCGCTGAGGAGCGAGGTAAGTCGGCTGGGGGACTGGTCTTTACCGAGTTTCACCCAAAATTCCTGAAGTCAAGGCAACTTTTCCCTGACCTGAACGGCCCGAGGTCAGCTTTTTGAGCTGTGGCTGCTGGTCCTTGGGGCAGTGGGTCCTGCCGGGGTCCCTGAGGCAGAGCCCCACTTTCTCATGGCTGCAGGATGTTCCTGAGCAGTCATATCCCAGGGGGCAGCTGCTCCCACAGGTCAGGCACCCATGGTGGGCTCTGGCACAGCCTGGCACTGCTGGTTCCCAGCCTGAGTGTATGCATGGGGGCACTGGCATCACCTGGGTGGTGGGGGACACCCAGGTAGTCCCACTCAGGCCATGTCTGTGGGGCAAGGGCCACCGCATGGGTCTCACGTAGGGGAGGCTGTGCCCTTGGGAGCAGGAGAGGGCTGTGTCTGTGGGGCTGGGACGTGCCGCATGTGTAGGACCGGGGGAAGGGTGACTGTGGGGCTGGGACACGCTGTGTCCGTGGGTGTGTTCGTGGGGTGGGACATGCCATGCTTGTGGGATGGGGGGGTTCCTGTGGATGTGGGGGCGGCCCGTGGGGCTGACACAAGCTGGGCCCAAGGGGCGTGTGGGGGATCATGTCTCTGGGGTGGAACATGGCGCGCTTGTGAGGCTGGAGGAGGTGCCCGTGGAACCGTGATGCGCCGTGCCCCTGGCTGTGTCCGTGGGGCGGGACATGTCACGCTCGTGGGGATGAGGGGTGCTCGTGGAGCCGGGATACGGTGTGCCCGTGGGCGTGTCCGTGGGGTGGCACATGCCGTGTCCATGGGTATGGAGGTGGGTCCGGGACACGCCGTGCCCTCGGGTCGGGCCGGGTCGGGGGTCGAGGCGCTTAGCCCCGCCCAGGGCCGGGCCAGGCCCCGCCCCCGCCCGCGCCGCTGACCAATGGGAAGCCGTCTGGCCCGGCCCCGCCCCTTCCCCGCTGTCATCACACACCCGCACGTGGAGGGGGCGTGAAGGGGGCGGGTCCCCGGCGGGGCGCGTCACCGCCGCTCCACTCGCCCATTGGCCGCGCTGCTCAGCCGCTCGCCCCGCCCCGCGCCCTGCCCCGCCCAGCGCACCAATCAGCGCGCGGGGGGCAGGCGCGGGAGGCGTGTCCCCGGCGGCACCCGGAAGGAGCGGAGGGAGCCGCGCACAGTCGGGGCCGCGGCGGCGGCGGCGGCAGAGGGGGCGCTGGTGGGTCCGGCGGGGCCGCGGCGGGCAGGGCAGGGCAGGGCAGGGCCGGGGGGCGCGACGGGCGGCCGGGCACCGCCGGGGACGGGCCGCCCCTGCGCCGTGCGAGAGGGTTCGTGCGCCCCGTCCCCGCCGCCCTCCTCCCGGTTCCGGAAGGTTCGGGGGTGCCGTTGGGACCGGGGGCCCTGAACAGCAGGGGCGAGCGGGAGCGGGAGGAGGCGCGGCCGGGAGGGGCCGTCACCGGGCAGTACCGGGGGGCCGTGACCGGGATGGGGGGCTGTGAACTGGAGGGGTCATGACCGGGATGGGGAGCTGGGACCTGGGGGGGGCCGTGACCGGGATGCGGGACGTAGCCGGGAGCGCTGTCACCGGCGCGGGGCCTGGCCCCGGGGGAAGCGGTGGCAGGAGGTGCCGCGGCCGGGGGTGTGACGGCAGAGCTTTGGAC
>JAYRBT010000093.1:62370814-62401850 GCA_036023395.1 Myiotriccus ornatus
TTTTTTTTTCTTTTTTTTTTTCTTTTTTTTTTTTTTCCCCCAAGGAAGGTGTGTGGTATTTGCAACTGCTGGGGAAAGGGTATGGTAGAGGAATGCTGTGCTGTGTTTAAGGGTATTTTAAAAATCGCTTCCACTCAGTGCCTTTTTAAAAACCTCTAACAAGCAAAGATTCGCTTGCAGACCTTTCCTCTCCCTGAATCATGTCTCTCAGCCTTGGCAAAGAGGGGAAGTTGGGAATTTGTGGAGAGCGTAGCAGGCTTGAACCCTGACACAAAGGAGTGTCTTGGCGAACTTGGTAACACACGAGGAGGTGAACAAGGTCTGGCAGGTGGAACAGGAGAAAACTCCCAGTGTGATAGCGCTAGAGTTGCTTTCGGCAGGGCTGGGCTTTAGGATGAGGACTTGGAGAATGAAGTCATCCTGTAAAGCCTCGTCATCGCCCTGTTTTCACAGCAGCAATTCCCACCGTGCGGGTCTCGGCGTGAGCGAGCGGCGGGGCCCTGGTAAGGACTACATGTCCCAGCATGCAGCTCCCTGTGCTGAGGGCAGGGCACTGGCGGGAGCTGGGAGGGCTGGGAGGTTCGTACAGGGCTGGGATCCGAGGGACGCTGTTGCTACGGGGTTTGTTGCAGAGGACACGGCACCTGCCTTCGCCTCACCTGCAGCCGCTGCCCCCATAACGCCTCGCTGGATTCCTGCTGGCTCTCGTGGGGCCTGGACACGTCCCTTCCCCTGGAGTCTGGGGTGGTCAGGATGTGTGGGGACAGCTGAGTCCTGCTGTCACCACAGCTGAAGGGCTGTGGTCCTTGGGGAGCTGGGCTTGTGGACCAAGGTCCAGCTGGGGCAGGGCTGAGGCTGTTTCAGCTCTGCCACTCGTGTGCCTTGTTTTTGTGCTCCGTGTGAGAGGGTTCTTATCCCCTGGCAGAAGGAAAGCTGGTGGGGTCACTGCATGTTTTTGGGAACCCTGCTATTGGAGGCACAGCTTGCTGAGGGGCTCTTCTACTTCCTTGCCTTTGCAGCAAGCTGCGCAGAGCAGCTCTAGATGCTCCATTCTTCACGTTCGCCCTCTGCAGAAATGGCCTTTAGGGAATTACGTATAATTTTAATTTTACTTGTTTTTCACTCCTTGTGGGATCCTCCAAAGCTGCTGAAGCCCCCAGTCAGTACATCTTCCCTCAGCTGGTGGTGCTGAGCTTTCCCAGCCCCTCTTCCCTCAGCCGTTTCAGGTCTTCTGAGCATGTGGAACAGGAGCAGGAAGAGAGGTTCCCTCCCTGAGTTCAAGGGACTTCTGAGGGCAGAGAAGAACATCTATGCCTCTGGTCTTCCTCCTTGCTGTCTGCTACCAACTGCTTGCCCTGGCACATTTCTGCAGGGCTGTGCTGAGTAACAGAGGCCAGAGATACCTGGACTTTGCTCACTGCCTCTGAGGCTGATTCAAGGGGATAGTTATTGATCTGACTCTTCAAAGTTAATGACTCTTGACTCTTCCTGAGTCCTTTACCTGCCCTTACTGCTCTGGGCCTGCCCACATTTGTCCTCTGCTAGATTTGGTTGGCACCACTGTGTGCTGTGTGGAAATGCACCATGCCTGGGGGCCAGGACGCTTCCTGGATGCAGAACAAGAAAACCTGTTGTTATAGGTTGGACCACAGATGTGAAAGGAGAAAGTGAAGACATATAGCTAGAAAAGTGGTGTCCTCAGCACACTGTCAATGGAGCTGTAATCAAATTATCAGAGGCTTTGGTAGCTGGAGGAATTAATGAGGCGAGTTTGAAGCAGGACAGGTGTGAAGGGCAGCATGGGAGAGATCCTGAAAGGAGACATTTGTATGACAACAGATGGCTCATGGAGGGTTACTTGCAGGTTATTTAGTGAGGTTGTTGCACGTTACTTAGTGAGAGTCTTATGTGAGAGGGTTTTGCCTGATGCCTCTCCATCTTGCATCACTCTCAGGGACCTGCTTCCTCCAGCAGGCTGTGTGGGTCCCTGTGTCCTGGTAGCACCATGTTATGTTTCTGATTCTTCCTTCTGTCTGCAGCACCTGGCACCTCTGCTCACTCATCAGCTCTCTTTCTTTGTTTTTAGATTTTGCTTTTGCTCATGAGCTGGTGAAGCAGGTGAAGCATGTGAATATAACCTCTAGAAAATTTGGTCTCACAAAGTTTGAGGCCTGCTTTATATTTCTCTGACTGGGAAGTTTCTCTGCAAGTTTTTATCCTTGCTTTGGCTTTGCTCCTGTCTTTCACAGTCTCCCTTGCTTGGCCTGTGAATGCCCAGCTGCCAATTAACATGTTTTTCCCCTGTTTCCATCTGCATCTTCAGCTGGTTGTGAATCCTGAATGAAGAGCAGCTGAGCTCACATGCTCTGCATGTCAGAGAGCTTTTTCAGGACTGGCCAGTGGTTTGCAGTCATACTTGCCTGTGCTGTGGCCTGGACAACCCCCCAGCTAAGCAGTGTGATGGTAGAACAATACTTGAATGGGAAACCTTCAAAGGAGTCCTGTGTGCTGCAAAGGGGGAAGTTAGTGATTCAGCTGGAATTGCTTTTTAGTAACAAACCCATGTCCTGGGCCAGGGCTGATGTCAACCCTGTGATTCTTCTTGTTGGAAGTGAACAAAGATGCAAAGCCCTTTATGCAAGAGCTGAGGTGATAATCCAGATCTCCTGGCCTCAGTCCATTTGGGGTAATTGCATTCTTCCTGGGGAGTGTTTGCAACCCATCCCTGTCAGATACATTGCCATCGCTTCCCGTGCTGCAGCAGTATGTGGGTGGCAGTACTTCAGCCATGTCCAAAGCAATTCTTGTCACTGCTCAGGCTTAGAGCCTTTCTAGCCTTCTCTGAAACAGACTGTGGTAGGGCAAGGAATTGGTGGAAGGTTTTAAATATATGAACATTTACATATATGCAAGCTACACTTACTGAGGCTTGCTCTGTTTATAAGCTGTCCAAAAAGATAGCCCCTGTGACTGGCTAGTGCAGCTTCTCAATGAGACGTCTCCTGGGATGCTGGTGCAGGTGGCATTAAGCACAAACTTTTTGGATGACTTCTTGAGTGTTTTGAGTGCTGGTGCCCCAGTAAGTGTGGCAGTGCCTCCCTGCATCGGGATGTGAGGGCTGTGCTCCTGGACCACTGCCAGCCTGGCTACCCACAGCGCTCCACTCTGATCGGAGCTGGGCTGTGCTGCTGGGGGTGTGACAGGGTGGTTGCCTGTGCGGGGAGGCCAAGCTGGGGAGCAGGCACTGCCCCTAAGCAGCTTTTGCTCATCATGCCTGAGGCCAGGGGAATGTCAGACCTGATCTTGGGGAGGCCAGTATCATCCTGGTTTTCACGACCTGCTAGGCATGAGGACCTAGCCCCCACAGAGTGCGATCTCCAGTGGTCTGTAATTATAGCACTGGGAGCCTGGGGAGGAGACTTAAACAACATCTTTGTGATGGTGTTGGCAGGCCTCTCGGAGATTTCTATTAAGCAATTGTCGTTTTCCCCCTTCTCTGTAGCCTGGGAAACGCTGCGAGGTTGGATTTGTCTTGGTCTGTTTGGGTTGCTGGGAGGGGTGTCTCTCCAGCAGTGGAGTTTGTCCCTCCCTGCCCTGGCTCCATGTCCCCATGAGGTGGCTCAGCGGGTGGCCTGTGGGGACCACAGCCAGCGCCTGCTCCTGCAGACAAACCATATGCCAGCGCACCCACTCAGGTACCAGCACAGCCCGTGTGGTGGAGCAACCTACAGCTGCGTGGGTGGAGAGGAACAAAGCCAAGGGCACAGAGAAGCCTGTACTTCCCACTGAAATCTGGGGAAGGGGGGTGGTGGCTGTGACCTTAGCAGCCCTCTCTGGAGAACCAACCGCGCAGGGAACTGGGAGGATAGCTGGATTCCAGGAGGGCGTCAGGGCTGCAGTTGGAAGGATGGCCTCTGGTTAAAGATATGGCAGAGTCTTTGAGCTGGTGGGGTGCTTGGGGTCTCTCACTTTGGTACATGAGCCGCTAACTCACTTGGCTCAGATGAGCAATTACTGCCTGCCCAGTGTTCCTGCATGGGCAGGGTATTCCCCAGCTGAGCTGAATCTGTGTCTGTGCACTTGTCTTTCCAGGTGACCCAAGAGAGCTGGAACAAGAAACCCCAAGACCACACTGCAGGTGCTGACAGCTGAGAGCTGCCTTCTCTGTCTGCTTCAGCCCTACACCAAGGTTAGCACCGTTCAATCACCACCGACTTCCCTCCCCTCACCAGGGCTGAAGCAGGGAACCCCATGCTATCCTCCCCTTGGCTCACAGGGATAACTGTAGTGTAGGTGTCAGCCCGGTGAGGTGCTCCCACAGCCAAAGCTTGCTGGGTTCTCCTGCCTCCCACCTGGTTGCCAGTGTGGCAAAGGGAACCTGGATGTGTGTGACCAGTGCTGCTAAGACTGTTGAACCCTGCACACAGTTGTCAGGAGCTCAAGGGTGGTGTGTTCTAAACCTTTTGGAACTGGCAGTCTGTGCTGTTTGCTGCACTTGTCCTTCTGCGTGCCAGCAGGATTGAATGTGAGCATTTTCCAGCTGCTGTTCTCTACTGTCCTCCACCTGAACCCAGCTGAGACTTCACCAAGAGCTTCTGGCAGACATAATCGTGCTCTCTATTAGAAGCAGTTGAGCTCTGCCTGCATTTTCCCAGGATTTTGTATCTTGGCCTTGATGTATGAGGCTTAGAGTGACAGCGAAGAGTTTCAAGAGGACCAGTGGCCTTTGTGTTGCCACTGGCAAGAAACGTGACCTGCTCCAAGGTAACCAGCCTGGAATGGCTGCGGGCTTTGTGCCTGCCTTGGATCCAGCAGTGCTTGCCCCACCTGCACAGTGTACTCTCACCTGGAAGCTCTCACCTCATCAGCATTGTGCCTCCAACAGGTCAGGCTGAGCCCTTCTCTCGCCCTAGAGCTCAGGTGTGATTTGGCCAGGAGGGATTATATGGGGAAGCAGTAGTTTAGGATGCATGGCTGCCCAAGATCGTCTGCTCTTCCTCTGAAGTGTCTGCCAGGGAACCTGGGCCCTGTCCAGAGACAGCTGGAAACTGGGCCTGAGGCCATCTCACCCTTCAGCCTGATGCTGAAGTGGTACCCACAGTGAGTGAGGCAGGGATAGATTTACCTGTGAAGCTGAAAGGAAGGAAGGAAGAAGTCCTTTGCTCATGTCAGTGCTCTGTGCTGCGGATTCCTGATTGCACAATGCAGCGACAGTCCCTTTATCCAGCTGGGTTGTGGCAATAACTGATACCTACTCCATGATGGGAGGACTCTGTATCTCTCATAGTGATGGAAAAGAGACATGTTATGTGGCAAAGACCAGAGAAAAGGTTTGCACTCAGTTCTGCTGGAGCTGCTTGAAGATCCCAGTCCACCAAGTTTACAGCACCCTGTCAGGGTTCCCCTCCCTTTTGACAAGGGGCATTTTAACACAGGGCTCACCACAGAATCACAGAAAGGCCTAGATTGGAAGGGACATTAAAGGTCACTGCGTTCCAACCCCCCACCATGGGCAGAGACACTTTCCCTTAGACCAGGTTGCTCAGGGCCCCATCCGACCTGGCCTTGAAGACTTCCAGGGATGGCGCATCCACAGCTCTCTGAGCAACCTGTCCAGTGGTTCACCACCCTCTGGACTAGTGTTTGACACATTTTTCTCCCATCCACCCTTACTGACCAACTAGCTTGATATCTTCATGGACAGCGAATCTCCCATATATGTGTAGAGCAGCAGCTGCTCCTGTTACTTGCCCATATCATGAATCTCTTCTCTGGTTTTTATATTGGTTTATGTATTTATATTTATATTACCCAGGTGATATCAGTGAATTTATATTTGAGCTGAATTAATGGTGTTAGTTTAATTTAGTGCAGCTGGCAGTAATCTGGAAGCCATTAAAGCTTGCAGACCCTTGGACAGACTCACAAGGCCTCTCTTGGGAATGGGATGGAATGCTTTGCTGGGAAACTCAAAGACTGGGCAAAGTGGAGGTTATATCTTCAACAGAAAGCAGTCAGCCTAACATCCTTCAGCCTGCTCTTTTGTATGTGTGGGCTGCCATTGCCCCTTGGTCTGACCTACTGATTTAGAAGTAGGTCATCTTTCTACTGAAAATCAGAAGAAAATGCTGCCCCCTCCTTCAGAGATGGGGCTCTGGGTTCCTTGTGAGTGTTGGACTGGAGTTATGCAAGGAATCCCCTTTTTGCCTTACCATCTCTGTTGCAAGTAGGTTGGGCATTCAAAGATCCTGTTCATGGGAGTGCTGGGACAGCTGGATCCTTGTTCGGTTCTTGCTGCTCCCAAGAATGGAGCAGAGGATCATCTGCTGAGGCTATTTTAGGTTCCTGAGCATTGCCGGTGTCCCTCTGAGCTCCTACTTGTGTGTGATCCTGCAGCTCCCTGCTAAGAGCTATGTGAGAGTCCTGTGTCCTTGTGAGAAGGTTTTGCTGGGGCATAGTGTCCCAGGGGTTAGGAAGAACTTTGAACTCCTCACTCACCTAAAACGTCTCAGCCATATCAGGTGTATCTGTGCCCCCTTTTTTTAGCATTAGCTCAAAACACCCTTTAGACCTTGCTTTGCAGGTTCCCATGTGTTGCCTGGTGGGAAGCAGGCTGCAGCTTTCCAGCCTTTTCCTGCCAAAAATGCAACATCTTTCCTGTTCGCAGCAGCTGATTCCTGTTGTCTTGGATGGGAGCATGCATTGCAGAAAACAGTATTCCACGAATCCTCTAGGTGTGGAAATACTCCAAAGCTCACAGCGAAGTGAGGTGAGAGCCTGGCTCTGGCCATCTCTATATGGCTGGGTGGCTCCTTGCCATCTGGCACTGCCATCTCCCAGCACAGCACAGGGTGAGGCCTCCCGGCCTTTCCCTTCTTAGTACACCCAAGACTTTTGGCCTCTCTGCACTTTTTGGTTTCCACCTGCTCAGGTGATTTTTCAGCAGCACTGAGCATTGCGAAGTTTCATGTTGAGGCAAGATGTGCCTATGCAGTTTTGGCCCATCTTTATTTTTAGCTGTGCAAGACATGGTTGATGGTATCAGAAGGAAGTTGCACGTCCTTTGGAGCTCCATGACTCATCCTGGATCAGGACCGAGGCTTTGCTAGCTTCTGCTGTAACCCTCAAGTGATAAAACTGGTTGTGGTGGGCTATACTAAATCTGGGAAGGGGCAGAATGGGGAGGGGAGCAGAGCTTTTAGAAGTCACTTTCTTCTTGCCTGGGAAGTTGTTAAATTATTTGTTTAATGACATTGGCAGGTATCACACCTGAGTGTGGTTCAACAGGGTCTTTTGTCTTCCCCTTGCATCTTGTGTGAGAGAGATGAAAGGGAGAGGAGCTCTGCTTGCCCCCTGGGTTGTGTAGCTGTTTATTGGCACATCGCAGCAGTGAGGGAGAGTTTCTAGGACAGGAGACAAAGTGGGATCCTTTCTTTGATTCAAACCACAGTGAGTTTGGTGCAGCAGAGCAGACCTGCCTGAAGTGGAAACTGGCTGGAGCTGAAGATCAGCTACTTAGGAGGTGCCAGCCAGGATACAGCGAGAAAACTCTGGGACCACCATTCCCATCAAACCTGTCACTGCCGCAATGTAGAAAGAGCTGATGGAGCTTTCTGACCTGTAGGCAGCAATGTTGGGCTGGGCTGGGCAGGGGGTGCATGTCACCACCATGGAGCAGACACTGTGGGACAGGTGAGTATCCTTACCTGCCACAGCATGACAAGGGGTGCAGCTAGAGGGGCCTCTATTCCCCTAGTCTGGCAGCCTGTGTTGCACCTTGAGACTGGGCAAGGTGAGATGTGATGCACCTGGGTCCAGAGTAGGCTCCTTGCCCATGAAGTGGGTGGGGATGATGGTTCGTGGGAGTGGGCTTCCACCTCTGCCCCCTTTCCTTCCCTGGGGTGATGAATAGCCCTTTAGGAGCATATTTAAATTTTGTGTGTTGTGCAGCACATTTTATTTGTGGGGCAGCAGGGAGAAGACAGCAAGGCTTGGGGGAACAGGGATCAGTGGGACGGTGGGAACACTAGAGGGTATTGCTGGAGGCTATTGCTATGGCAACTTGCCACTGGCAGCATTGCTGGCATGGCAGAAGAGCAACCAGAGCAAATGTGGAAGCTGCCACAGCCCTCTGTGCAGCCCCGTCCCAGCTGTGGCATGGGCTCAGCACCGCTGGGCTCCTGCCTGACAATCTGTCATCCTGATCCATTCTCCTCAGGCAGACACCTCAGGGTGGGTAGCCAGGGGTCTTTTGTCCATCCTCTTGCGCCCCTCACGGGTATGGACAAGCAGCTCCTGTTTGCAGACCTGTTCTATTTGAAGCCTCGAGCTGCAGAGCAGGCCCTCTCACTCTACCAATCTCTTGAGCTCTGTCACTGTACCATGGAGGAAAGCGAGTCATTCTGCTGCCCTTGCTTATCCTCAGTTAATCAGTGGAAGTGACTCCAGTCATGCCTTCACCTTCCCAGGATGCTGGTCCTGTACCATACTGTTCACCTCGCAAAGCCAGTTTGCCTTGCTCCAGGGTATCTGTACTCTGAGGGAGAGCAGACTCCCTCATGTGCCCTTTGATATGGTCTGAGACCATTCTCTGGGACAGGTAAAGGAGAGGTTAAACATTTTTGAAGCTGCATTTGCGTAGACCCAGTTACTGGTAGAGAGCTGGTTCCTGTTGCTGAAGGGAGCTGGGAACATTGTATGCACACTGCACAGAGAAAATGGCTCAGGAAGCAAATCTCCAGCGTGGCCATAATGTGAGTGTGACTGAGACCTGACCTGTCATCCATGATATACCTAAAGGCATGGATTTGAGCCAGGGGAAGGGACCTGCTGGCAGCAAGCACAACTTGCCTGTGTCAATGTGGATGGCCGTGTGAGCTGTAAACCTCTCTAGTTACACCTCTCAAAGGTCATTGCTTGCAGTGAGCTGCAGCACCCTGCCCACAGCTCTGCGCCCAGCCCAGAGAGAGAGGAGAACAATGCTCTCAGAGAATGCTCTGGGATCAGATGTCTGGGCTTGCTGTGAAGTGGCCAGAGTTTGTCTGGGACTAGGATGTTCAGGCAAAAATGGACAGGAAAGGATTCCTGTCTATGAGCTACCCAAATGGCCCTGCGCTCACAAATGTCACAATACTTGCCTGAGCCGTGACCCCTCCATCGAACTCTGAACCAGTTTACAAGACATCAGAAATTCCCTTGAAAACCATTTCATCATTTTCAGTCTGCCATAGTGTCCTTCTCTGAGTTAGGGTTACTGTAAGCTCTGTATAGACTGCCCACTGCTGTCAAGTGCTGCAGTTCCAGTCATCTTAAAACTCCCAAATAGGCAAGACTTGTTTGAAAAATGTCCCCTGGACTCCAGACCCTAATGTTCCCAAGGGAGAGCAAACAAGGAGGTGGAAGCTGGGACATGGAGGCTCTGGAAAGGCGCCTGCAGCAGACATCAGTGTGCTTCCTCCCTCTTGCTTCCAACAGGCTCCTTTCTAGATGGGAACAGCTTGCAACTGTAGCTTCCTTCCCACGGAGGAAGCTGAGACACTGGTACCTGACACTGAAGGACATTTTGGATCAGCAGCTCAAGCACTGCTTTCTATGCATGTGACCTTCAGCACTTGGTGTGAGAGTTGGCGTTAGACTGTGTTAGGGGTGCAGAAGATGTCAGAGCATGGTCAAAACCCCTTGAGCCACACTGCAGTTCCCTCTGAGCCCACTTTCACAGCCTGTAGTTTCTCGTCTTTCCTCTGGACTGAGGCCCCAGGATGTGCTGTAAAATATCATGGAGTGTTGCAGAGCCCAGCAAAAGAGGCTCTGGATTATGTGTGTGTGTGTGTGTTGGGGTGAGAATTGCCCCTTTCTAGGGAAGAGGGTGTTTTCTCTTTTGCGATTTGTACAGCACCTTGCACGCCAAGATCCCAGGCCAGGGCTCAGCCTCTGGGGTGCTGTGACCCCATGAGTTACAACTGTGTCATCTTTGAAGTGCTGCTCCCTCTTTTTCTGTCCTGCCTGCTCATACTACACATTATTAAGCACAGCACAAAGCATGAGAAAAGCCCAAAGGCGGTGGGGTCACATACTCTGCTCCCGATTTAGGGAGGAGTTAAGGCAGCCAGTGCTGGAATAAGCATTTAGGGAGAGGCAGCCAAAAGAGATTTCCTCCTGGCTGAGCCGTGGTGTTGTAGTTTGGAAAGTACTGTGTGGGTTACGTGCTACTTCCATTGCCTAAGGCAAGTCCAGGACATGCATATCTACTGAGATGGGGACACCATCCTGAGCTACATCACTCTTAAAAATTGGCTCATGTCTCTGGAACATGAGGAGCAACCTGAATGCAGCTGCTGCTGCAAGAGGAATGGTGGGGATTTCAGCAGAAAGATGATGAATCATTGAGACCAAGAGGAAACTTTGACTCGGTGGGTGTTTCTACCTTCGTTCCCTAAATTGTGAGAAGATAGCTGAGTCCAGCAGTGCTGTACAGATTACCCTGTCTGGAAGATGCATAAAGGATAGATTGCAAGAGCCACCTCCGCGCTCAGCTCAGACCTGGAGAAAATGCCTGGGTGCTGTGCACAGGGTTTTCTTGCTGCCAGTCAGCACTGCTGGAGCTGTGCAGAGAGAGCACAGCATGGTCAGGTTAGCACTGCCACTCAGCAGCGCCTTTCTATACCAGCCTTTGCATTGCTGATGAGATTAGCATAGCTGGGCCAGCAGTGGACAAAGGGGGTAATTCTCAAGATCCTCTCTGCTGTTGCTGCCAGCAAAATGAAGCACTTATGGCATCAAGTAGCAAGTCTGAGGTTTGCTTTCAATTCATCTTCTAACAGCATCAACAGCTAAAAATATGAGCAGTTTTTGAGAAACTGGAATATTCTCAGGCTTTTTGTCTGGGTCTGGTCCACCAGCCTCTCCTCTAGGCTGACAGTCTGGGATCTTAAGATATTTGCAATGATCTGTCCTGGCCATGTGATAAATCTGGAAATAGAGAACAGAAAAATCAGTGGCATCACTCTGCCACCCAGAAAGTGTTCCTCTTGCTGCTGTGGCTGTTCCCGGTAACCAAAGGGCTGTTCCATAGCTTAGTGAGAGAACAGAATTGCAGCTCCTCTCTTTCTCCTGTGCAGCTATCTCCCTGGCAGCTCAGTAGGAATGATTTATTATAGATTTCAGCTCTGTTTAATTCTGTTTTCCTACAATATTACACTGTTAGAGTAACTGAGCAAAACGCGGTGGTGTTTCCGGAGGAAGGCTGCTATCAGAGGCCACCCCTGTAGCAGAGGCTGGAAGCAAGGAGGAACAGTTTACCAGGAAATGCCTGTGTTCATGTGTTGGGTGCTTTTGGGAAGTAAAAGGCATCTCACCATTAAAACTTCCTCACTACAGGACTCATCGCTGATGAACCTCTTTGAGCCAGCAGTGAAAATTCTGCCCTCCAGAGCCTGGGAAAGGTCTGACCAAAGTGGTGGTCTGGAAAGAAAAGTCAAATTTTGTCCTTAAGTGAACCTCAGTGCTATTTTTGGAGTGTTTTTTGGTTTGGGTTTTGTTTTGTTTGTTTTTTTTTTTTTAAATTACTTTTTCGTGGTGGTGGTTTGCTTTGGGCTTTTTCTGGTGCTGAAAAGAAATGGTATTGCTTGTGCAAATCCCTGTAAGGAAGGAGAGAGAATTTCCTTTGGAGTGAGCCTGCCTGAAACTCGATACGTCTCTGATGTGTGTTAACAGAGAAATGAAAAGATAGTGCCATAAAGTGATAGGGGATAATGAATTTCATCTACTATTATGTCGTCCTGGGAGATAGAGCTGGGGCAAGGATATTGCAATAATGTTATGCTTTGCGTGACAACATCAGCAAATACCACCTTAACACACATCCCTGGAGAGGGATGAAAGGGTCAGTTTTCACAGAGTCCCCAGGAAGGTGGAGCAAGGCAACCAAGAAGACAGGAGCCTGGGAAAAGATGCCAGGAGATCTGCAGATGAGCAGTGCCTAATAGCTGTGCATTTTTTGCAGCTTAAATTTTGCTTTCCCGTTCTGTGGCCCAGCTGAACTGGACAGTGCTGGGCTCTTAACCTTACTGCAATCTCAAGAAACACAGTAAAGAAACCATAACTTTAATAACATTTGTGAGATGTCTGACCCAGAGCCTGAATGAACAAATCTTTAGCTTCTCTCTCTACAAGGCAGAATGATGGGTGGTGGCTTGTTACCACACCAGGCAGGGATTTTAAAGGATCCTTCTGTGGGTGAACACTGCTGTAGACCTGACCCCAGGAAGCTTTACTGGTAAGCAGGTCCTCAAAAGAGTTTCTGTAGGGGTGTGGTGAAAACAGCCTGAAATCAGTACCTGGAAACTTCTCAGCTTCTAGAGCTGGACCAGAGAATCAAGTCTGTACTCAAACACTTGAATCTTGTAAAATAAAGAATGCCATGACCTGCTCTCAAGGAAATATCCAGCCCCCTACCAGCCTTTTGGGACCTAGGGCACTCCTCTGGTTTACAATACTCTATCTGGCTCTTTAATTTTTATTTATTTTTATTTTTTTTCTGAGCTATGCTAAGTTATGTGCATCTGGTGCAGAGCTCTGAATGTCCTGGTCCCCTGTGGTGCCGGAGAGCACATGGGTAAGTTTGTGGGGCCAGATGTAGCCGAGCAGAGCTGGGTGCAGTCCATATGGCCAACAGAAGATTGGTACCAACTTATGCTTCAAGAGGTGTGGGAACAGAGGAGGCTAACAATTAGGATAGCTGCTCAAAGGAGGACACATGGGTACTTTTAACTCTCCCCATCACTGGGGTTCTCAGAGGTCTTGCCCTACTGCCCACGCTGTGCCAGGGGCTGGGGGCTGCCCACCCTTCCTAGGGGCAGGGACAGCTGTGACTCAGTTTCCCTGTGGCCTGGGGAGAAAGAGAGGGGTGGAGCAGGACCAGAAAGGGGCAGAGGGGAAGTTACAGCAGCTGGTAGGAAATGGCATTTCTGGGTGCTAGCAAGGTGGCCCTACCCCGTCCTGTCTGCAGAGGTGCTGTTTTGGGGTGCAGTGGTACAAGGCTGCTCTGTCTGCCATGGAGCTGGTGTTTCAGAGTGTTGATGGGCAGCTCTGTGCCAGCTGCAGGTCTGGCATTTTCGGGTGCTGCAAAGCAGCCCTTGCTCGATACTGCCTTCTCCCGTGCCAAGGATCATGCCAGGAAGGGAGAGCTGGCTGTACCTTCCATCCCCTCTGCGTTTCCATGTGCAGGGTGTATAATTACTCACAGTCCTATGGCACTGCTTTCTCCAGTGTGTGACAGTGGACTGCTGATTAGAGTGTGGGTCTGAGCTTACCTCAGACAAGGCAAGAATCAGCTTGCAGGCTGTGTTGGTAATGGCAGGGCATCCCTTGCTGCCTCTCCTTTACTCCTGCTCATGGAGCAGTGGCTTTGCCTGGGGGCAGGAGCAGAGGAGTACTTGCAAGAGTGATAAACAAGGGTGCCCGGTCCCAGCTGCTTCCTTCCTCATCCCTATTCATTCCTAGTGGCCCGAGGTCTGCATGCACAGAGCGTTTTTTGTAATAAACCTGCTGAACTGAGGGCAGGCAAAGCAAAACTGTGAAGAGTTGTGAGCCCGACCCTTGCCCATGTCACTGCATCATCAGTGTGGGGCACAGTAGTTTGTAAATGATGATGAACACGGCCAGACATCCCTCCCACCCTGTTCTGTGTATCTTATGCATCCTACAAGCCACCAGCAGATAGTTACACAGCTCTTTTGTAAGTGGAGGGTGGGTCCAGCTTCCCATCGATGCTGCAAACCGCCTTGCTTCTGTGAAACTCTCTTCATATGAGGCAGTGCCCTAAGGGTTAAGCCATGGTTGTGGGATAGGGTTTGTAACAGGAACAAAGAGGGCTTTTAAGGTCTCTGTTGGGCTAGGAATAGAGGGAATGGATTGAGCCTTTCCCAGTGTGTTGAATTACAAAGGTCATGGAGACCCTTTTGCTGGGAGGCAGCACAGATCGAGGTCCCTGCTGGTAGTGGGGCAGAGAAAAGAATTTGTGAAAGTCAGTGAGAGCAACTTTGTAGAGAGCTTTAAGACCAGGTGAAAACTGGAACTATATCCTGAGAAAAAATTGTTATTTAACACAAGGCTGGAGACCTGCCCTGGGATTTTTGGGTGGTTTGGATTTATTCTGCCCCCTTCCCCCTATTGCATTTGCAGCCGCCCCCACACAAGGCACCTGAATTAGTAGTATCACTGTGTAGCAAGCGCTTGGGCTTCTCCAGCCTGCTCTGGGCCGCTGAAGGCAGCAGAAGGTAAAAGTCAATGCCTGCAAGGGAGGATCTTTCTAAAATGCAGAATAGGAGACAGTCCCTGGTTCATGCCCACCCAAGCTCAAATTGGATTTGTGTATGGTATGTGTATTCAAGCAGGAAAGCACAATTCTAGCTGCTTTCCTAGCCCCTCTGCTTGATTTTATCTGCTCAGGATGCCCCACGGGGCAGAGTAGCAGAGCGTCCAGCAAAAGGAGCTTGGGTATGGATGGATGGATGGCACAAACCTCTGTTTCCCTTCTCACAGCAGGGTGAAAAGAGGACACAGCTAGTTTGCATCTCGAGCTTCAGGTGGCATGAGCCAGCCAGCCAATCCACCCAGGATGTGTATGGAGGATTGCAGGAGCATCCCCTTGCTGAGGGTGAGGGGCATTAAGGGCTGCTGAGACAACAGGGGTTTCTAGCTTGCAGGAAGGGTGAGCCCCAGCTGCAAGCCACACAGTGTGTTTTCCAATTTTAGCAAGCCTGGATTTGTGTCACCAACCAGGAAAGGTGGCTTAATCCTTAAAACTCTCAGGCTGAGTTAGGAGGCACTTGGCCATTCAGCTTCTTCCTGTGGCACAGGCATGCTCCCCACATCTGATCTTTCATTTAGAGGAATTCCAAATCTGATCTGTGTGTTGGATCAGATGACCTTGAATGTGATTTTTGGAGCAAAGGGCTGATGCTTTGTTGGGCTCTACCTTAGACATGAAAGCTGGTACCAGGGAATACCCCACGAGGGTCTCTGCAGTTACCAACTAAGTTAATGGCTGAGAGGCTGCTCTACTTTTTCAAGCACCAGAAAGGGAGAACTGTGGGAGCACAGAGTGTCATGAGAAGGAGAACCCAGAAAGGGAAGTCTTGGTTTGGAGCTCTCAGAAACCATGACTGTGCTCACCTTGGTAGCTGGCCTGTTCTCGGAGTTGTTCTCTGTGTGTCTGTCCTTGTAACCAGGAACCATTTCAGCAGAAGCATCGACTTTGTGAACTCCAGGAACTGGATCATCCTGACAAGAGAAGGGGTGTGCAGGGGAAGCTCTTGGAGCCTACAGGACCTTATGGGACAAAAACTTGAATTTCTTTGCCCTGAGAAGGAAGAAAAGGTTCTGCACATGCATGGCAAGGATCAAAAATTTAAAAATCCAGGGAAAAGCAGCAATTCTGGCACGCAGTCCTGAGCTTTGGCAGAGAATCATTCTTTGTGCCTATTAATATGTGACATCCCAGCCCAAATTATTGTCTGTTGCTCCCTGGCCAAAGAATGGTTTACTCTGGCCTTAATTCCAGGGTGTCAGGGCCTTCTCTCCTGGCTGGGGCTGTGTGACCCTGCTGGAGACATGATGCTTGACCGACTTGTCCTCTTGCAGCACCAGCAAGGCTTGTCCTCAGTAACCTCTGTTCGTGTCAAAATGCTGCAGCTCGCCAAGCACTCCTCAGTGAGAGGTACCGGAGCTCCTTGTCAGTGTGACTTTGACCTGGGGGATGGGAAAGGAAAGGGGGAGAGAAGAGCCTGAAAATCCCAGTAATTTTCTCCTGAAGTCAATGGAAAATGGAGCCTCCATCCGCATCCACAGAGGTGCAGGCCTGTGACAGGCTGTGCTGCACAGACCAGCATCTTCTGCCCACACCAAAGCTCTCTGGTGCTCCTTGACAGATGGATGTGCAGAGCTGCTCACTTTGCCTGTTGGGAGGTATGTGCCACAGCTCTCACTGGGCTTGGCACAGCTGCACAGTGCCATCTCCCTCCTGTCACCTCTGTCTGCTCCGATCCTGCCTGAGAAGGAAACTGAGGTTAACTGGGGAGCACTCGGGAGGGGTGATGCTGTGGAAAAGGGAAGGGAAAGGATATGGGGGAAAGCCTTTTTGAGCCTCATGCCCAAGGATTAGGGAATTGCCAGTCAGAGGAACAGCCTGCAGACGTGTATGCATAGATGGTGTGCATGTTTCCTACTGTCCAGACTCAGGAACTGGCCAAGCCTGTTGGCTCTGCATGCCCAGTGGCATTAGCTGATGCCAGCTGACCATAGCCAGACTTAGAAGTCCTTTTGTGGCTCCTATGAATCTCTCCACCCCGGAAAGTAAAACTGGGAAGAGACACAGCCTGGGGGGGCATGTTTGGCTGTACCCAAAGGCAGGTTGGCTGGCAGATATCTCACCTGTGGATCTGAGCTGTGGCAGTACTGGTTAACCCTCCCACAGCCAGCGGTGGGGGTCAGGCTGCTGGAGGGCTGATAAAGGGAGTGGGTTTGCTGGCAGGCAGCCTCAGAGCCTGGAGGAAGCCCTCCCCCAGTCAGTCCTTATCTCAGTGCTGGCACAGGACAGCACTCCTGGCCTGCTTCTCTGCCCTGTCTCCCCACAGTGGACTTGAGCCAGCGGTGTCACCTCCGCCCCTCCTGCCACTGGGTGCTGTGGGAGGAGGGGGCTTTGGCAGGGCCAGGACAGGCTCCCTGCCCAGTTTGCTGCCTTGCAGAGTCTGTGCCATTGCCCGTGTTGCACACACACACACACACACACCCCTTGCATGAACAGGGCTGTGGCAGAAATGGGTGAGTTAGTCAGGAGGGGGTGAATCACAGGGGAATGAGTCATCAGGAAGCAGAAGGCAGGTGCTTGTCCAGGACAGGGCTTTATGAGACCCAGGGGCCTGGCAGCTTATGCCAGGTCGCTGGGAGATGGGGTGAGGGTGCCGGAGGAGAACTGGGAAAGCCACAGGGCTTAGCAGGTGGAGGCAATGCCTGTGGCTTGGGAACAGGCCAGAATCTTAGCTACGTGCTGAACCTATCCCCACATCTCCAGCTGCGGGTATGCTGCTGTCCTGGAAAGGCTTGGAGCATCTTAGGTGCTGAGGCTTTTCCAGGAGGTACCAGAGGTGAGGGCTGCAATGTAGAAGAGCAGAAACCAGGTATCCGTGCCTCCAGGGCACGGGGGTGGATCTTCTTCCCTGTGCAGGCCGTGGGGTGTCCAGGCAGCTCTGGGCAAGCTGAGCAGGTCTCACAGCAGGTCAGATCCTGCCCAGTAACCTTCACATCTTGTCTGAGAGAGCAAGTGCAGGATGGAAAATGAGTGATATCTGCTGGGGCAGAGAGTGATGAACAGATAGCTCTGGATTGAGGGAACACAGCACGGAGGGAGAGCTGGGATGTGGATGATGTGCTCGAGATTTGAGGACACGGTTTGTTGTTGGCTCCAAAATCCCTTGTGTGATCTGGGCTCTGCTGCAGACCCTTGTGAGTACTGGATGGGTAACAGATGGCCACTTCACTCATCCAGGACCTGCTCTGGGCTGTTGAGTTTCCATCTAGCCCAGCTGGTCTCTGCTGAGTTGGACTCCTAATTGTCCTGCTTATCTCTCCCGAGGAGAGGTCTCTCATGGATTTGATGGAGGCAGGCTTGGTATCAGTGCTACAGTGGCAAAACCGAAGCTCTCTCTGCCTAGGGCCAGACTTCTTGGAAGAGCTGACTGGGGCTCCTGTCTCAGGATAACCAAGGTGTGTTGCAGCAGCCGTTGGTATTGCTACCAGCCAGAGCAAGGATCAGATACTTGAACAAAAGCAGCCCCCACTAATCTCAGTGTTGAGGCAAGAGTCTTTTTTCAGCATCCCCAAGGTGTGCAGCTGCAGGTACCTCTTGTCCTCCCTAGTGGCACCCTTGGCTGGGCAGAAAGGAACCCAGCAGGCTCCAACAGCCTACAGAAGTGAGCTCTGGTTTCTTGTGTGTTGCAGTGCGCAGAGGCTGAAAGCAGTGGGCTAGTGGGAGAGGGGAGGCAGCAAAATGGGCTCTCACTCCTGCTGGAAGCTGTGGATTTGCAGTGAAGCTGGAGCTGGGCTCTCCCAGGAAGTGCCCAGGGACAGGATCAGAGGCAATAGCACACGAGGGAAATTCCAATGAGATATTAGGAAAAATATTTCCCTTCAAGGCACTTAGATTCTGGAGTAAGGCCCAGAGAAGGGATGCAATCTACATATTCGGTGACTTTCAGCCCTTGCCAGGGGCAAACCCCAAGCAATTTGCTTGAGCTTGGCCCTGCTGTTAGCAGGATTGGACCAAAACCCTCTGAGGGCCCTTCCCACCATTGTTGTTCCTCAGTTCTGCAGTTCTCAGGGTGCTTGGCAATGTCACATCTCATGGCCTATTGGACTGACTGGCTTGGAGGCAAATGGAGGGGTCAGGGTGTTGTTCTGTCCAAGCCCTTCTCCTCTCTTCGTCTCATCCAAACAGTATTAGCTGTGCCAGGAGATGGAGGCACTGCCTTAGCAGCATTGCTCAGCTCACTGATTTGCCCCAACCTATCTTAGCTGGAGCACCCGTCTCTCTGAAGGTCTGCATTACTTCCTCCCCATGTGAGCACAAGAAGCAAGTGGCCAGCTCTGCTGGCAGCACAGAGCCATGGTCTGTAGGGGGGTGCTGATGTTGTTGGAAGGCTGGTGAGGATGCTGGCTCCCAGCCCTCTGGCTGGACGGGCTCCAGGTTTATCTTCCCCATGGTGCCTGTCCCAGAGACAGTGGTGATTGGAAGGGAAGTCACCAGTAGCCTTTTTAGAGGTTCCAGCTGCCTGACCATCGTCAGCAGATGGAAGATGAGATGAGCCCAAAGGACTGTCTGGAAAGAATTATTTGCTCCCAGTATTTTCTGTTTCTTTGCCAACCTTTTATTCTCACGGTTGCTCTTTTCCTGATCCTGTCCTTCCACAAGAAGGCTGCTGGCAATCTTATCAGCCTTGTGTTCAGAAACGATCTCACTCTGAAATTTATTGTATCTCCAAGCTTTGACCCCAGTCTGATGCCGCAGAAGTCTGTGTCTGGAGTGTCAGTGCTCAGAGGGTGTTTACAGTGTTTGCCCCATCCTGTCTGCAAGAGTAATGAACCAGAGCAAAGGGGTCTGCTCCTAGCCGTGGCGCCTGGGTTGAGCTGGCCTGCAGCAGAAGCTACATCTGCCCTCTCGTCTGGCAGAGCCTGGGTGAATGTCCAGGCTCCCCAGATGCTTTTATGTGGGTTTTCAATGTCTAGGACATTCCCATGAATCCTTTCTCAAGTCCCCAGATCCCTTCTCAAGCTGCTCCTTTCAGCCTTTCCCTCGGTGCTCATTGACACTGGGCTGCGATGCCTCTCACTTCCTCAGCAGTCCACTCATTACTCAGTAATGCTCTGGGCATTCTGGCATCACTTGGATATCCCTGTACAACACCTGTGAGCATTGGGAGCAGCAGGATCTGGTGTTCTGGGCCAAGAGGCCCCTGAGGTCTGTTCCCAGCTGCAGGTACAAGTGCTGCTCAGCTGGAGATGAACTGGTTTCTGGTAGCACATGGAGAGCTCTCGGGAACCTCACAGGCTCTGTCTCCCTAGCAGGATCAGGTCTCCAGGGACATCTGTGCCTTCAACGGCATGGCTGCCACCAGGGTCGAAGGTGTTTTGGAACAAGTTTCCCTAGGCTGGTTTATGAGGTCTCTGAGCTTTGTGTGTTCCCACAGAAGCAGCAGAGCAAGATGTGGGTTCAACAGTGGCAGCAGGCAGAGTTTGCCCAGGATTCTTGCAGGAACTGATGTGGGGGCTCGTGCCCTGCACACAAGGGTTGTCTGGGGATGCAACTACCTCTTGAGCCTGTCCCTGTTCACTGTTGCTTCCATGAAGATGGAGGATGCTGATATGCCAGTGCTGCCATCCCTGCAGGTTGCTCCTGCCAGATAGCCCCAAGGGCACATCCTCTCCAGCCTCCTCCTGATTTGAACCAGTTGAGGCTTGGCTTCCTCCATCTCCGTGCAACAGCCAGGTGCCAGGTGGATTCCCCCTTCCATCCAGAGGGCATCCCTGGCCATATGCATTGCTCAGAGTCCTGGCAGCCCTACAGGAGCCCAGCCCCCGTGGAGGGGGTGGCAGGTGCACTGGGCAGACGGCTCTGCTGTCGGTGGGACCCCACGGGTGGTTCAGTGTGTGTGGACTAGGAGGTTTGCCAGTTTCACAGGATGTTAACAGGAGCTAGACCGTGTCTCCCACTGCCCTGTGCATGGATATGCCTGCAGTCAGACATGACAGTCCCTCCTACCGTCTCGTTTCTCTTCTTGTGCTCTCATGTGTTTGACTTCATTATGGGCAACAATGTATGAGTGTTTAAAGATGAAAACTGTGATACCCTTTTCCTGATTCCATCAGGGTGCTTCTCACCTGCAGTCCTACGGGAAGGAGAGGATTTCCTTTTCCGTGATAAGGGGCAGGACATTGAATTCATAGTACAAATCCTCCTTCCCTGTTGTAGCCCTGGTTGTGTCCAGCCCTTTACAATCAAAGATGGATAAAGCCTCACTTTTATGGCCCAAATCCCTGCCCAGCCCCTGTCATTGCTCTGGCCTGGGCTAGACCTGAGCTTTTCTAAATCGCTGCTGGATAAGGGTGAGTTGGGTGGGTGTGCACAGCTGTGTGTGTGTGTTTGTGTGTGGTGTCTCCTCCCCCTGTGCCACGTACATGTCTAGCACGGGGAGTGGAAAAGATGCTGAATGTCCCCACAGCTGCTGCAGCCTTATCTGCAGGCTGCAGCTTGGTAACCAAGAGGGAGGCCCGAGTGCCTGTGCTCAAGCACCTCCCTTGCAGGGCTCTTACGGGCTCTTACAGTAAAAGGAAGTGTATTGCAAGAGGGGCTGCAGTGGGGATGGGCACTTCCCACGGGGCAAATCCTGTGTGCACAACCCTTGCTGCCCTCCCCACTGCAGGCACTTGGCCTGCTCTCTCTCCCAGTGTGTGGCTTTGATGCCTGTGTCCGGAGCTGATCAGAGTAATTCAGCGTCCCTGGGACTCTCTCCTCTGCTCTGCAGTGCCCAGTGACTGTTTGAGGAGGTAGGGAAAGGTGATGCTGCTGTGGTTCTCTCAGGTTCTCAGGCACTCATCAGTGGAGTGAGTGTGTGCGAGGAGATGTGGGCTGGTGGGGCTGCAGGTGTGTGGCATTCAGGGGTATGGGGAGACTGGGGTAAGTGGAGGTGTGGGCTGCAGCAATAAGGAGGCAACAGAGTACAGATAAAGAGCTGGGGACAGTCCTTGGGTGTCTCCTTGGGGGTTCAAAGAGACATGACTTGTGAGTGGTGGAGGTTGAGGTGGGTATGAAGAAGGGCACAGTTGTGGGGATACAGAGCCCAGCTGCCATGTGAAGGATGTGGGGAAGGTGAAGTGTTATGCTTCTGGGTTCAGGCAGTGTGGATGGCTACGGGGCATCAGGGTGCAGGAGGAGCTGGCTTGGTAAAGAGCAAAGACAGGGCTGTGGATGCCTGTGGCTGTATCCAGTGGTGAACAGAGAGAGAAGAGAGGTGAGGGCAGAGGTGGCAGCAAAACGGATCCCGTCACCTGCTGATTTCTATGCTGTCTTTTCCTGGCTCAGAAAGTGTCACCCCACTGCCAGAGCTCCCTGTCAGGGGCTCCTGTTTCTGTACCCAGCTAGTAATGCTGGAGAACAGGCTGCGCTGTTCATGCTGCACGTGTAGATCATGCTTCCACAGTGGATAGCCCAGGACAGGGAGCTAGCAGGATGGGAGTTACTGTAAATTATTGCCTTACCACTGCAATTGAGTTAAACAGGTTGGAATAGGGTTTGCAGGGCTTCTGATACTACCAGCCCCAGGGTGTTATTCGTCCTCTTGGGAGGTCGGGTAAAAAGGACTATTAGTGATAACATTTGTGCATTACTGAGAATGGTGAGGGCCCAGTCCATCTGGGACCTGGGGGATGCCTCCCTTGGACAAATACTGTTGTTGAACTTGAGATGTAGCAGTGCTTTGGTGCCAGAGACCTCAGGTGTCATACAAGCACAGAGCAGAAGTGGCCCCTTTGCCAAGACCCTCTTGCCTTCTCACAGCCATCCTGTGACCGGCTACGTAGGCATGTGACTTTGTAATCACCAACGGTGGAAAATTTTCCATTGCTTGCAGTTGGCATCAAGGTCTGGCCTGGAGCAGCCAGTCTGCACGGTCACCCAGTGGCCAGGGTTCCTGTCCCTCAGGCCACCGCCCCTGGAGAGGGACAAGCGGACTGGAAGGGAGCTGGCTGATGTGTCCCTGTGTCTGGGTGGCCAGGGGCTTCCTTTCACTGCTTGCACTTTCTTTGTTGCCTCAGGGTGACAGCTGAGGCCACTGTGGTGCTGCAAGGCCAGCACCCTCGGGCTCCCCAAGGCTTGCAGGCACGGTGCTGGCTGCACCTTTGCCTGTAGGTGATGGTGCATGGCAGCTACACCGAGGTGAAAGGACGCAGCTTTTCATGAAGCAGAGCCAGCCCAGTGGAATTTGCTGCTTGTGGACAGCTGTTGTCCTGGGCCTGGCTTGTGTCCTCAGCACTTCCCACCCGGTGCTGCCTCGGGGAGGGGGAATGCGGGCTGCTCACCCTCCGGGCTCCCTGTGCTGGGCGAGTGGGTGCCGCCTCGGGCTGGTGGGGCTGAATAGCCGCGGTGGAGCCCAGCAGCATCCTGCTGCCTCTGCAGGGATCCTCTTGGGCAGCGGAGAGTTTTCCCCACCCCCAGCTCTGCCGCTGCCTCTTTGTTTTCTGGCAGAAGCCTCTGTGCCTTTTCATTGCCGTTGAGGCGCCGAGCAGGAGCCTACATGTGCCGTGTGTGCGTCTCGCCGGGAATGTGATGTGGGCTGGGAAGCCTGCCGGGCCAGGCATCTCCCCTGCGGGGCTGCGGAGGCCAGACGGCAGCTTCGGGGGTCTCCTTCCCATGGACTGTTCCTCCGGTCGAGCAGGGCTCCGAGGCCGCCAGTCTTCTCCACGAAACCCTCTTTCGCACTGGCAGCGCTTCTGCACCTTGCCACAAGTAGAGTAAGTTGGATGGGAAAGGGCCGGTCCTCAGCTGGGCTCCGCTGGGCACTCGTGCTCTCCGCTGTGGTCCTCCCTCGCTCCCGCTGGGAAGGCACCTGAGATTAGAGCAGCTCTAGAACTGGATACAGCGGTGGCTGAGGATTGCTTGTGCTGCGCCTGCCTCTCCGTGTATTTGATCTCTCGACTTCCAGCAGGGACTGAATTCCTGTGCTGGATTCTGGGCTCGGCTCTTGTGAAAGGATCCAATTATTTCAGAGCTTTGAGCATCTCCATTTGCTGCCCATATTTGCGGCGCCCGGGTCTGTGCTGGCTGGAATTCCAAGTGATTAACGTGGCTGTGACATCCCTCCTAGGGGTGTTATCTTTGGTCGCTGTCCCCCATTGCCCCCCTCTTCCTCCTCCGGCAGCGAGCGAGCGAGACAGGCAGGCAGAGACAAAGGTCTGTCCTCAACCTGGGCTGTCCTCCCTGTAAGCGGCTGCTGCATGGGATTTCCCTGCCCTGCCTGCTGCAGGTTTCCTGGGCTCCCGGTCGAGCGCTGGAGCTGGGCAGCCGTGGGGCTGTGTCGCTGAGGTTTGAGCCTGCTGGGCTGGGTGGGCAGGGGGTGCTGCCGGCTTTGGAGAGCTGCCCGATTGTCCTGCCGGATTTTAAGCTGCTTTTCATTCTTTGACTGTGCTTTCCTGGGAAGAGGGGCAGCCGTGCATGGAGGGGAGGCTGGCGGGGAGAGGTTGGACGTGTGTGTGGGGGGGAAGCTATACACAGGTGGCCGTCGCAGAGTGGGATCTGCCTGCAGACCCTGAGAGCCCCCCTTCCCAGCCGCGGGCTATTGTCAGCATCGCTGGCTGCACGCGAGGCACCTGGGCAAGGTGTGCGGAGGCGATCCGTGCCACGACGTGGGGCATCGGAGGGAGAGGGGGTAAGTCCCGGGGCTGGGAGCTCTGCTCCTGCTCCCCTGCCTCCCAGGAGAGGTTTCATTGTGTTACCCTGACTTAGCCGAGCAGAAGGGCTCAGTCCCTGCGGCACCTGTGTGTGGGGCTGGGGCTGGGGAGGCGTCGCATGTTGATGGGCAGACCTCAGCTGCTCGGAAGGCTGGACCCCCAGCAAGGTGCCCTGCAGAGAGGGCTGCTCTGTCCCCAGGGGCTTCTGCACCTCCGTCAGTGCCCCCTCCTGCGGGATGGGAAGGAGGAAGGGCAGCAGTAGCACCTCACGAACGCCGTGCTGCGGGCAGAGGGAGGTGTCGGATCTGCCTCTGTAGAAGCTGTGTCTGGTGGTTTCGAGGAGCTTTCACTCCTAACATAGGCACTGCCTCTTGCCCAGTCCTTCCCCTCTGGGCTCGGGCTTCCCCTCCATTACTACCAGCACTGAGTGAGGCTCTGCAGCTGCATAAATCTGGCATGGCAGGAGGCCTCCTGAGGACCCCCAAGAGCAGCATTTGCCCTTGCAGTGGGACAAGGATGCGCCCACCCTCTGCATCCTCTCTCCCTCCCACCCCTCCTCGCTTCCCCTTGTTTCCACCAAGTGTGAGCTCTTTCAACCCCAGCCTGAATTCCAGGATAGTGCCAGAGCTGTGGCCACTGGTCATCTTTCCCTTCAGGCACAGTTTACTCCTCTAGCATCTCTCTAGCCAGCTTCTCCCCAGGATTGACACCTCTCCTGTGGACAGTGCTGGAGGTGATCTGTCTCTCTTCTGATGGTGATATGCCTGGTCTGTCACACTGTGCAGAAACCCTTCTCTGGTGGCAGCATTACTGCTAGTGCTGCCATCCCTCAGGGTTGTGATGGAAACTTTCTGCCTGCTGGCACTTTGCAGGCTCTGCTCTAGACTGTGCCAGGGAGCTCCTGTGTTAGTGCTTGCACTGGTTAGATTTCCTCCCTTCTCCCCAGGTTCAGATAGGAGCTGTGATTTATCCTCAAGACAGTCTGTTTCCAGCAGTTTCTGTTGCCTCTTCTCTTGCCTTGTGCTCTGCTCGTTCTGAGAATGACTATTTGCCCTCTTTTAATGACAGCCCTTCTACTTCCTGGCTGTGTGGTTCCTGCTTCACCCCCAGTGAGGCTGCAAATGTCTCCTTAGCACTTCCCAGGAAAGGAAGCAGGAGAGAGGAAGGCAGTAAAAGCCACTTAGGGGTTGGTTTGGGGTTTTCTTTTCTGGTCCAAATGGTGCAAGGACTCCTTTTGGCTCTGCCAGCCCCCAGGCATGGTGCTCTGCCCTAGCCAGAAGTACCCAGGCCAAAACCTCTTGTCCACCAGCCATGTGTCCCCTTGACTGGCTGGCAGTGCTTCTCTGGGAAGCCAGGTGGATCCCCACTGGGCAAGTGTGGCCCCTTCAGGCACAACTCTAGCTTTCTTCCTTGCACCAGTGCTATGCTGCCATTTATGCCAGGCTCCCCTTTCCAAGGGCTCTCTGCAGGTCCTGCCCCGTAACAGATACCTCCCTGGCTGGCAGAGCTGCCCTGCACCCATCCCACCTCTTTTCTGGCTGGCATAGGACAGCTGAAACAGCAACAGATCCTTTTGCAGGCTGCAGGCATGTGCTACAGCTGTGTATCGCCCAGACAGGGACCCCTCCTCACCTACCATCCTGCACTGTTGCCACCAGGCTGAGACCATGGCCTGTTAATCATGGGTTTCCCCTGGATGTGCTAATAGGAATGGAACCAGCAGGTAAGCCAAGTCCCATGACCCACCCTGTGTCATTCTGTGTCACGATCTGGTGGCTCAGTGTCCCCAGGGAACAGAGTGTTTCTGCCCCAGTGCCTGGGACACACTCCCTGCAGGTGCTTTGGCAGTGGGTGTTTCTTGGCTGCTGAAGCGTGGTGCCCTTCCCCAGGCAAAGAAATAGAGGAAAGCTGTGCCTGGCATAGCTCCAGATCCAGGTGCTGGTAGATCCTGGCAAAAGCAGAGGGCCCCTCCTGCCTTCTGAGCAGTGAGGGGGCCTGGGAGCTTGGCAGGAGCAGGTCAGAGAGCAGGAGGAGCTCTGGCTGGGCTTCCCTCAAGAGGCAAAGCCCTTCAAGTCTTATTTTGTGGTCAGAGCACCAGACCAGGCTGAAACACTGGCAAAATCAGCATTCCTTGGGCTTGTGGGGGGGCAAACCCTTAGCTTGGGCCCATGGAGTCCCATGTACTGCATCCAGGGGATGGTACCTGTGCTGGACCTGGACCTGTCTCTGTCCCATCTTTGTGGCCAGAAGGGGGGCTCTGGCCGTGCCTGGCTCAAGGGGAGGCAAAGGGAGAGATGACCAGGTGCTTTCTCCTTGTTCCCCCTGCTTGGAGTGCAGGAGTCCCTGGTCCTGGTGTTGTTGTCTTGCTCTGTGGGGAGGTGGTGGGCTCCTCAGTGGCTGCTGTCAGAGGCTGAGCCCTGGGAGGAAGTGCCCTGGGAGGCAGAGCTAGACACAGCTAAGAGAACCTCCCTGGACACAGTGCCTTGCATCTTGAAGAGGGTGAGAAGCAGTGCTGTGCATCTTGAAGAGGGTGAGAAGCAGCTGCTCTCCATCCCGGGTTGATGATCCCTCCATGGGGAGGTACAAGAAGATCCCAGGGTGTACTTGAAGACACTTTTGGGTGGGCTGAGGAATTCTAGCATTTTCCAACATGATACTTCAAGCAACAATATCTGGGCTGGCAAAACGTGGTGCAGCCCCTTGTGTTCTAGGTCTCAGCTGGGGTGGGTTTGTGGTGTCAGCAGATCAGCCTCTCCTGATGGAACTGTTCTCCTGAAAGGCAGCTGCTGTTGGGGAGCAAATGGCTGTGACTTCAGAGGGATGTGGGAAGGAGAAAGAAAGGATTCAGGTGAAACTGTATTTGTTCTGGCATGAACACGCACCTTCTCCAACTGCACCACAATGTTTCTTGCTGTTGGTTGCTGATTTTGCTTCCCAGTGGTTGACTCTGCCACGCAAGTCATGGTGAAAGTCTCCCCCAGAGATGGAGGAGGAAAACAGCAACCTTCAAGGCAGGCAGAGCACAGCATGTTACCACCTCAGCATCCGCCAACAAATGAGGGCATTCACTTGGTTTCCTACATGCTTTGGTGCAGGCCTCATGTGGGGTTCAGGAGGAGCTGGTCTTTACAAAACGCTTCTGTGAGGTTTTGGACCCAAGGTTTGTTATGCTGCAGCATTGATTTGCCCCACTGCAAGTGCTCCCTGGGTGCTGGTGTATTGTATCTCAGCAAATCCTGTTCTGGCTGGTTGCTGGCAGTGGCTTTTGGGCTGTCCGAGTCTGAGGGACTGGCCCTGGCAGGCTGTAATTACAAATGCTATTGAAAATGTAATGAAAGAACAGCCTGTTTCCTGGGGCAGGTGAGGTCAGTCAGTGAGCACAGTGAGTGACCTGCTGAAGCTGCCTTCCCACCTGCGAGATGGTGGGATGCAGAACTTGCCAGACCAGGGTGCCAGGAGGGGTTTGCACTTGAGTGTTGGTGCTTTTGAACATCCATTTGAGGTTTCTCTTCATTTGTCTGGCCTTGCTGTTTCCAGCCTTCAGAGCAGTGCTTGCTGCTGACATGGGATGCCCAGATGGTGACTTCCCTCTGGGTGGCTGCTGCAGTGAGCCCTCATCTGAGGGATGCATGGTGAGGGAAGTGGGGAGAGCAGGGTCCCCAGGGATAGGCACTGTTTCCTCCTTCGTCTGGAGGTTCCTGGGCTGGCATGTGGCCAGCTGCCCATGAGCTGCCCTTCTACAGAGGTGCTGAGGGTGGAGGTGTCCAAGGGCTCCTGCCCAATCTGAAGGTGTTGCAACATGAGCTGCTGCCTGAGCTGACTCTCCTCTATGCCCTCTTCCAGGCATCAAAGCTGCAGTGCTGGTGGATTATGACCGCAGGGGAGCTGTGTTGCATCTGCAAATCTCAGCTGTGCATCAAGGGCACATCTGAGCAGGTGAGTGTTGTGCACATGAAAGGAGTGTTGTCTTTGTGCTGGGGAAAGCTGGTGGGGGGTCATCATGGCTCAGGGCTGTCAGGCTCCTCGTTTCTGCCTGCCCTGACAGTCATCTCTTATTGGAAGAAAACAATCCCAAGCTCTTCTCCTTATCTGTAGGGCCAGAAGAGGTCCTGTGCTGTGGGTGAAAGGGGGAGGAGGTGAACATGAGACCAGGAGCTAGCTGGGGGCCCAGAGGCTGCTGCAGTGTCTTGCAAAGCAAGACATGAAATGGAAATGGTCGCCAGAAAGAAAAAGGAATATGTTCACAGGAACAGGGTTTCATACAGGAAGGCACGCAAAAGGGATGTAAAGTACAATCCAGGTATGAGAGTTCACAGCTTAGCTTAAAGTATTTGTGACTAAATGTCAATCGGTGTGATAGCACTGCCTGAGATGGTCGAGATGTATGTGGCCTTTGGTTTGGGTGGTGGGGAAAGGCTGAGACTAAAAGCTGCCTTCCCTGGCTATGTCACCCTTCGGAGGAGCAGGAGCCTCCTGCCCTTCTCCTGGAAAGCATCTGAATCACTGCAGCCCTGCATCTCCCACTTCTCATCCCCCCAGAGCCCCTGTGGACACTGAAGAGCTGGAGAGGACGTTGCAGAGGCTCGGAGGCACACCGTGATGGTGGGAGCCATTCCACGGCAGCCACGGCGCTTCTGGGGGGTGCCTGACTGGCAGGTGTCTTCAGCTGGTTGTGCCAACGACTGCCTGCTGCGGGACAGGGAAGTTAATCCGGAGATAAGAGGGGTTCTGCTGCAGAGGGGTGAGTGTGGGGGGCAGCCGGGACAGGCTGCACTGGTGTGGGCTACACGGAGGGGCTGAGGTTGGCAGGGACATCTGGAGGTTGTCTGATCCAACCCTGCTGCTCAAGCAGGGCCACCTAGAGCCATTGCTCAAGGTTGTGTCCAGATGACTTCTGAATATCTCCAAGGATGAAGACTCCAATACCTCTCTAGGCAACTAGGGCTCAGTCACCCTCAGAGTAACAAAAAAAATTGTGTTTCCTGATGTTCAGAGGGAGCTCATATATATATATATATATTAAGATATCCCCAAGCCTTCTCTTCTCCAAGCTGAACATTCCCATCTCTCCTAGTTTTTCTCATAGAACAGATGCTCCAGTCCCTTAATTTTTTCTTAGTGTCCCTTTGCTGCACTCTCTCGGGTGGCCTCACCAGGTCTGAGCAGAGACAATGGATCAGTTCCCTCGACCTCATCCCCGCTGACCTGCTGGCAATGCTGTGTCTAGTGCAGCCCTGGACACTGGTTTTAATTTGCTGCAAGGGCACATTAGTGGCTCATGGTCAGCTTGGTGTCCACCAAGACCCCCAGGGCCTTTTTTGCTGAGCTGCTTTCCAACCAGTCAGCCCCCAGCATATCCTGGTGCATGGTTATACCTTTTATCACTCCTGTTAAATAAAATTTCTGGGCACAACCACCCTCACCTGCCACTTGCCCCTCCCCAATTTGGCAGGGTCAAAATACCACACGCAGCCTTGCTCTCCAGGTAGCCTTGATCCACTTGCAGAACCAATTTCCCTCTTGCTCACTCGCCCCTAAGCCCTTGCTCCACAAGATCAGGCAGAGCTGCCATGCGTGGGCAGTTTGTCCTCAGTCTGCTGGTTACTTTTCCTGCATCTCCTCAGCTCTTGCAGCCATTTTAGTATTTATCATGCCAGAACTGAAGAACTCCTGGACAGGTTTCTCCCAGCTCTCAAGCTGGGCTGAACCAAAAGCGAGGTGCCGTGCAGCATGGAGGAGGTCAGGCCCTTGGGGTTGGCAGGAGTGGGTGGATGGTGACCCTAGTACCACAGAGCTGCTGATTTAGGTGCTGGAGGTGCCTGGTCCAAGCTGGCAGAGGTGATGGGGATGTTAGGCCAGGTTCCTGTCCCTCCCATGGGGGCTGGCAGTGCAGGGCACCAGCCTTGCCTTGTTCAGTGCACGTGGCCAGGACAAGTTGTCTTGGCCAGCGCTGGGAGATCTTGTTGCTGTTGCCCAAAGGGGTGATTATAGGCCTGAGTCCCCCTGGGACTGGTCTGACCTGCCTGACTCCTGTGCTCCAGAGCAGCACAAGCACGTCAAGTCCCTGGCAGAGGGCAGGCCTCTTCCTCCCCGCTTGTCCAGACTTGTCCCCAGTAGTCTCCTGCCTGGCTGGAGACTTCTCTCCTTGCCCAGGCTGGGAAGGAAGTGCTGAACCTGCAGATGGGTGATGCCTCAGGGTTCCCCAGAAAGCAACATCAGCCTGATTCCTCTTCCTGTCCCTGGAGCGGGAGGTTCAAGTGGGGCTGTGTGAGGAGCTGCTCATATCCTGGTAAGTTCTTTGCAGCCAGAAGTCTGGATGAGGGTAGGGATCCCAGGTTGATCTCCATCCTCCTACCCTTCTTTTTTCAGATGTTGTGCTGCAGACCACCCCATAGTGGAGAGCTCAAACAGAGAAACTGAGCGAGGGGGTTCCAGCTTCCACCCCCCACCCTTGGACCCTGACCTTGATCCTGTGGCACTTTACAGTCCCACTCCTGCTGCTGCATGGGCTGTTCTGACTCTGGCTCTGCTCGGAGTCCAGGCAAGTGAGGCTCCATGCGGCACATCCACACAGAGACGTCCCTGCCTCCGGAGCGCAGCACAGACCCTGGCCTGTCCCGGCCCAGTGGAGAGACACCCTTGGAGCCCTCCTCGCAGCGCTGCACCCACCGCAGCATCCTCATGGGCTACAACGAGACAGAGATCAAGCGCCAGAAGGTTTACCAGGTCTCCATCTTCTCCCACCTCTCCAGCTCCTCTGAGAGCACGGAGCAGCGGGCAGGCAGCCAGCCTGCTGTCAAAAGGGGATACCCTGAGCAGCGAACTCTGGAGGCAGGGCGAGATCCCAAACGAACTCACTGGGGTGACAGGGGGGTGGAGAGCAAGCGCGATGGGGGCCCTGGGCAGCCTTCCCTGGACGATGATGATTCCTTTGAGGATGGTCTGCTGGTGGAGGAGTTATCCCTGTGCGGCTCTGCCCAGCACTTCTCCCACAGCGGGCTGCGTGTGGTGGAGCACCGCTGTGAGGGCAGCCCCAGCC
>JAYRBT010000093.1:62449389-62481156 GCA_036023395.1 Myiotriccus ornatus
TGTATGACTGTCACCATTGCCCACAAAGCTTCCTGCTCTTTGGGGCTTGCTGCTTGCTTAGGGCAAAGGAAGACTTTGTTTTCTTTGTCACAATCAAGTCAAACTGTGTGAAGTTCTCTATTCTGGCTTTGGACACCGGCACATCTGGAATACTTGGAGAAAGTAGTCAGGTGCCAGCCGGGGAAGACAACAGTCCACCCCTGTTGTGTCTGGTTAATGTACAACTTCCAAGAGCTCCTCCGGAATCAGTTGGTTCAAATTCCTCTTCTTTCATAGAGTGATTATTTGCTGTATTAGATTTTGAAGGAAAATGGTTAATAATCTGCCTTTCTTCCCTTTCCTTGGTGTTCTGCTTGCCCTGTTTTATCAAGGTGAATGAATTATCTCTTGTATTGCTTGTGGTGTCACAGGCTAGAGCTGCAGTGACTCCTGTGAAGGTATTAGGGAAAGGTGCTTATATCCTAAAAAAAGACCCAGAACAATTTTCCATGAGCACTTGAATATTTACATTAGCTTGCTAGATTTAACTAATAAGCCTCGACAAGCTAAACTCTTACAACTCTTCCTGTCAGGGGAGCTGCAGCATTGTCCTTTAATTCTCCTATTTATCTGGGATTTCACACCAGATAGACTTGAACTTTTGTTTTGTTGGCAGTGGTTATATGTGATTTCAGATGAGTCTGACTAATTCTTTGAGGCAGAACATCTTAGAGTCAGCAACATCTCAGTGACCACTTCTTTTCATGGATAGCTTCATAGCTATTTCCATTTAAGGCTCATATTTATATTTACTGACAGAAAACATTGCCCTTTAAACTCCTGCAACTAGTCCCTGGTTTGTCCTACAAACAAGTGTAATTCCTAAAAGACAACAAAGAAACTTGTATAAAATGGGGGTGGCTGGACAGGGCCAGTGTCACTGAGTCTCATGAGTTGTGTTCTCTCTCCCAGCTCTAAAGCGGATGACTTATCAACTGCTATTCTGAAGCAGAAGAACAGGCCCAATCGGTTAATTGTTGATGAAGCCATCAACGAGGACAACAGTGTTGTGTCACTGTCCCAGGTGCGTCATCTGTAGAGGCAAAGCATTTAATCTGGTAATTTGCAAGCTGTTACTGTCTGTTAACTTGAAATGTAACTTTGCAACATGAGCGCAAGTGTTTGTGTCAGAAGCTACAGCTGTTACAAGGGAGGGAGGGTTGTCTTGTTTCTCTTCAGTGATAAAATGTTTTTTGAGTCTCAATTTGTAGGGTTGGGCTTGTGCCCTTAGTGTAGTTTCAGGATTAGTTCTACAGCAGGATAGTGGGAGCCTCTGCCATTGTGTGTTCAGTATGTCACTTCCAAGGTGCATTTTCCAAAGTCGAGTAACTCTCCTTAAAATGCTTGAACTCCTGTTTTGTTAAAAGCTTGTTCTAACACTCTCGCTGTTCACAGGCAAAAATGGATGAACTGCAGCTGTTCAGGGGAGACACTGTCCTGCTAAAAGGGAAGAAGAGGAGAGAAGCAGTCTGCATTGTTCTGTCAGATGATACCTGCTCAGATGAGAAGATTCGCATGAACAGGGTTGTTCGCAACAACCTGAGGGTGCGCCTGGGTGACGTGATCAGGTGAGGACACAGTTTTACCTGTGGAAGGAATTAGCAACACGGTAGTTTATCTCGTATGGCAAAAAGAAGTTAAAACATGCTAGAAATGAGTGGCAAAAAAAAAGAAACAGTCAAATAGCGGGATTTGAAATCTCCCAAGAGTGCTTATATTCCAGTTTCTGTTGTAAAAAGAATTTTAAAATTAGGAGTGCATAAAAAACGTTGCAGGGATTTTGTTGTGCAACACTTGCAGAAAGCAGAATCACAGAAGGGTTTGGGTTGGAAGGAACCTTAAAAGTAGTAAGTAGTAAAGCTTAGAAGTATGGATCTTGGCTTAAGGGAGACAGGTTCCATTCTGTGATGGGAGAGGGGAGAAAGGGAGCATGTGAGCATTTCCTAAACATAAAAATGGTAGTTTGCAGTCTTAAATATGAGAGGGCTAACAGCTCCTCCTCCTGAGCATTGTCCCAGTATAGAATATTCTGCGTTTTCTGGGCAAGTTGGAGCTGGTTTCTGACACTAGACTTTCTGAGGTGGTGTCTGGAATAATCTTCAAATGCAAAATGTGTTTCATACAAACTTCATTGATACGAGAAATGAGCCTGTTCCACCCATCTCTCTACCACTAAAAAATGTAATTTTTGAACACTGGTATAGTTTGGGACATAGTGGTGCTTTGTGCCTGTCTCTGGATTTGAAATAGAGGTGAATCCGTACTTTAAACTGATGTGAGGTTACTGTTGGAGTCTCTTCTAGTGTGACAGCCTGTGCTCTCCTCTGTTGGCACTGTGTCTGTAGTGGTTCTCAGCCTCCCAAATGTGTTAACAATTGTCTTGACTCGTTCTGAGGGGAGGGACTTTCACACCTCTTGCCCTCAAAGGTTTTTTTTGCCAGTCTTTAACTGCTTACTATGCCCTTGTTTCTGCCAAGATTCACATTTATGCTAATCGCTCCCTGACTGTGGTTTGTCATTCCTTCTGAGATAGTCTGTCTTTTCCTTCACCCCTTGCTGTGTCCTCTCTGTAAAGCATGTAGTAAAAGAATCTGTTGGGAGCCTGTAACAGAAGTCACATATGAAAAGCTGTGTGTTTAGCTACAGTTCCACACAGGCTTCTCTTAGCTGGCAAAGCCAGTTTGAGCTTTCTGCCATAGCTTGATACTCTGAGCTGTGGCTACAGTAGGCTGTTTTGCCTCACAATAATAACAGTAGCGTGTACTTAGAAAGGGGAAAGTGGCCTCCAACCTTTATCCTAATTGTCAACCCCCACAAAGTGGGACTGACAGACACCTGGCTGCAAAGATGGCTACCTTTCACTGGTACTGTAAGAGCCTTTGCTCAGAAATGGGGTTTGTCAGCAACAGGAACCCCGGTCTCTGTAGTAAGTAAGTGAGAGAGAGAAGGAAAAAAGAGTTTTTCCCCAGCTCACTTTTCCATGCAGCTGGTTCTGCAGTAGCTTGTTATTGAAATAAAAGTTATGTTGTAACTCTTGCAGGTCTTCAGGCTGCATTAGTAATGTGTGAATGTGCCTTGGGGACAGGGAGTGGGGTTGCAGGAGAGCAGAAGGGTAGAAGGAAAGTATGAAGCTCCCCAGTGGTCTTGGACAGGGCTGAGAGGAGTGAAGGCAAGTGTGTGCTGTGAAGATCAGCCCTTGGTGGTATGATTTTTGCGTTTTCAGCACTGAAATGTTCTTATGCAGGTGGGAGATCTCACCAGGACTTTGTATGGTCTTTGGATGTACTTTCCTGGGAAGGGGCATCACTGCCTTTTCCAGACTCAGTTGTAAGTCCAGCATGATATGGCTAACTGGCCTTTTCTTCCATTGCAGCATCCAGCCCTGCCCAGATGTGAAATATGGCAAACGTATCCACGTGCTGCCAATTGATGACACAGTAGAGGGGATCACGGGGAATCTATTTGAGGTCTATCTCAAGCCCTACTTCCTGGAAGCCTACAGACCCATCAGGAAAGGTAAGAATGCCTGTCATTGAAGTCCTCGTGGCAGCAACTGTGAGCTAGTCCTAAAACTGAAAACAGAGAATTTCTAGAAGCTTGCAGAGGTTAGATTAGATGACATCTGTAGAGTGATGATTGTTGGTGTTGATTTAAATTTTCCCTAATCTTCATAAGGATAGATTGCTGCTGCTGGCTGGCAGAGCAGATTGATCTGCTTTTTTTACCTATGTAAAATGAGAGATCATCAGAAAAGGCTCAGGTGGAACCTGGGAGAAAATGTCATGAAACTAAGTTGCTACCGTTTGATGGAATTGGAAAGTTGCCTGCATATTAATCGATTGGTTGGGTATGTGTTGTGCTTACCTGGTTTCATCGAAGTTCATGCTCAATTAGTAGGGTAATCAGAGGGGAGTCAGGTTCAGATCCCCAAATGTGGAGTGGTGGAGATGGCTGCTGCAAGGTGCTCATTGTGGTGATGTGCATATAGCTGCTATAGAAGTTATAATATGCAGTATTATATAGCAGTTAACATAATACAATTTAGTTAATTTCCTACTCTCACTCAAAATCAAATCACCCTGAGCCATATATTGTGCTTCTCCATCCTCCCACATCACCCACCAAGTGCACCCAGGTCCTTGAGGAAAAGCAGAACCACGGATGGGCTTGTCTTTGCCTGAGGCAGGAGTAACCAAGACTGTTTTCCTCAGCCTAATTTTTATGTGAGTTACAGGAACTTTATTCCCTTCTCCAGTACACAGAAATGTTGTTTGGGAAGTGCCAGTCACGAGGTGGCTTTTGCTAAATGTGAATCCACGTTTGCTGGTCCTACCACCCTTTGTGCTTGCTGTGGTCTTGAACAATCCACTAGATCATTTGATCTTCCAGAGGCTGGTGCACGATAACGAATGCAATGCACCCTCTCAATGCCATGCTCTGCCTGTCCTTGGGACTGGAGTAGCCTCGATGTCAATGGTTTATCAGATCCAAAGACCTTCTTTTCTTTTCCCCTGAGGGTATGGAATAGTGTTGAACAAGGTTCCATGGGCCTGGGCTGGTCCCAGCGCGTTGCAGGGATTTGAGTCTCCCTCAAACTGCCAGCGTGACAGCGCACCTTCTTCCGGATATTTTACTAGTTTTCCAGGACTGTACACTTGTTCAGGGTTGAAATACCAAAATGTTGGAGGTAACCACTGTCGTAGGTGCTTTCCTATACTGTTCCACACACTCTGCCACTCATAACTGTCTGTGCTCTAAACACACCTCTGGATAATGTTTTTAAATACTGTTAACCTTAAACAAGACCTGAAAACACATTCAGCAACATGCTGGTTCACAGCACCAACCGTGACAGAATTCCAGAAGCCAGAAGTGCTTGGACAATGCTCAGGCACATGGTGTGACTCTTGGGGCTGTCCTGTGCAGGACCAGAGGTTGGAGGTGACGATCCCTGTGGGTCCCTTCCAGCTTGGATATTCCATGATTCAGTGATAAGGACCAGCTTGGTTTCAGGTGTTTTGAAAGGATATTAAAAATCTTTCAAGTTTTCAAACACTACTTTTGTCAGCCTGGAGGAGAAGGAAGACATCGGAGGGAGGGAGGAGGTGTAGCCAAGGTGCAATTACCAGTAGTTCCCAGTGGATGGCTCCCGAAGAACTCAGGGAGCAGCAGTGCTCAGTGCAGGTACCGGATTTGCTTCCCGACCAGCTATTTATTCCATTGTATCATAAGCCACTACTGCAAAGAACAAGCCAATGATAACCTTTGCCCAGGCCCCAGGGACCATAAATATCACCCCGGGGAACAGGTACAGTAAGGTGAGAACAAGCGCAAAATCTACACTGTCACTAGCTACTATTACACTGATACAATGAATGCTTGTAACAAATTTAGTTTAACGTGCCCTGCTCGGATCTGTCCTTGTCTCAACCCTTTGTGCTCTTGTTGGGTTGTTGTCCCAAAAGGACTGTTGTCCTTTGACCCCAGGAGGTAACTAAGTATCATGCAGATGCTCATTCCCCACCTAGCCATGGGATGGGGAGGAGATCAGAAAAATTCGTGGGATAAGAACAGTTTAATAATGGAAACAAAGTAAAATGGAACAATAATGAAGATTATAATAGTAATTGTAATGGAAAAGGGTAGTGATGAAACCCAAGAAAGGCACATGTTGCACAGCACAACTGCTGACCACCTGCTGACTGATGCCCATCCCATGTCCCAGTAGCGCTTGGTGTTCCCCAGTGAAATCCCCCCAGTTTATATACCGGGCGTGGCATTCTGTGGTATGGAATATCCCTTTGGCCAGTTCTGTTCAGCTCTCCTGGCCATGCTCCCTCCCAGTTTTTTATGCACCTGGTCATTGCCAGAACATGGGACACTGATAAGTTCTTGATTCAGGGTAAGCACTGCTGAGCAATAACTTAAATATCAGTTTGTTATCAGTGTTATTCTCATAGAAAATCCAAAACACAGCACTGTATTTACCAATTACTAAGAAGAAAATTACTTCTATTCCAGCTGAAACCAAAACAAGTATACCAGTTTGCACCCTGACTAAATCCACTTCTGCAAAGTAATTAATAACTGGGAGGGTGTGTAGAAAACCAAGTGCATTTTTGGAGTTGTGCTTATGTCACTTCTGCTGTAACAAATAGGTCTGAGTACACTAAAGACACAAGCTGAAGTTATCCAGGGTCTGTAGCCCAGTTTAGCCAGGAGTCATAGAGCAGTGTTATTTGCTATTCTGTTTCTGGATACGAACAGTTATAACTAGTAGCAACTAGTTATAATAACTTCAGAACAAATTTTTATTAAGTTAGGGCTTTCTGCCTGCTCTAGAAATTTTAAATTGAAACTGAATGGAAAAGAAATGTGATTCCTTGCCTTTGTGTTTTGTATTTTGGCTGGGTATTCTCTTCTATTGTTTGCTGTTTTGTACTGGATGAAATTCGAGAACTTAAGCAGTGTTTGGGTGGTCACAGTAGATGCAGATCTGGAGTTTAACACGAAGAGCAGTGTTACAAATGCCAGCAGTGTCTGCTTGTGTGACCCATTTCCTTGAACTCTGGAGCTGCTGGCAGTACGGGGGTTGACATTTTGGAGGTGTGGGTTGCAGGAGGCCACTGATGTGTGGGATTTTACAGGTGACATCTTCTTGGTGCGTGGAGGGATGCGTGCAGTGGAGTTCAAAGTGGTGGAGACAGATCCAAGCCCTTACTGCATAGTGGCTCCGGACACAGTGATCCATTGTGAAGGAGAGCCCATCAAACGAGAGGTGAGCAGAACCCTGCCATGTGGTTCTCCTGCTGAATCTCCTCTGTCCAAAGTCTGTTTCTATGTGCTTGAGGGCAGCAGTGTTTGGAGTTCCTGTTTTGCCATTTTTTGTATTGAACTTAATGAATAGAAACTGCATTTTCAGGAGATGAACTGCTGTAGTCAGAGAAATATACTTCCAGTGTCCTTCGTCGTATGCTGAAGGCATCAGGGTGTAGGGTTGCTGATGAGAAGCCATATTTTGGCAGCAGCTCTTTTGTGTCTGCTTCCAGATACCTCATGCTGGACTTAGATGCTTCTTTTAATTCCAGTGTTCCCTTGATCCATAGCAGGGAGAGCTTAAAATGTTGCAGTGACAGATAGGAGAAAGTTCAGCCAAGGCAACCAAAATGATGAGGAGGGACTGGGGTCATGGAGTGATGCAGCCTGGATAGGGCAGGCTTACTGACAGCTGCCTGGTGAGAAGAGACAGATGACTAGGTTCTTCTGAGTGCTGTACCCAGGGACAGGACCAGAGGCAGTGACATAAGCTGGACCAAGGGAAATTCCCGATAGATACTAGAAAAAATGTTTCCCCCAGCCCTGGAGCAGGGCCCAGAGAGGGCAGGACTCTCCAAACCTGGAGGCCTTCAGTGCTTGACAGGTCCAGCCCTGTTTGAGGTAAGTGGGCTTGGACTGAGCCCCTCTGAGATTCCAGACTTATTTTATTATTTTGGTGTGGTCTAATGTTACAGATAACTGAGGCCAGTGTAGGATTGGACAGCTGAATGAATGGATGTTGTGAAGAAAGGGTTGGTTTTCAGTTGATTTTATCCATATGTCTGGATCTTAACATTCTGTGCTAATTGGAGTCAGTCCCAAAGGACAGTGGTGCATCTGTGAACTCTGTGTCAGACAGTCCATGTCAAGTAGTTAGACATAGCAGTTACTGTTTAAGGAGAAAGTATATTTTGTACTGACATTGTCTCTTGTTACTTCTGTTAGCCCCATCAAAGGGTCACAGAGCTTGTTTTGTGCTAGAGTCTGTAGGGAACCTGGCAGCAGAGGCTGTCATTCCAGAAGGTGGGCTTCAGTGAAGTCTGAGTACGTGCAGGTATGTCTGGGAAGACAGAGCTAAGAAACAATGGTAGAAGACACCAGGAAGACTTGAAAGTGAGAATCTCAAGACAGGCAAGAAATGTCTATGAGCAAAAATCTGTATTCTTGGCTTCTGTAGACTGGGAGGGGTTGTTGAACTATTGTTTTCACTGAAATGTTCAATATATTTCCTTCTGGGTAGGATGAAGAGGAGTCACTCAATGAAGTGGGCTACGATGACATCGGTGGCTGCCGGAAACAGCTGGCTCAGATCAAAGAGATGGTGGAGCTGCCCCTCAGACACCCTGCTCTCTTCAAGGCCATAGGAGTGAAGGTGTGTCCCTGTGTTCACCAGGTGGATGAGTGGATCTCTCCATGATGGGGGTTTAGGAGGCACTGGAGAGGGGAATAAGTAATTTGTGTTGGGCTTTTTTTTCTTTTTCCCTATTTTACTGCTGGTGTTAGGAGAGTATTTGCTTATGTGTTCTGGACGCAGACTGAAGCGCTGGCAGCTTGTAAAGGGAGTGATGCTTTGAGTCAGCGCTGCCAGTTACTGGCAAGGTTTTTGTTGTGTGTCATGCGAAGTAGTAAGGGTGTTGATAGCAATACTGGGATGGCAGCTGTTGCATGAGTTTGCATCACAATTTCAGACTGGCTTTGTCAAATGCTTACAGTTTCACTGTGAAGCTACTTAAGCATTTAGATACTCACCACCTAAGCCGCTGGCCTTTGTCCTTAGCCTCCACGTGGGATCCTGCTGTATGGTCCTCCTGGCACTGGTAAAACACTGATTGCCCGAGCGGTGGCCAATGAAACGGGGGCTTTCTTCTTCCTGATCAATGGTAAGTTTTGTGGCTGCTCTGGCCCCAGATCTGCTGTGTGCTTGTTCATCCATCTTACGGTAAAGAATGATGTTAACAGGGCATGCTTAGAGCCACGTTGTCTCCCTGACATCCTTCCTTACCTCTTTCAAGTGGGCCTCTGGGTACACTTGAAGGCCACTGGTGTGGAAGCATCTGTAGTGGCACTTCCCTGAAGCTTGATTTGCTGTAGCCGGATGCTTGGAAGATTGCACTGTGACACAAGGATTTGGAGTCTGTCTGTCTGTCCATTTATGTTCGTGAGGGCAGAGCTGGGAAGGTTTTTGTTGCTCCCATTATGTTCCATTCAGAAAAGAAGCTGCTGTTGCTGTGGATTTCTTTCCCCTCAAGTATAAGACCTGTTTTGTTTCATGTAACATTAGTTGGAAGGAACTTCCCTGAAAGCTATAATGAGTTCCTTGGGATGTTGCTACAAGTGACGGAACTCCTATTGATAACTCCCTTGTAGCAGCTGAGGTGGCTACTGGTTGATATCTAGTAAGGACCAAATTCTGAATTTTCTGCACTGCTTTTCTGTCCTATTTTAGTCAGTGCTGGAATAACTGAATGTTTTTACTGAAGGAGTGCAGCTTTTCTTCTCTGATTTTAGTCACGTAGATTTGTGGCAACAGTAATAAAGGAGAATATAACACAGCACAGCAGTGATCAGCAGTAGGGAAGTGACTTGCTTTGTACCTCAATATAGTGGATGTAGATGGGCCTGTTTTAGCCATACATCACCCTTGTCATATACCTCCTCAAGTGTGTGCAAGCTGTCACTGAATGCTAATGCACCACCCGTTTCTTCAGACACTGGTACATCAATTGCATAATAAAAATAACATTGTCAGAGTTAGCAATGCGTTCTCTGTCTGCTGGTCCCAACTCTGAGCTGCAGGCAGTGTCTTAGACAGAGCTGGTGTGAACTAGTGAGTTACTTGTAATGAAACACTCAGAGTACCTGCCTGCACCTGTGGTGCTGCGGCTTGAAACCTTAGTGCTTCTGAGGATCAGGTTTCTTTCTCTTGGGTCCTTTAGAAGCATACTTTCTGTTCATTACAACTCCCATCAGCATGATGCAAAAATCTGTAAACCTTCATTAGTCTTCAGCAATTGTAGATGTCAGGGGAATGCTGTCCTTGCTTTTGGGATCAGTGTGCTTACACGTTTTTATTTTTTATTTAACCTTTGAGAGGCAATAGGGATTATGGTTTTTGTTTGTTCGTGTCTGTTTAATTTTTTAAACTCATTTATAGGATCGTACAAAGGTAAATGTGTATCTGTGTAGTATAAGCTAAAGGTGGCTTCACAGAGCTTTTACCCTCCCTACCCTGATAATTCATCACCATATAATTTGATTGCTTCTCTTGCAAGCTAGGACTGGCATTAACTGTGTGTGGTGGCACATTACAGAGAAGCTCACCAAGTGTGAAATAGGGTAAGGAAAGAGGCAGCTAAAGGTAGCTCATTGACTAGTGCTGCATTCTCTTAGATTAAACTGAAAACACCAAAATAATGATAGAAAGTAATTCTACATGCTGGTCTTGCCTTTCAGCTGCAGATTTAGTGAACTTGATTGATAGTATTTGCTTTGGCTTGAAATATAGATTGTCCCATGTGGTTGTTGTAATAAAAAATTCAGCTGCATGTTTTTGAGGCTAGCTGCCTCTCTTCTCATTGCCACAGTGTTGCTATTTTTTTAGGTCCTGAGATCATGAGCAAGCTGGCTGGTGAGTCAGAGAGTAACTTGAGGAAAGCCTTTGAGGAAGCAGAGAAGAACGCTCCTGCCATCATCTTCATTGATGAACTGGATGCCATTGCTCCTAAAAGAGAGAAGGTAAAGAGAGCCTGTAGGAGGTAAAGCAGCATGTCCTTTTTGGTAGCAGCTGGCACAAATCTCTGCATTTGACTACAGGGTAAAGCAGTTGGGTTGGGGGTGAGAAGGATCGGATACAGTTCATGGTGTTTGTTACCATCATGTTGTATCTGCCTGCCCTGGTGCAGTGCTGGCTCCCCTGCTCCTGGTAGAGCTGTCAGTGTAACCACTGCTTTCTCTCTGGGCAGACACATGGAGAGGTGGAACGTCGCATCGTGTCTCAGCTGCTGACCCTCATGGACGGGCTGAAGCAGAGAGCGCACGTGATCGTGATGGCAGCCACCAACAGACCCAACAGCATCGACCCGGCGCTCAGGCGATTCGGTAACACACCCCTTCTCCTGTGTCACGTACTTTGTTACAGGCCGTGCCTCTGGGGCCTTGGGAGGATTGAGCAGAAATTAATGCTAAACACTTTCTGTGTGTTACATAAACTACTGCCCCGTCTCCGGCTGCTTGCTAGGAATTAATTTCTAGGCTTCCGGCCTTTGGTGCCGTTTTCTGTGCCACGTTAGGTGAGAGCTTTTAGAAATAATACTTTGAAGTGGAAAAGTGTGCTAACCTCTGTTAGGTGAAGCTATTTCAGGACACACTTAAGGAGTAAATGCCTGAGGGGATGTTCATGGCTTAGACTGCAGAAAGCTCTGAATTATCTATTTCTCTGTCTTTTATTAATGAGAAATACAGTAGATTCTGAGATTCAGGTGTTCAAAACATTGCATTGGGAATGAATGTCTGGGCTGTGACCACTTGATAGAGTCTGTAATAGCAAGTCTGTCAAGTGTGCAGGGGGAAATGGCCTATTAAATATGTAGTGAGCTATTTGGAAGCACAGCCACGTCTGGAGGAAAAATACAGGTGTACATACCTAGCTAAGTTAATATTGTGGTGATACCCTGGTTTCCTGCTTCTCTGGGTTCATGTGTTTGACTGCTTGGGTACTGCTGTGAAAGTTCTGAAAAATTAAATCTCCCAGTAATTGTGAACTCTTGTGATAAAGGCACAAGGGTAGAAATAAACAAAAATTTGTCATGGTATCTTGGTTTGGGGAAGGATAAGTTTCTAAAAGTGAGGCTTAGAAAAAGTTACTAAATGAGCAGTGCTGTGCGTCATAGAATCCCGAACGCTGGCTAATACAGTAGTCTCACTTTACCTAAATGGCTAAAGCCTTTCCTTCTCCTCTGACCTGTCTCTGCTCCTGCACTGAGAGATGCTGCAGAGAAACCCAAAGTTCTGGTATTCTCTCAAGTTGTTTGTGGCATGTCATCAGATTGTTCAGTCAGAGGAAGGCAGCAACTGCAGCTCCTCTACTGTGCAGAATCAGAAGCTCAACAAGTGTTTGTACTCCCCAGGTCGCTTTGACAGAGAGGTGGATATTGGTATCCCAGATGCCACTGGGCGCCTGGAGATCCTGCAGATCCACACGAAAAACATGAAACTGGCTGATGATGTGGATCTGGAACAGGTGAGTAGTGTGCTATTAGGAAGGCTTATCTTGTTTCTGGTGCTCTTGTTTCGTAGTGGGAGAGTTGTTAAGGCTTGACCACGTATATGTAGTTGCTCGATTAGGGCAGCATGAAACTGCATGAATGTGTGATCTCGGGGGTTCTTCTGTCTGGTTTACCAGTGACCAAAAGTCCTCACTCACTAGTAAAGAATGGTGTGGCTATGTGAAACAAATGTGTATCATTCCAATCTGGAAGTGCCTTGCCACTGTCCTCCTGGGTTTGTTTGCTGTGGCGTTCTATTTAAAAGGACAGCAGGCTTGAAACAGCTCTCACACAGCTGGGTGAGCATTGTGGTGTCAACTGGACACCATCTGTAAGCCAGATGGTGCCTGTCATCTCTGTCCTGAACGAAGAACTGCAGTCCTCAGGGTTATCTTTCTGCACACCATCTGAATTCCAGATGCAGTTTCAATCTCTGGTAGGCAGTGGAACAGCCTGTTAAACATATGGTAGCACTTGGATCCTCAGGAAAGCCCTGGTATTGCTGTCCTCCATCCAGAGCTTTGCATCTCCCAGCATTGACCTTGCTTGTATCCCTGTGAGTCAGTCAGTGCTCTGCTTTCAGGTGGCAAACGAGACCCATGGCCACGTTGGTGCTGACTTGGCTGCTCTTTGCTCAGAAGCTGCTCTTCAGGCTATCAGAAAGAAGATGGATCTCATAGACTTGGAAGATGAAACCATCGATGCTGAAGTGATGAACTCACTGGCTGTGACCATGGATGACTTCAGGGTAATGCAGGAGTGCCCTTCTTTCTTCTGGGTGCAATTGCTTCTCTGAAGCAAGTAAAACATAGCATGCTAGAATTTATATAATCCTGTTTCATCTATTGACAGTGGGCTCTGAGCCAGAGCAACCCTTCTGCCCTTCGGGAGACTGTGGTGGAGGTGCCACAAGTTACCTGGGAAGATATTGGTGGTCTAGAAGATGTAAAGAGAGAACTCCAGGAGCTTGTACAGGTAAGGCTTTATGAAAGATTTTTTGCTTAGCCAGCTTGAAAAATAATTGTGATAATAAAATCCAGAATGTCTTCAGTTTCCTGTTTGGACTACAAACAGGGTAAATGCAGGGGCTTTATGGTATCTGCTTGTAATGGACTATAAATACCGTGCTGTTCCATCTTAGTGAACTTGGAGAGGAAGGTGCTGGGAAGCAGCATCAGGCATCCCTGAGCTGAGCCTACAGTGTCATTTTGGGTGGGTGTTGTGCAACATGCAGAAAGCTGCAGTTCTCTTAACTGGAGACCAGGAACGGGACCACTGCTGAGAGTCATCTCACGTGGTGGCTTTGTCTGCCAGGCAGTGGATGAAAGTGTTCCTACAGAGAGCCTTTGAAGGGCTCCCCATCAGCCTTAGCATAGGGACAGGTGAGAAGTAATTGTGAAGCCCTCTACAAAGGGAAAGACTGGGACAAAAAGTCATGAGTGATCTGTGGAATCATGCATGGGCATGATTTGGTTTGATACATTCTTGCTTTCAGTTGGCACTGTAGAAACATCCTGTCTGTGAATAAAAGAATCTAAATTTTCAATCTAATTTTCTGATGTTAAAATCACGTGTCTGTGTCTGACCTCATTGCTGAGGATAAAGGCTCACATCAGACACCTTGCCTGTCTCTTGAGAGGAGAACAAATAGGTTAGGTAATGAGCTGTTCCCTTTTGCTTCTACAGGGCAGAGTGAAACTGAGGTTAAGTGTACTGGAAAACTACCTGAACAGGTACTTAGTTCCTAGAGGTAAATAGGTTATTTAGGGCAGCTTTCCAACTTAGCCATGGTGCTTTTGAAAAAATAGATCAGTGTCTGCTTAAAAACTGCAGTGGCACCAGGCAGTTTCTTGTGTTTAACCCACCAGACATCTCAGGTAGTGTTTCTGGTAGACAGAGAACCCAAACTGAATCAGGGAAAGGTGTCCTTGCTCATGGCAGTGGATTTGAACTGGATGATCTTCTGAAGGTCCTTTCCCACCCAAAGCCTTCTGTGCTTACAAGTTTCAGGCCTGTTCTGGCTCATCACAAAAGTTTTTTTGTTTTGTTTTTATTCAGTATCCTGTGGAGCACCCAGACAAGTTCCTCAAATTTGGCATGACCCCATCAAAAGGGGTTCTGTTCTATGGGCCACCTGGTTGTGGTAAGACGCTGCTGGCCAAAGCCATTGCCAACGAATGCCAGGCAAACTTCATTTCCATCAAGGGGCCGGAATTGCTCACCATGTGGTTTGGTGAATCTGAAGCCAACGTGCGTGAGATCTTTGACAAGGTAAGTGTTTCTTCTACAACCTGTGCTGTGCTTGTGCTGAGGTTCCCTCAGAGCTTTGTCTCCACTGCATCTGTCTTACTGGCCTAGTTCTTGTTTGTGTCTGTAGTGTTTTTCCCACTTGCCCTGAGAGCAGGTTGGAGAATCCCTGACCTCCCTGGGACCCGTGTGCTGGTGTTAAAGAGCTCTCATTGTGAACAGTTTTTTCCATATTTCTCACTGGGATTTTCTTTGTGCCTGTGGTCTCTCCTCCTCTCACTGCATACTGTGAAGAAAGATCCACTTCCCTTTCCCAGTGACTACGCATTAGGTAACTGAAGACAACGATTGGACTTCCACCTTCCACTGGATATATCTCACCTGCTTGTGTGCCTGAATAACCAGTTGACATCCTCAGGTCTTGCAGGAAGACTTCTACTTCAGCAAAATGGCTCCAGTTTTCCCTCTAGGCATTGGAGTTTGTACTCTTCTGCCTGGTTCGCAGTCCTCCCATTTTGGCAAAATGCATCTTGTTCAGGGGAATTTAATTGAGGGTTTGTGTGGCCAGGAACTGCTCTGAAGCAGCTCTTCCAAGCTCTCCTTGTGGCGGCAGCGCTCTGGTACTCCTGAGCTGTGTTAATGGTAGAGAAGGCTTAGTGTGGAGTCGGTGTGCTCCTTTTTGGGCGGCATTAGCATGGAATAATGGCTCCCATTGCTTTCTGCAGGCTCGCCAAGCAGCCCCTTGTGTGCTGTTCTTTGATGAGCTGGACTCCATCGCCAAGGCCCGAGGTGGGAACATAGGCGACGGCGGCGGCGCCGCAGACCGTGTCATCAACCAGATCCTGACGGAGATGGATGGCATGTCCACCAAGAAAAACGTCTTCATCATCGGTGCCACCAACAGGCCAGACATCATCGACCCAGCCATCCTGCGCCCCGGCCGCCTGGATCAGCTCATCTACATCCCCCTGCCGGACGAGAAGTCTCGGGTTGCAATTCTTAAGGCCAACCTGAGAAAATCACCAGTTGCCAAGGTAAGATATGTGCCCTGAGTGTGTCTGGCTTGGGTTTGCTGTGTGGGGCTCGTGTTCCTCACAGGCTGGGGACAGCGCGGGGGCTTGGAGGCTGATCCATGTGGTAGGGTGGAGGAAGAAGCTTGAGCTTGGAGCCTAGGTATCAGCAAAGCTAGGTGTTGGTGTACAACCAGAGCAAGTCTCCACACATAGTGGAGTTCTGCTCATGGTGCAAGATCAGAAAAGCCTGTTATGGTGAGATGGAAAAGATTCTGGTACTCTGAAAAAAAAATTCATGTAGAACACAGGGCTGGGAAATTGAAATTGAAGAGGAACCATTGCAGGGAGCTCTTGCTGAACCCTGACATAGGCAGTGTCCCTTGCCTGGGGAGAAGGAATAATGCTGCTGAGAGTTATTCAGAGAAAAGCAGGCATGAAATGAGAGCTCAAGCCTGTTTATGCCCCGTGTACCTTTTTTAGGTGGTGTTGGGAAGGAAGGTTGCAAAGGAGGTTGCTTAATACCCTCTCAGCTGAGGGGGAGGAAGAGAGCTCAGTTGTCTTGGTCTGCCTGCGCCCCATCTCTATTTCCAGTCTGATGGTGTTTTGTTTGACTCCTCATGCTGAGACCTGAGCAAATCATATCCTAAATCTGCAAGTGCAGAGGCATTTACAGCCACCCCGTGGATTCCTGGTGGGTGTGAGGAGCATAGCATGCTTCTCATGTGTGATTAAGTTTTCCCAAAACCAAGAATCTTACCAGCCGATCTTTCCAAAATCATCCATAATTAAGGCAGCACCTTGGGATCTGAAGACACCTCTCTGTCACCTGAGGATGTGAGGTGTTAAGGAAAGGCCTCTCTTGCTTTTGTGTTTTTTCACTAGGATGTCGACCTGGATTTCCTGGCTAAGATGACCAATGGCTTTTCGGGGGCTGACCTGACAGAGATTTGCCAGCGTGCCTGCAAACTGGCCATCCGTGAATCCATCGAGAGTGAGATCCGGCGAGAGCGTGAGCGGCAGACCAACCCCTCTGCCATGGTGAGTGGGGCTCACGCGTTCCTCTGGCAGCCTCGGGGATGAGTGGGCTCCTGCGCAGAGCACGGAGCTGGAGCGCTTTGTTCTCATCTCGTGGGAGGTTGAGGACCCTCCTCGGGTGCCTCGTGGTCAGCACTTGCTCACGGGAGGCACCTGCTGCAGCCCTGACTCATGCCTGCCTCCCCAGCCCCTGCCGCGGTGGGCGGTGTTGGAGCATGCTGGCCTGGAAGGAGGCTGTGGGTGTCCCTCAGGCACACGACTCACCTGGTCCCTCTGTCCTGCTGCAGGAGGTGGAGGAGGATGACCCGGTGCCCGAGATCCGCAGGGATCACTTTGAGGAAGCCATGCGCTTTGCTCGCCGCTCTGTCAGTGACAACGACATCAGGAAATACGAGATGTTTGCACAGACCCTACAGCAGAGCCGTGGCTTTGGCAGCTTCAGGTAAGCCTGGGGTGTGAGGGGCGGGTGGCACCTAGGCAGCTTTCTGATGGGTTCTGGGCAACAATCCCCTTTTCCACTGTGAGTTCCTGTTCTCCCCAGTGTGTACAGCACACATTCCTGTTCCCCGCAGCGTGGCAAGTGTAGCTGTACTCCAGGTCCGTTGTAGCTGTCCTGTTGGTGCTCCTCAAGTCCAACAACCCTTTTTCCTCTAACACAAGCAACAGCCAGCGGCTGTGAGGCCTTTGACCTGCCCTGAGGCTTCATCCCGTTCCTCCTGCCTGTCCTACTCGTCAGCAGGGGTTGGTGTGGAGGGAGGGGATGGTGCTGAGCTGTGAGGAGGCTTTTGAACAGCGTCTCCTCTCCCCTCCTGCTCTGCTGCACACAGGTTCCCCTCAGGCAACCAGGGCGGCGCCGGTCCGAGCCAAGGCACGGGAGGTGGCAGCGGGGGCAACGTGTACAGCGAAGACAATGATGACGATCTCTACGGTTAACTCGCTGTCCTCAGTGGACCAAACTCCACACCAGGCCACGTTGTACAGGGAAAAATCCAATGTTCAGTGGACTCTTGGCTTCTTCATTCCTCAGTCAGAACAGTGTAGCTGCACGTCAGACTTTGTACAGGGGATGTTTTCTGCAAACACAAATCCAGAGTGGTGTTCATTCAGTTGGGAGGCAGACAGTGAATTAACAAGGAAGGGGAACTGACTTAATTTCTGAGAAATTTCTGTTCTAGTTTATGTGGCAGAATCAGCAGCTTTAGCAAAAGGGTACAACGCTAGCCTGTATTAAAAAAATAAAACCCCACAAAAAATTATTAAAAAAAATTAATAAAAATCCCACAAAACTCTAGCCAGGCCCCAGCAGTTCCTTTGTGTGGTGCTGGCACCGTCTAAAGCTGTGTCTCTGGTGCTGTCCAAACACTCCTTTCTCCAGTGAAGCCTTGCACTGGCCCTTCTCTGATGGGAAGCACCAGGTAAGTGCCTGGCTGCAGGTACCTGGTGCTGCTTCTCCGAGGCTGGCCATGAACTGTCAGATCTCTTGCTGCTTTGGCTCTGCAGCAAAGGACCTCTCCAGCAATCCCTGTCTCTTCCGGGCACAGGGGGCACTTGGGGTCCCTCTGGGCTGTGCAGTGCAGTGTGACACCACGGTGGTTAGGGGAGATTCAGCACATTCCATGTGTCGCACTGGTCTTGGAAGATCAGCTTGGCCTTATGTGGTGTCCCAGACCCCATAGTTGGGTTCTGATCATGGTTTTTCTTCCTCTCCCTCTCTGCTGCCTTGCTGCTTGGTTATATTTTCCCTTCTCTGGACTGAAGAATGTAGTACTGCTGTATTTGGTGGTTTTATGTCAGGGAAGCCCTGGGTCTGGTCCCAGGGAGCAGGAGCAGAATGGGAGGCTGGACACAGCCCTGCCCTCAGCTTGAGGGGGGCCCTGTCTTGAGGCAGTGGCTGTGGCATGCACAGAGCAGACATGTACTGTCGGCTTTGAGGGGCTGCAGGAGCTGAGGGTTTCTGCAAAGAGGGTAAAACACAGTTTGTGTGGCAGAACGTGTCCCTGGGCTCTTGGGGCTGAGCCACGATGGGGAGAGCAGGAGTTGTGTGGGGCTGGGCTGTGGGGCTTCTGCCCCAAAGCCTGTCAGATCTTGGAGGGCTCCGTCAAACCAGCTCCATTTAAGGGGAGAGGGATTTACCTGCAGAAGGGCGGGACTGTGCATGAGCGGGGGCTTTCATAAGAGTGGGAATAAACACTGAAATTGGGAGCGCTGTGTTTAAATAGCTCAACCTCCTGCGGGGGTAGGAGGCGGCGCCGGCCCCAGGGGGCGCGGGTGGGCAGCTCAGGTGCGCTGTCCTACTTGGGAGCTGTCGGCACCACTCTCCCTGTCCTCACACCACCTCTGTCGAGGAGATCGCTCCTGCCGGGAAAGCCTCTAGCAGCGGCTGAGGGTGGGAGAGCTGGTGCTTCCCCTGCCCTGCTCCAGTTTTGGTTTAAATGTCCCCTGGAACTATCACCCAGGGCTGTTTATCCCCTTCAAGCTCGGCAGGGACACAAACGCTGTCCTGTCCTGAGAGAAGCAGCTCCAGCCCCCAGAGAAAATAAACCAGCAGCTTTTGGCCACCTGGGAAGGGGGAAAGGGATTCTCTGCCAGGAGCTCTCCGTGACTTCCCAAAGGTGGAGTTCTCCCTGCCAGTGTAGGGACATCAGCACCCAACAAGTCAAGGGGAAGATGGATCCTGGCATCTGTGTGCTGTGGAGGCTGGAGCAGGGAATGCAAGGGATGCTGGGGTGAGTGCCCCAGCTCCTGGCAGCCCAAATCTTCCTTACTACCTCTCCTAATTACAAACACTAATTTAATCCAGCAAGAGGGCTGGAAAACCTCATCTTTCTTCACTGCCACTTGTGGGACATGGCTCCTGAGGGGAATAGCACCCACAGGAGTTCCGAGAGCATGTGCCCCCTGCTGCGTAACCCTGCTGGGGGGCTGAGGGTGTCCTCCAGACCAGCACTTGGAGCAGCCAGGGAGCTTGGCTTGGCCACCATTCCTCCTGAGCTCCAGCAGCCCCAGGTGGGCCGTTCGGTATCGGGGACTGGGTTTGTCCCCAGTTTGTGCCCCTTTCCAGGTGCCCCCACCTCAGCAGAGACCCCTGGCAAGAGCCTTTCTGGAGCACCCTCCTCCCCATCCCAGCTCCTTGCTGGGCAGCCCCCAAATGTGCTGGAGGGAGGAAGAGGCTGCTGGTTCGGGCTTGCCCTGGATGTCATGGGATTAATGAGGGGACAGAGGAGGGCACCCCTTTTTTTGCCAACATGACTGACATCTCCCTGTGTCCCCTGGGTTCTGCCTGGGGCCCCAGAGCCATGTGTCCCACCCCTAGCCAGACCCTGTGGGGACCATGGGATGTCACAGGGGACACAGTCCAGCCACTCTGGGTACAGGGAGACCTCCCTGTTGACATTTCCTGCCCCATGGGCTTCCTTTCCTCGTGGGTGCTCCTACCTCAAGGGCTTCACCTCCTGTTGAGGTTTAAACCCAGCTGGCAACAACGTATCTCACAGCGCTGCTCATTCACACCCCACTCCCCCAGTTTATGTGCTGGGCATGGTGTTCTGTGGTATGGAATATCCCTTTGGCCAGTTCTGGTCAGCTCTCCTGGCCATGCTCCCTCCCAGCTTCCTGTGCACCCGCTCACTGGAAGAGCATGTCCCTCCAGGAACAGGGAGGGTTCTTCCCTGTGTAGCTCCATGGCATTAGGGTGCACTATGCACCACTGCCCGCTAGAGCCTTATGCTCCTGTATGTCTGATATTCCAGGCCATGGGATCCACAAGGTCCAGTAAACACAGTTGTCCTCTATTCCTCCTGAATAGAGGCAGGGCCCCTCTAGTCCTGCTCACTTCTTTTAGGAATGAATTCGAATTTCTTATAAAATGACAACATATCCTGAGTTGGAAGGGATCCATCAGGATCATCGATTTCAACTCCTGGCCCTGCACAGGACACTCTGAGTCACATCATGTGCCTGACAGCATTGTCGAAACACTTCTTGAACTCTGTCAGGTTTGGTGCTGTGACCACTTCCCTGGGAAACCTGTTCCAGTGTCCAGCCACCCTCTGGGTGAAGAACCTTTTCTTAATATCCAACCTAAACTTGCCTGACACCTTCATGCCATTCTTTCCATAGGATTCTATATTCCTATACAATCCTTTATTCCTACACAATCAGCCCTTCCACTCTGCTGGGAAATGCCTTCTGAAGACCAGGCAGCAACTTTTCTGGAAGAACCCTAATTTGTGATTGTTTTCCTTTGCAGTTCCCATACCTGTGCCTCTAGGGTCAAGGCAGGTTTTCCATCCCACATCCTTGTGTCCTCCCTGTGGCCTTGCAGGTAAAACCACTGGGTTCTCCTATATCCTTCCTCTTCAGTGAGAGGATACCTGCTCTTATCAGCCTGGGGAATGGAGAGCTTCTGAAGATGGAAGGCAGGATAGATGTGGATGCCCCAGCCCTGGAAGTGTTCATGGCTGGTTTGGAAGAGGCTTTGAACAATGTGCTCTAGTGGAAGGTGTCCCTGGCCATGGCAGGGTGTTGGAATGAGATGACCTTTAAGGTCCCTTCCAGCCCAGGGCTTTCTGCGACTGTGAAGGAAGCGAGATGTAGGAAGATGTTACTCCCATAGTTCAGCTCTCCAAGGAAAAAGGCCAAAGGTGCAGTAATTAACAATTCCCAACAGATGGCTCCCAAAATACAGAGGGGACGGCAGTGCTGAGCGCTCATACCAGATGAATCTCACAGAGATTCTGTTGCATTGATGATATGATGGGCTGTGTGAGGTTCAGCAGGGCCAAGTGCCAGGTCCTGCCCTTGGGTCACAACAACCCCCTGCAGTGCTCCAGGCTGGGGGCAGAGGGGCTGGAAAGCTGCTCGGTGGGAAAGGACCTGGGGAGTGCTGGTCAACAGTGGCTGAACGTGAGCCGGAGTGAGCCCAGGTGGGCAAGAAGGCCAGTGGCCCCTGGCCTGTGTCAGCAATAGTATTGACCAGCAGGACCAGGGCAGTGACTGTCTCCCACCACACCTTGAATCTTGTGTCCTGTTCTGGCCCGTCAGTTCAGGAAGGATATTGAGGTGCTGGAGTGTATCCAGAAAAGAGCAACAGAGCTGGGGAATGGACTGGAGCACAAGTCCTATGAGGAGCTGCTGATGAAGCTGGAGGTGTTTAGCCTGGAGGAGGCTCAGAGGGCACCTTATCACTGTAGAATCACCTGAAAGGAGATTGTAGCCAAGTGGGGGTCAGGCTCTTCTCTCAGGTACGAAGTGACGGGACATAGCCTGAAGTTGTGCCAGGGGAGGTTTAACTTGGATATTAGGAAAACATTCTTCACCGAAAGGGTTGTCAAGCACTGAAACAGGCTGCCCATGGCAGGTCCCTGGGGGAATTTAAAAGATGTGAACCTTCAGGCTGGAAAAGACCTCTAAGCTTGTTGAGTCCAACCATCAACCCAGCACTGATGTTTTCACCACTAAACTGTATTCCCTGAGCACCACACCTGCAGGTTTTTTTGGGCACTTCCAGGGATGGTGTACATGTGGCACTTAAAGACATCTATCAGCTACTACTGCAAAGAACAGCCCACCCAGGCCCCACGGAGGATGAACACCAGCATAGGGAACTCACACCAAGCAAGGTGGTCCATCATGTGCCTGTGAGAACACACACAGGCACTCCGAGTGCAAACCAACCAACTTTGTGACCAGCAGCTATTAAAGTAGTACAATAAATGCTCACAACAAATATGGTTTAACACGCTCTGCTCAAATCTGTTGTTACTCAACCCTTCAGGCCCATTTGGGCTTCAAAAAGGACTGCTGTGGTTTAACCACAGATGGCAACTACGTATCACACAGCCCCTTGCTAGTTTTCCCCTAGTTTATGCACTGGGAATGATGTTCCATGGCATGGAATATCCCCTGTCCCAGTCTGGGTCAGGTCTCATGCCCATGCTCCCTTCCCAGTTTCTTGTGCACCTGCTCACTGGCAGAGCATGAGACACTGGAAATTCCTTGACTTAGAGTGAGCCCTGATGAGCAACAGCTGAAACATCAGTGTGCTATCAACATTATTCGCATACTGAATCCAAAACACAGCACTGAACCAGCTACTAGGAAGAAAATTAACTCTTTTTCAGCTAAAACCACTTACTTACTCCATAAAATTTACATCATGCCAGGTCCCCTACTTCCCAATACCCCATCACCTTTCCTGCCTTTTGATATTAGTCTTTTGATCCCTTCCCAGTACCTGAAGGGAATCTATAAGAAGGATGGGGAGAGGTTTTTGGCCAGGGCTTGTGGTGACAGGACAGACAATAATGGCTTCAAACGGAAAGAAGGTGGGTTTAGATTGGATATTAGGAAGAAATTCTTTACTGTGAAGGTGGTGAGGCACTGGCACAGGTTGCCCAGGGAAGCTGTGGATGCCCCATCCCTGGAAGTGTTCAAGGCCAGGCTGGATGGAGCTTTGAGCAACATGGAAGGTGTCCCTGCCCATGGCAAAGGAGTTGGAAAGAGATGACCTTCAAGGTCCCTTCCAGCCCAAACCATTATCTGACTCTGTGATGGTGATATACACACAAACACCATTCCATTTGTCTGTGGACCAGTCCTACAAAGGGAATTCATTCAATCCGTGACCTTGAGCTCCATCTGTACTAACAGTCTTTCAGGGCAGGAAAGAGTGTGTGGTGATGTCACACGTTGAAGCCAATTCTGATTCCATCACCAACTTTTCCATCAAAAGTTGGACAGTTTCATCAAAGCTTTGTTAATGTGGCAGTGAAAGGGGAGTCGGGTTCAAATCCCCAAATCCAGTGCCTGGTGATGGTGATGGGAGTAGAGTGGCCATGGAAATGGCAGTGCTACATACCAAGTGACATCATAACAGTTTTGATCATTGGCTGTTCTTGTCCAAAATCAAATCCTTTTGGACTTGGGAGAGGGGCACATGCCTTTTGGTCACATTCTCCTGTCCCTGTGTGCTGATCCTCATGCGAGCATTGTGCAAACATTGTGCAAAACGTATCAGCAGGGCTTGTGCCGCTTGTGCAACTTGTGCTCTCACCCTGCCCCAGGGCCCCCCGGAGAGGAAATGGGCACTGCTGTCTCTCCAGCCCCTCCGTGCAGCCAGCAAGGAGCCCCCTTCACTGACCCCCCCGCTGCCCGTGTCACCACAACCCAGAGCCCCAGGGGGACACTGAGCCCCCCACCCCCTGCTCCTGTCCCCAGCAGTGTGGTCAGCACTACTAAGGCCACGTACAAATGGGAGCAGCCTTTCTGTGACCAAGCAGATCATGTATTTGTTCCCATCCCCCTCGTTATCAGGCCCTGAAGGTCCTGTAAACAAATTTCTTCTTCCTGTCTCTGCCAGCCTCAAGGTCCCCGGCTGGTGGGGGTGATGACTTTGGCACAGAGCCCCGCCCCACCGCAGCACAGCCCAGCATCTCCCATCACAACATACTCTCGAGGAAGTGTTATTTTTCAAAAAACTTTTTTATTTCTCTCAATACTGACATTAAAAAAAAAAAAACAAAAAGGAGGAAAAAGGAAAAAAAAAATTACAAAAAACCCACTATAAAACATTCAGGTCTCGTTGAAACCGAGTAAAACAAATCAGCTTGCATCTGCGCGCTGGCCTGTCTTCTCGCTCACGGCGTCCACCAGATTTCTTACTGTCGAACTCCACAGGGACCAGTGGAGGGAGCCAGTGGCATCCCCTCGCCGGCCGAAGCGGGCGATTGATTAAATCAGCGCCTCACGCGTCTCCTCGCCCCGAAGGATGACACTGTACAGCTGAACACCACGGACACCCCTCGCACAACCCCCCGCCCCAAGGACACCCCCTTTCAAGTCAGTGAATTAGTTTTTGTTTCTGTTGCCTTTTTTTTTGCCTTTTTTTTTTTTTTTTAAACAAAACAAAATAAAACCAAAAAGAAAAGGATTCCCGGGGCGGGGGGAAATATTTTCGCGGGGGGGTTTTCTCGGCAGTGCTGCGATGAAAAAGGAGCTGTACAAAGCCAGGTCGAACGCGCCTCCCGCTCCATAGCAGCCTTTTCCTGGGAAAAAAAACTGGCATGAGGCAGAGTGGGCCGAGAAAGGTAAGAAATATAAAAATTCTCCTGATGGAAATTCAAAGGTTTTAAAAAAATACAGTATTTGAAAATGGAGCCATCAAGCAGATTGCCTCATGCACCTCCCAGCTCCGCCCTGATGTCAAGAAACACCTCCTGAATGAATTGTCCCTGTAGAAAAATATATACACACGCCTCTCTCTTATTAGAATCCCTAAGGTTGACCTGAAACACTAGTAAAACCCACAGCTCTGCTCACACTTGGCTCTGCTTTTGCACCCAGATTAGTGCTACACGCACACACCCCCCCCACTCCGGGGGGTTGCTGTTCGTGTGGCTGAATCATCCCCCTTTCAAAAAAGCCTGGGTGCGTCAGGCCAGGATCCCCAAAACAGGCAGAGAAAAACCCTTACGAAGTTTATCTAATGAGCTCTATATATATGTATTTAAAAAATAAAAGCAGCAACGCAAACTCAACACATCTGAAAAAAGAAAGCTCCACCCTGGGCTTTCCCCCCTCCTCCTGCTGGCTGGGGCCCTGTGGGCAGCAGGTGCAGGCAGGTCATGCCCACGGGCACCGGGGACATCCCCAGGCAGGGGCAGGAGGCTGGATGGACCATCCCCACATGCTCCGTTGTTTGGCACAGCCGAGGCTCGGTGTAGGCTTGGCACAGGAGAGTGGGCCACGGCTGGACTTGGTACCGTGGCCCCAGGTGAGAAATAGTCCGGCTACTGGGGGGGCCACCACGGGCAGGAGCGATCGGCACCGCGGGACAGCCGGGACCCCAAACAGCAGCAAGTATCAAAGAGGGGAAGAGAAAAACCAGCAGTGGGGACGCCAGATCCTGCGGAGTCCTATTTACAGTGTGCTGGACCCCGACAAGTCCAACCTCTTGTGGAAAGAGTGGCCTGAAAAGCAGGTGCATAAAAAACCCACGCAACGTACCTCCCCGGGCAGAGGGCCCGTGGCTCTCGCCCGTGCGAGGCAGGAAAGCTGGACCTCTAGGGAGAAATAAAAAGTCTGGCAGCCTGTGGCAGACAGGAGACTCTCCACTGTTGGAGTAGAAAGCCGGCCAAGAGGGATGGCTGGGGGGGTGGGTTGGGTGGGTTTTTTGGGGAGGGAAAGTAGTGTGAGGGGTGGTTGTTTTGTTTTTTTTTTTTTGCATTTAAAAGTGCTGTGGCACCTTGGCTCTGTGCGGGCCAGGTGCTGTGGCACATGCGTTTGGAGTATTGCTGCTTTGGAGGAGAGTCCCAGGGCTCTAGGAGCATGGGAGGTGCTGCTTGAGGATCTGTCTCGTCTGGGGAGCTATTCTGTCCGGGAAGCGGATTTTGAACTCCACGATCAAGTCTCCTCGCTGGCTGGGGGCCTTGGGGAAGGGCAGCCCCTCCCCACGCAGTCTCTTCACTGTCCCCGGCTTGATGATGTCGTTGCAGGGAAGTGGGATCACCCTTCCATCGATGGTGGGAATGTTCACTGTGCAGCCGCACAAGGCCTGGGCGGAGAAGAGGGGACACACCGTCAGATGGGGCTGATACCCCAAAGCATCCCAACAGCCACACCACATCCCCTCACCAGCCGCTCCCTGGTCCCTTTGGATGACGCCCAAGAACACAGGGTGATGCTCACCACTGCGAGCCCAGTGCTCTAATGGTGCCAGCCCAGTCTAACCACCACGAACTGGGCTGCAGGAACTGGGCAGGAGAGGGGTGCCCCAGCCTCACTGGGGGAAGGACTTCCCGCCCCTCCTCCTGGGCTGCCCAGGAGGCACCACCAGCAAGCACCAAGCCACCCACAGCAACAGGACAGGCTAAATTTAGCACCTGTCCAGCCTCGGGCAGCCGAGAATCCAGCTGAGATCATGGGATGCCACCACGGCTCATCAGCTGTCACCCTCTGGAGCACGGCAGCTCTGCCTGGCGCTGGGGTTATCTATAGCACAGCCCGCGTCCCATCCCCACCACCGACAGCCCCACACGGCCACACCGACGCGGGGTGATGGTGTGGCCACGGCACAGTACCAATCTTTCCTAGAAGCCAGGCTGCCAAAGGGGCTGGTTCCTAGGAAACCAGCCAATGGGTCGCCCATCCCCATGGCAAAGCCAGGAGCCGGTGCCGGGGATGCCACCTCGCTGTACCCCAGCCTCCGGAAGCAGCCGGGGTGGTGGGCGCCGCGGCAGGCACACGCTGGCCTGCATCGGCGAGCCACGTGACGTGGGAATGCAGCAAGAAAATCCTTGTGTCCTTAAATAACTCAGACAGCTCTGGCGTACATGTGGGCAGGATCATCTCCAGGCTTTCAGCAAAGGCTGATGGAGAGGACTGCGGAGCGATGCTTCTGGAAGTGGGGGGTGGTTTGCTGAGCTACAGCCTCGAGCTTCCAAGTGGGGGCTGACACAGGTTTGCCGCTCTGAACCGGGTCCTGGGAGTCCTAGTCCTCCCAAAACACCCTGCAAGGGGAGGGGAGGGGAGGAAGATGCAATTGCTGTTTCTGGGGTAGGTGGGGGAATGTTCTGCATTCCCCTCCCCAGGAAAAGCCTCCAGTGGCAGAGCAGCAATAGGCACCAGAAGAAACATCTCTTCTCGTGTTGGCCACTGGCTCAGGGATGATGGACACGGCTTCTGCAGCTGAACCGGGGCTTTGCACCACGGGTGTTCACAGAGGGATCTGTGCCAGAGCTGGCTGGGGGTCTCTGGTGAGACAACAGGAGAGAGGGTGCTGTCTCCTTGCATGGCTCATCTGCACAGGCCTCCTCCTGGGAAGGGTGTCCTCCAGGGATTAGCTTTTCTGCCTGCAGGAGGATGCCATAGCCAGCTGTGTGGGAGCAGCAGGTGTTTGGCTGATCTCCAGCGGATTGTGGGAGGGAAAAAAAGGACAATCTCCCAGCATCAAGGAATTTCTGCCCTGCGCTCACCCAAGGCCAGAGCCCTCCTGCTCGCTGGTGCCCACTCGCCAGGTGCCAGGGAGGGCTGCACAGCTCCACGTGTGCCAGTGAAAGGACATCCCCAGCCACAAAATGGAAAGGAGAACAAGAACTCCCTATGGGAACTCGTGGATGGGGAAAGCAGAGGGATGTGAGCAGGAGCAGGTGGTAACAGCGAAGGCAGACGAGATCTTAATGTTTCCTTCCGAGAGCCAAGATACAAGAATCCGAGGCGATCGTTCCTCCACCGTATGTCCCTGTTTTTCATTCCTCTTGCTCAACTTCGCTGGCATTTGGGAAACTGGTTGCTGAAGTAACACCAGTCACCGCGGGAGCTACCCCGCATCCTAGAAAGAGGTTTGGTTTATCCCTAGGGATGAAATCACCCTGGGTTTGATAGCTGAGTGCTGTGCTGTGCGAGCAGAGCTCTATCTAGGTCAGCGCCGGGTCCTCCTCCGCTCGCAGCGGAGCTGCCGGGGAGGACGTCGCCATCGGTCGCGTCTCAGCCGGGCGCTGACGCGCGGATGCTTCGAGGAAGGTGACGCCAGGTAAAGGATGCAAAGCGGGATGGTGCCGAGGGCAGGCGTTAGCCTGGCAGCCGGGCAGGCACGAGGCCCCGCCGGCAGCGCTGCCTCCTGCCAGAGGCAGCTGCTGGTGGAGCGACGCCTCTACTCCCTCCCGCGGCTTCCTGCTGCGGCACACGCCTGTAATTTTGGTAAGGAAGACGTCGAGTCCCTGGAGAGGCCTTCATACACCTCTGATTCTGCAGCAGACAAGTGGCAAGCAACCTGCACTGCCCTGGCCAGGCACCCAGCGGTGCTGCAAGGGGCTGGGAGGGGCCTTCAGCCTGGCAGTGAGTGGGGTTCACAGGACCCACTGCCTGCCAGCTTCACTGACACTGCGCTCCCTCATGGCAGCAGCAGAGACCAAAGCTCAGGGTAAAAAAAGGCAACCTTGCAAGGAGGAAGGGTGAAAGGAGAGTCCTCAAGGTTATGGCCAGAGGCTCAGGTGAAGAGGTCGTACTCTTATCGTGTATTGATGTAGTAGCATAGAGAGCTGGGGAGGTTTCAGCACCTGCTCGTGCTCCAGAGAACTTAAGGAACTTCTCATAGAAGATAAAAGCTGGGGATGGCAGCCAGGCCAGCAGCTCCATGAGGATACCCAGCATGTTGGCCTTGAGGTGAGAAAAGGACAGAGACCAGAAATTCCAGCTCAAAGAGATGAGGAATTTTGCCTGGACTAGCAATTTTCCACTTCGTGACTGCACTGTGCAAACCCAATGCCAGCACGCAGGCCTTGCTCACAGAGATCACAAATGTCCAACACTTCTGGTGCAACACAGCACGTGAGGCTGGAACAGGTTTCTCCAGTTGCTCCGCAAAGGTCAACTGTAGGCAAGAGTCTCTCCAGCCTGGGCAGCGCACAAACCTGGGCTAACACGGTCTGGACACCAGCACAGCCAGCTCAGGGTTAATTTTACAGATAAGGGGAACAAACAGAAGGAAACATCTGAGATATGGCATGCATGGCTCCATAAATAAGGCAGTCTCTCCCAAGTATTTCTGGATCAGCCACAGGAACCAGCCACTGTAGGAGTAAACCTGTGCACTTCACACCCTGAGGGAAATTGAACTCCTGAGCCTTGCAGCTTAACTGAAGCTGAGTTTGCTCCAAGAGCGTCCAGTTTCTGCCTGACCCACGTGGGTGCTCTTTGCCCCCAGTACACGCTGTCAGAGCCCCAGCTGGGATGCAGAGCCGCCGCAGAGCTCTCCCGAAACGCTGGCACACTTCACAAGCTCACATTTCCCTACCTCAGGTCTGGCCCATTGAGCTTATTTCTATTAAATGCACTTCAGAACATAAATCTGCCTTCAGGAAGGAAAAAAAATATCAGCTCATTAAGAAGACAGACAGCGTCTACCATCTGAAAGGAGTAGCAAATGGCAGCTGCCAAAAACGTCAATGTTAAATGCAGCTGCCAGCTGGGATTTATTATAAGGTAGTTATACAGCAGCAGCAGCAGTGAACAGCACATCTTGTACTGAGGTAATCTCCCCTTTCCTTTCCCACCTTCCCACAGATTGCTGGCTCTGATGCACCCAGCCTTGCCATGACCTCCTGGACTGGTAGCCTGGATGTGTTGAGTTTTACTCACTGCTTGGATATTTCACTTATTTTGTTCCTTATTTAGGAAAGCCATAATCAAGGAAAACAGCTAAAGCACTGCTCAGGGAGGGTGAGGGATCACCTTCCTCCATGTGACCCTGCTCTCTGCCCAGAGGGAGAGGCACCCGCTGCCATCCCGGACAATAACTAAGCCACAGCAGGTTCAGCTAGGAGAAGAGACTCTTGCCAGCCAATGTGGGTTTTCCCTTGTTCCTACAGAGTATCTGGGCTCTGTTCCACATGTGAATACCCTACACTAAAACAGAAAAGCAAGACATATGGAGAAGGGAGAAAATGGATAAATACCACCTGTATTGGTTCAAGGGACCACAGCATCTGCCTCCTACACCCAGCATGGAAGTCAAGCATCTCCAAAACCAAAAGTGAACTGGCCTCTGCAGCAACCTTCTCACAACCTACCTGGTCCTTCCTATTCAGTGTGGGAGAGGGACTGACTCCCACTGTGACCCCAAATGCCATGACCCAGTGCCACCTCCCAGCCCGGGGGATTTACCACCTATACTCACCTCTTTAAGACTGATGTTTGCCGTGTAGATCACGTTTGTCCCATCCCTCTTGAAGTGCGAGTGAGGCTTGTCTTTGAGGATGAAGACGATGTCGGCAGGGATGTTATCTGGGGTGGCATCCCCTTCTTTGGGGAATGTGATTTTGGTTCCCTCCTTCCAACCCCGTTTGATGACAATGTTTAGGATCTTGTCCTCAGTCCGCATGGTCCGGCCATCAGCGTTGACCCTTCTGCGCGTGATCTTCATCCTCTTGGTGGACCCGTGGTAGATCTCTTCCAGGGACACCTTGAGCTCGTGGATGACAGGAGGGTCTTGGACCTTCCTCCGCGTGTGCAGGGACTCTTGGTGCCGCCGGTGAACCCCATTGATGCCATTGAACCCAAACCGGCCAAAGGCACTGAAAGGGTCGTCGTCATCATCCATATCCATGTCTTCCTGGTCAAAGCCATTGAACATCCGGGAGCGGCTGCTGGCAAAGAAGATGTCGAAAGGGTTGGAGCCTCCAAAGAAGGATGCGAAGGTAGCATGGGGGTCTCCGTGGAAGGTATAGTGGAAAGTGCTCCCTGAGCCACCTGAAGAGCCACCTCCAGTTTTGAGACCTGGAAGGGAAGTGGGAATACAAGACATGAAGGCTCATCTGCTGGGGGATGCTGTGCTGGCACTTCACTTTCCAGACGGGAGGATGATCTCTGTGGCCTCCAGACAGTTCTTTCACTATCTCCTGGGTGTGCAGGTCACCCCCTCCAACTTAACCACCTGTGAAAATCATGGGCCAGGAAGGCACCATCTCTACCCATGACACACAGTCCTGCCCCTACACCCAGCAAGTTCAAAATCCATTCGGGTTTAGCCCCTCTATCCCTACTGAAGGGCTTCTTTGGCTTTCTCCACCCAATTCAGAGTATTTTAATTCAAAACATATCCTGATGAGTCCATGTCCATTTTTCCCCATGAGCATGCCTCTGTCTACCCCAATAGCCTTGCCTCTTGGTCTGGACATAAGGAAAAAATTCTTCACATAAAGGGTGGTCAGGCATTGCAAGAGGCTGCCTAAGGAGTGGAGTCACCATTCCTGGAAATGTTCAAAAGGTGTGTGGATGTGGCACCCTGGGAACATGGTTTAGTAATGAACATGGCAGTGTTACAATAAATGATCTTAGAGACCTTTTCCAACCTCAGTGACACTATGAGCAGCTGGAGGTCAGCAACCTTCCAGGTCGGCATGCAGCTCCTGCATACCAGCTGTATAAAACACCAGATAAGCCCCAAGGTTGGATCTTTTGGCAACCCTTCCCATGGGAAACTCTCCTGCTGGGTCCCAGGCTGAGCCTTATCTCACTGCAGCTCCCCCAGGTCCCAAGGCACATGTGAAGTGCCCCCCCAGAAGAGGTCACACATGCTCTGCAAGGCTATTTTTGACCACGAGGGGTGGGAAGGGTTAAGCCAAGCCAAGCTCAGGGACTATTTTCAGGGCATGCCAGTGACAGTGAAGGGCTATTTCTGACAGGCTGACCCTTGTGCCAGCCTCCCACCCCCCTTCACAGCAGGACAAGTTTGGGGGTCTCTTCTGCTTGATGAAGTTAATATTCAGGGTGGTTCAGAGGGGCTTTTGCTTTGCCTTGCCCATCACAGCATGTGGAACCCAGAAGCTCCCCAGAACACCAGTCACCAACATGTT
>JAYRBT010000093.1:62489542-62501565 GCA_036023395.1 Myiotriccus ornatus
CATTGGGTGTCCTCCCCTTGGGAGGCGGGGCCACGCCGCGTGCCCGCCCACCGCCCCCCGCCTCCCAACCGCCGCCGCCCATTGGCCAGTTCAAGCCCGCCCCGCCCTGTGGGCGCTCGCTCATTGGCCCGGCGCGCGCTCGCAGCGGCGGGATCCCCGGGGGGAATCTTCTGGAAAGGTGTGACGTCACCGGCAGGCCGCGCCTCACATTCCCGCCCGCGCTTCCCCCTCCCGCCCTCGGGGCGGGGGAGTGTGAGGGGGGCCGGGGGACCGTCACAGGGCCGGGGGCACTGCCACGCCGTGTGGGGCCGGGGGACCGTCACGGGGCCGGGGGCCGTGCTCACGCAGTCCGCCGGGGCACAGGCACAGCCAGGGCTGGGGTGAATTAGGTTGGGAAAGTTCTCTGCGGTGATGGAGTCCAGCCTATCACCCAACACCACCGTGGCGGCTGGACCATGGCACCGAGTGCCACACCCAGTCTTTCCTTTAAACACCCCGAGGGGCGGTGACTCCACCACCTCCCTGGGCGCGTTCCAGTGCCTAATCACTTTTTCTGTGAAGAAATTCCTCCTGATATTCAACCTAAACCTCCCCTTGCACAGCCTTAGGCCATGTCCCCTTGTTCTGTCACTTGTTACCTGGGAGAAGAGACCGACGACCACAGGGCTATAATCTCCTTTGAGGTGGTTATAGAGAGTGATAAGGTCTCCCCTCAGCCTCCTCCAGGCTAAACACCCCCAACTCCCTCAGCTGCTCATCACAAGACTTGTGCTCCAGTCTCTCCCCCAGCTTCCTTGCCCTTCTGTGCAGAAATAGGTTCAAGGTCCTGGAAGTGCTTTGCAGGGCTAGGAAGGCTGAACCTGGGGCAGAAAATGTGAGAAGGCATCTGGGAGGCACTGGAGCTCCCCTGGTACTTCATGGTGTGAGCCCCAGCGGGGCTGTGCTGTGGGGCCGCAGAGCAGTGTGGGCATCCCGAGAGCCTCCGTTCCATGTGTGCCTGACAGGGGCAGAGGGGAGAGCGAGACCCCGAAGGCACTCAAGAAGGGTGTTGAGGTGCTGGAATGTGTCCAAAGAAGGGCGAGGGAGCTGGTGAAGAGTCTGAAGTTCATGTCCTATGAGGAGCAGCTAAGGGTGTTTAGCCTGGAGAGGAGGAGACTCGGGAGGGACCTTATCGCTTTCTACAACCACCTGGAAGGAGATTGTAGCCAGGTGGGGCTCGGTTTCTTCTCCCAGGAAACTGGCAACAGGATGAGAAGACGCAGTCTTAAGCTGCACCAGGGGAAGTTTAGGTTGGACATTTGGAAGAATTTCTTCGCAGAAATGGTGATTACACACTGAAATGGGCTGCCCAGGGAGGTGGTGGTGTCACCGGCCCTGGAGGTGTTTAAGGAAAGACTGGACAAGGCAGTTGGTTCTATTTGCCATGGTGGTGGCATAGGTTGGACTTGATGATCTCAGAGGCCTTTTCCAACCTAATTGATTCTGTGATACTATAGGGAGGTCTGAGTGGGATGATGGGTGAGTGTCCACTCTCCAAGCACAGTGCCATACCGGGATCGAACACCCAACATGACAGGACTGTTCTCTTTACGCTGCAGAAGGTTCACTGGGGGGTGGCTGAGATGCTTCAGCTGTGTGAGCCTGTGAAGGCTCATGTTGTGCTATGCTTTTTCATCATGAAAAAGCCATGGGACTCCAGAGCCTGGGTCCTGTGCAAGGCTCAGGGGCTGTGTTTAAAACAGCCTCTGATTGATACTGGTGCATCCCAGCTCCTCAGCAGCCATGGCCAGCTCCAGGGAAGCTGTGTAGCTGAGCCAGAGACGCTGCCAGTGCTGTCCCTCTGCAAAGCCCTGTCATGTGCCCCCTTCTGAGGTGGTGGTGTGTTTGGGGTTTTGCCATGTGAGTCTCCCTGTTGATCTTTCCAGCATCCCAGCCTGGGTTAGACTTGGAGAAAGGTGGCTCCCGGTTGGAGGAGCTGTCTGAACCCTGTGACCTGGATTTTGTCCTAGGAAACCTGCCTGTCTCTAGAAGAAAACCCATCTCATGCACCTGTCAAGTGACCCCATTGGTGTGGAACTATGGTCCCCCTTGGCACAGCATCCTGCCTGCACACCTGTCCATAGGCCAAGCGGGGAAGCAGGTGGTCTTCCAGGTGCTGCAGCTCGTGGGTGAAGCTGAGCGTTGCAGTGAACAATTGAGGCTGTTTAGATGTTTGTCCTTTTGTAACCTCTGTGCACCTCCCCTTACTGGTGAGATGTTTGAACAGGGTGCTTTGAGTTCACATCTTGTCTGTCCCCTGTAGCTTGATCACATTATTGGTCTCCCTGTCCTTCCTGGGTGAGGGTCTCTGATTCTCTGGAGTCCCTGGGCAGGATGTGAGCAGTCCCTGGGCTGCCTACCTCTTTCCCACCATGAACTGTCTGTGGACCTCGGAGTTCTCTCACTCCCAGCGCAGCGGCTGAGTCATTGTGGTACTAAACCAGCACTTACTGTTGCCCATCTATTTTGCTGTCAGTTGTTTGTTGTCCCCGCACCCGCGGCGGGGGGGCTCATGCTGTGTGTCCCGCGCCGTGCCCATGCCCTGGCCTTGCAAATGCTTTTTGTTCCGACCTTTTTATCTCTGGGAGTGCTGGAGGCCCCAGGGTGGGGGAGCTGGTGCTGGCCGTCCCCATGCTCACAAATGATCTGCTTGGTGTGCAGCCTGTCCAGGGACAAACAAGGGCTCTGGGCCAGGGCCTGGCTGTGGCCCTGCTGGGCAGGAGCAGGGTCAGGGCAGACTACAGCCTCCCTCCCAGGACACAGAGGGTGTTTTAACCAAAACTGCACCTCCTTTGCAGCCCGTCTCCCTGCTGGCACATCCGTACCCTTTTAAAGACACGACGGGAAAGTGCAGGGAGGGGTGGCAGGAATAATTAAAGGTACGAAGCTGTTTCCATAGATGGAACAATTACATAAACTGGCTCTTTTCCGTCTGGGGGAAGAGATGACTGAGGGAGGCATGATGGGGAATAATAAAATCCTGTGCAGCGGGGGGGAAGGAAGGTGAGCAGGAAAGGGTTGTTCAAGTTTCTGTAGGGGGCACCTTGTGTGGGAAGAGATAGTGACCCTTCTGGACACGATCGTGTTTCCTGAGGCACTCAGGTTGGGTGGTGGAGGGAAGATGTAAGAAACCTGTCTGGGGTCAAGAGACAGTTGAGCAAATTCCTGAAAAGAGAAATCCGTAAGGGCTAGTGAGCCCAGTGATGGTGGTTCTGGTGTGGGAAATCCTCAGGATGCAGGAGTAAACAACACAGTGTGTTGCCCTGGAGCTTCAGCTCTCACAGGTGCTTTGGCTGTGTGTCTTTGTCCCAGACGGCATGGAGAGGTGGGAACCTGCAGCCTGGGTTGTTTTTGTGTTAAAACATTGTTACTTGGTGTCTGAAGGTCAGAGCAGTGGTCAAGGCCACCGAGCTCTGTGATCTCCTGCCTGAGTGCCGTATCACCCGGAGGGAGAGCTTTCCCACCTTGCTGCCACCTTCTCCAAGCTGGATTGTTATGTTCCCACAGCTGACTGGATGGGGCAGGAGCGAGGTGCTGGCTCCTTGCTGCGCTGCTCCCCTGTCCTTCTTAGACTCCCCCGCTCAGCACTGCATGGGGAAGTCTCCAGTGGCTGTGGCTGGGGGAGAGCTGGAGAGATGCATCTGAGGACAGTGGGCTTGGCAGCAGCAGGGTTTGCGCTCTGTTCTCCACGGTGAGAGCAGCGCCCACGCATTTGGTGCTGTCTCTCCTTCCTGCCTGTTCCCATCCTTGGAGATGTCGCCCGCCTTTTCCAGCACCCTGAGCTGCAGGAGGAGAAAAGGGCTGCAAGAAAAAAATCCATGCCCAATTTTTTTTTGGTGTTGGATTAATGGTCTATTCCCTGTCTGCTGGGGTCCTGGCTGTGATCTGAGGTTGATGCATCTCCAAGAAGATGCTAGTGGATCACCTTCCAGAACAGGCCTGGTTCTTAGTTCCTGCTGTCTGTTCAGGTGAGCCCTGTCCTGGAGACATGAGGATTTTCTTCCTCAGGGCTCATCCAGCCCCTTGGCCAGTCCTCTGAGGAAACCACAAGCTCCCAAGTGCCCTGGCTGTGCTGGTAGCCCCAGCATGTGGTAGGTCTTGTGCCTGCCCAGCTCTGAGCAAGGGATAATCCAGATAGGAATGGTCCCCTGGCAGTCTTGTGCTGCAGGCAGGATCAGCCACAAGGTCAGAGCATGCTGCTTGGGGCTTTATCCAGGCTGACCTTGGAAACCACCAAGGACACTTGTTGCAGCACTGGAAGAACTTGTTCCAGCAGCATCTCTCGTCCTTGTGGTGCTGTGTGTCACCAGTGCCTGCCTGGCCTCTCGGGGCATGCGGGAGGAAGGGGGTGGAAGCCACTCTCAGCCGCAGTGATGGTGTTCGGTTTGTCCTTCCTGGGCTGGGGCTGAGGATGAGGACGGTGGTTGCTGCCTCCCCTCTGCCAGCGCCGCCGGCGGCAGCCGAGCCAGCCACTCCGCTCAGCGGCTCCGCACCTGCGGGGGTGGCATAATGAGCCATGTCCTTGTCTCAACCTGCCGCTTCCTATCTCGGCAGCGTCTGTGCTGCCAGCTGGGTTATTTTTTCTTTTTCTTCTTTTTTTTTTTTTTCTTTCCCCCCCTTTTATTTTTTTCTTTCTTTTTTTCCCTTCCTGCCGCTATTCTCAAGTGGTTCCCAGCCGGTGCTGGCAGGCAGCCCTTGCTGGAGACCTCCTCCCAGGCTGACCTTTACCAGCCCCCTCGGATGAGCACAGCAGGGCTCTCCTGCCACCCACGCAGGGGATACAAGCGGCTCTGAGTGGCAGTGGGCAGCAGTGCGTGGGAGGACTCAGTCCTCTCCAGTCCCCTGCTGTCCCCACCTGTGCTCGGGCTCTGCTGGAGTGGCTGAGGGCAGGAGTGAGTGGGAGGAAAGGGCAGCTTGGGAGATGCTGCAGTGCTTTTTGGGGGCAGAGGCTTGGGGAAGAGCAAGATTCCACGAGGCAGATCCTGCCTCTGGACACCGTGCTTTGTCCTGACCTATCCCACTGTCTTCTTCGCTGAACCACAGATGCACAGGTCTAAACTGGGCATGCAGGGTGTGTGGGCTGGAAAATCCCCCCATGGAGCCATCTCTGCCAGCTCCATGTCCAAGCTGGTGAGAGAGGAAAGGTGTCCCCTCCCCCACCTTTGGGATGCTGAAATGTGGCAATTTGTCCCAGGTTGCTGTGGAAATCAGCAGGATGCTATGGTCTGAAATCTGGAGAGTCTGGACTCTGTTTGAAATGCTCCCCAGTGAGGCAGGGCAGTGATAACTGAGAACCAGCAGCACTCCCCCAATGGCCCTGGCATCCTCCTTGCCACTCACCTCTGACCTCCACATCCCCCTGGAAGGGAGGCCAGCTACGCCAGGGAGTCCAAATAACTTCAGTCACCTCTGGGGACCCGTCTGCTTGTAGAGGACGCATGCTGAAGTTTGGCTTGGCTTCGTTTCAGCTTCCAGCCTTTGCCCTGCTTTCCTCAGCAAAGGCGTCCTGCAGCACTTGGTTCCTCGTGGGGATATCAGTCTCCAAGTTACATTTTGACCAAGTTATTTCTGGTCTGTGTTTGGGTGCCAAGCACGATGAGCCCTTCTAGTCTCTCCAGCCACCCTATCATTTAGGGAAGTTTGGAAACTTCCTGAGTCCATGCTTTCCACAACAAGGGCATCCCCAGGTGTTCCCAGCAGGGATGCCATCCCTGAAGGTCACAGGGTAGTGGTGGGTAGTGGGTAGTATCCAGGCTGGAGACAAACCCTGCTGCATTTACTAGGAGTGTGTCCATGTGATGCTTTTCCTTTGCAGTTCTGCCTGGCATCTAATTCTTAATGTGCCAAGTAAGCTGTGATGAGATCATCAGGACACAAAGTCGTGCGCAGTTGACTGCTGTAGGAAGCTTCATACCTCTGTGGTGCTACCAAATGCATGACCTCTAAAATAAAACTAAAAATGTCCCAGGGGTTGTCTACTAGGAGAGTTTTCTGAAAGAGTGGGCTGGCTTGCCTTTATTCTGGTCTTGGCTTTTCTCCATTGCCTCCCAGACCTCCTTCCCTGTGTCTGCCCTGGCCCACGGCAGGTGGTGCTCAGAGGGATGCAGGAGATGTTCTTCTGAGGGCAGAAGAATATACTGGTGCTGCAGTGGTGCTGGGTTGCTTCCCACCCTTCCAATATCCCTAACTAGTAATCTCTTTGATTTTGCACCTTCCTCAGTATCCCATGTCCTTGTCCAATAAGATAATGGAGGTGGGTAGGTAAAGGCATAAGGATGTCTGTACACAGGAGAAAGGAAAGGATGGAGATCCCCAAGCACCCCCACAGGAGTGCTGGAGGATGCTGACATGGCCCTGTCTTGTCTTCACAAGCAAATGGAGACGTGAAGCTGTCTGGCCTTGGGCATCTCGACTGAATTTCATGGGCCTTTGTGCTTCCCAGTCCTTGGATCTGCTGTATTGGCACTGTGCCTGTCCTGTGGTTGCTCTGCAGATTTCCAGGTCACTGCCTGCTGCTGGCAGGGAACAGTCTTGCCTAGAGCTTTTCATCAGGAGTCTGAGACACCAGCCAGTACTGAGGTTGAACTGGGAGGGATATGGTAGTGAGTGAGCTGGGGATACTGGCAGGGGCTGGCTGAGCACCTGGTGCCCCTGGCTGGAGGCTGGAGCAAGGAGACTTTTCCTGTCTGCCTGTGTCTTGCTTGGAGGCAGAGTATGGGCAGATGGGACAGGAGGTGGGGGTGGTGTATGAAATTGGCAGTAGTTAACAGTGTGGTATGGGTCACCATCTGCAAGTCAAGTGGCTTTCTCACATCTCTTTGATCCAGAGGTCTGGTGGCAGTGCTTGGGCTCAGGGTTGTGCTTGCAACATCCCCCTTTGTAACACTGACATGAGGGGATACCCCAGGAGCACAGCAGAGAACACAACCCCTGTGTTCTCTCAGCCCGGGTCAATGGACTGAGCAAGGGGTTTGGCTCTTCCCCAGCACCCACCAGCTCTTTTCAGCAGCCCCATGAGACAGGGCTCCAGAGAGGCCAGATTCCCAGGAATGCAAAGATGCCTGGAAGCTCTGCCCGGCTGGCCAGCTATGTGGCCCACATCTGGAGCACTGGGGCTCTAATTCCCAAAGCCACATCCCATTTCCCATGGTAAGGACAGCAGAGGGGATTCAGCCTGGCATGTGGTGCCAGGCCCCAAGATAGAGCCATTTAGGATTGTCTCTGTCAGGACCACTACAAGGGAAATACATCCGAGCATGGTCAGGGATGGTTGTGGGTTATGGTGAAAGTAAGACTTTGCAACTCCCTCCCTTCTGATTTGCTGAAAGAGAGAGCACAGAGGGAAAAGTTACAGTGCTGTGTAATTAGGGAGCAAATGAGGAGAGCAGCAGCGTCTCCACATGAGAATGGAAGAATTAACGTTCAGAAAATCAGTCCCAAACTAATTGCCTGCCTTGCTTCAACCTTCAGTAAGGGCAGCGGCACTGAAAGTACAGCCTGGAGGATGGGGAGTGGGAGGAAGGCGGAGAGGAGAGACTGCTGCTACTGAAAAGGAACAAAAACACAGAAGGTTCAATGTACTGGACCTGGGGAGAGGGACTGAGCTGCACTATGGGAACCTGCAATTGCTGCCACACAATGAGGGTGTCTGGGTTCTTCCTTGGCAAAGCACCCTCTTCATAAAGCCCCACTCAGACTGGAGCGGTACTGAATGACATGTGCTCATGGAGGAGGAAGAGCAGTCTGGGCAGATACAAGCCCCTGTGTCTGATATCACATTCTAGGTAAGGCTGAGGAAAAATACAAATACGCAAAGTCAAATGGGAAGAGCGGTCATTGAGGGGGCAGGCAGGGTCAGACTGCACTGCAGGTACTGATGCTTTTGCTCCCTTGAAGTACGTGTATAGTGCCTGAATCCCTGGGTCACTCTGAGGTGAGCAACACTACAGGAAGTACTCCTTGTCCAACACCCTGGCATGTGTCTGTGGAATTAGAGGGGGAACTGATCTGGGCAGCTGCCCTGCAGGTCCTGGGGCAGCTGCAGGTGCATCAGTGTCTCCCTCTTGTACAAGGCGAGGGAGGAAAGGACTGGGGATGTGTCATGACACCTGAGCATTGTGGATGCCAGGATCTGTGACCTGCCTGCTGGGTTGGGAAGGGGTCTCAGGACAGGGCATGAAGCCATGTTTGTGGGTGCTGCATACACTGTTCTGGCTGCCACCGCTGCACCACAGCTGGGTGCTGCCGAGTGAGTGGGAGGAGGGTGAAGATGAGATGTTTTCTTGGGCACCTCACAGTTCTAGAAATTATTCTAGGAAAAGAAATGAGCTGAATCCGCTCCATCTCCCTCCTTGGTGTGGTGGCTCATCCTACACTCAGCTGGAGTTATGTAAGGACATGCTGGTGGAACAGAGTCGTGTTGGGGCACAGGAGGACATTGCTCTGTCCCACTGCTGCCTGGCCATGCCGGTGTGTGCCCCGTGTGTGCTGAACCCCCAAATGGGGTCAGCAGAGAACCCCCAAACAGGGTCAGAGTCATTGTGGAGCATTTTGTGTGTGTGCGCACACGATGGGGCGCGTGTTGCATCTGCACAGGGTTACACACAGGTGTGTGTTGTGAGCCTGTGTGTCCTGGGGGAGCTTTTGCTGGGTGACAAACCTGGGCCAGACCTTCCAGCACAGAAATAGAGGCTTCTGTCCATGCACCTCCCACGTGGGTATGCCGCTGGGCACTCGCACATTGCATGTCTTGCACATGTATGTGCCCCATGCCATGCACGTGTCAGGCCCTGCTCAGCTCCTGCCAGGTCTGGCTCAAGGTTTTGGGGGTGGAGTGGTCTGTCTGGCCACTCCAGAGGGGTTTTTGCTCCAGTAGCATCCCTGTAAAAGGGCCTCCACTGAGCCTTCATGGGAGCAAACAGGGCTGGGAATGCTTATGTGTGTGCTAAGGGGGAATGTCCCATGTGAGAGTCCCTTGATTTTGGGACTGGGGGCTTCCTGCCCCCACCAGGGAACATGGGACACCTCACTGTGCCATGAATCTGCTCCAGTCAGGGTTCCTCACCTGTGGAGCTGGGGTTTGCCTGGCAGGACATGCACGGGCACAGACTGTACTTCAGTTTGAAGCGGGTGGTGAAGAAAGTGGCTGGGGGAGGGATGGTGGTGGAATTCCTGGAGGGCTTAGGGGTGGTCGCACGTGTCTGCCACACATGTCTCCCTGGGTGTATGTTTGCATGTACGGGCAAAGCTTCCGGAGAGGGTGAATGAATGAGGCAATTCACTATTTCAGCTCTGGCTCTGGCGAGGCTTTTCCTTTAGAGGCAGGCGTGTGCCGGCGTGTGGGCTCCTGCCTGCGTATGTGCGTGGGCTCCTGCCTGCGTGTGCAGGTGGGCATCGAGGGGGCTTCGGGAGATGTTTGCCACGTCAGGGAATTCACTGTGGGGGCTGGCGTGCGCCCCCGCAGTGCTCGCTGCCTTGTCTGCATAGCGCAGCGTTGTGTAACTTCCGATGCCCCACCGGATCTCCTTACCCGGCAGAGGGGGATGCTCAGGCTGCCCTCCGTGACTGCTGCCGATAACACTTCCCCACATCCAAATGGGATGAGGGGAGCAGTCCTAATGTCTCATGGATGCCAGCGTCTTTTCACCACGGGCAGGGCTATCCCTGAAAGGCAGGTCTGCCCCAGCAGACAGAGGGACTTGCTGCAGGAAAAGCCCTTGGAAGCCAAAAAGCCAGGAACAATTTTGCCGGGTCTCACAAATTTGTTCATCTCAAACTAGGTGTTTGCTCTGGAAGTGGTAAGGTGGGCTATGTGTCTACCCCCGTGGGGATCCACAAAGAACATCTGCCTGCTGTTGTGGCTCTTTGTATGCCAGGATCTGTGAGACCTGGGCTGAGACCCAGCAACTCATCTCATGCAACGCTTGGCAATGGGAAGAGGAGGAGGGTCCATCATCCTGGTGCCCACAGCCCATTGGAAGTATCCAAGGAAGACCGGCAGCTTTGCTGCTCTGGGAAACAGAAGGGAGGGATCCGCCTGACATTTTTATCTCTCCACCACCGTGTTGCCATGCCAGTACTGCCGTTTCCATGCCAGTACAGCTGTTTCCCTTCTGGTACTGCCGTTGCCATGCTACGCTGAGGGTATTGGAAGAGGATGTCAGGTTGCTTTGAGGATGAAAAGACAGGAGATGAAGCTGGGGTGATGCTGTGTCCTCTGAATCCTGTGTTGCTGCCAGCCCAGGGACCTGCTGGGCACAGGCCAGCTCAGAGGGGCCAAGCAGTGACAGAGTTGTTGCTGCCTGGGGGAGCTGGTCTGATGGGTGGAGATCCCTAGGGCTGGGTCTTGGCAGGTCACTGGTTTTGCAGTGCTCACCCAGCTCACCAGTAGTCTGGTCCTCCCTTGACATTGCCCAGTACTCTGCTGACATTACCTGGTGCTCCCCTGACCTTGCCCAGTGCTCACCCCAGATTTTCTTGTGGTCTCATAGCATTGCTCAGTGCCTCCCTGACACTGCCCCGTGTTCTCCCTGGCACTGCTCAGTGGTCCCCTGGCATTGCTTGTTGCTTCCCCTGGCAATGCCTAATGTTGCCCCCAGCATTGCTCAGTGATCCCCTGGCACTGGTGCTCAGGGTGATGGAGGGATGATCTGATGGCAGCCTGGTATGTCCACGGTGGTGGTTTAGCCACCAAATTTATAAAGTGATCAAATAAAGAAGTTAGGATTATTTGACAAGCCATGTTGAACATATGGACGTGAAATCATGCTGGTTTATAGCCCCTTCTTCAATTTCCTTTCCTGCACCATCCTGGGACGTGGTCCTACTCTTGTAGCCTATATATGTTCAACTGACAGGAGTGCTGGCTGTAAGTTTTGGGGACTTTCTAGCCTAAAGATTATGTTCCCTTGCAAATATCCTTCTGGGCTGGATGGTCTGGAGGGCACACAGGTCACTTAGGTCCTCTCCCAGTGAATGGGGCAAGTACAGGCTCACGGCTTCATGTGTCAGGTGGGTTGGGATGTTTGTACTGCAGTTATGCGGCAAAAATCTTTGGAGAGTGGGGAGAAGACTGGCAACCTGCAGGTGAATGAGGCAGGGTGGCCCAGTCAAAGTATCAGCAGGAGTTGTGGCTCTTTGTGCTTCATTTGTTCTTCATCCTGATGCCAGCCCTAAAGCACAAGATGACCCCAGGAAATAGATTTTGTACCTGTTGGCTGTGGGAGCGGCTTATGTGGTGGGGTCCCTTTCTTTCTGGGAGAAGGGATTGGTCCCAGAGGATTCTGAGTCCCTTGGTCTTGGCATCCCCTTCTCCTGCCTTTGACTTTTACTGTGTGTCAGGTGGTTACGTGAGAGCACTACTGTGGGCTGGGGCTCAGGAGAGATTCCACATAGAGATGTCATTTTTCCACCTTCTGGGGCCTGCCCTGTGCGGGCAGCTGCCATGTGTTTTCCCATGCTTGGAGTAGGTCTCTGAGTCAATGCCCATCTGTGGGGTTGGGGCCAGGGCAGGACACCCCCTTGGCTGAATGTATTTTCTCCCCAAAAGTGAGCAGCAGCTCCCAGTCCCCCAGCTCTTGTGCTGTTCCTCACCAGTACATGGCGTCCCTCCGGCAGAGAGGGGGAGCTCTGCCAGAGCATCCCACCCAGCCTCCACCTTCCCTCCACCCATCTCCTTCCAGCCCCCCTCCCTCCACCCCCGCACTCCAGCCTAAATAATTCCTCCTCTGCCTGGCGGTGTGCAGACTGCTATCCTGTCCTCCCCTTAGTCATCACTCAGCCAAGTGAGACAGATATAGTTGTGTGCGGCTCCTCACGGATCAGTCACTCCAGCCCCCAGATCATTTCACTGGTGGGTCATGGGGTGCCCCACGCCAAACACGAGGTGCCTCCCCCCTTTATTACTCCCATCCTTGCTGCCAGAGGCACCTGAGGAGTGAGTGGCCTGGCTGATGCTGCGTTGGTTGGCAGATACCCCGGATGGA
>JAYRBT010000093.1:62503571-62522781 GCA_036023395.1 Myiotriccus ornatus
TCCCTGCATCCTCCCTCCCTGCATGTTCTGTGCAGATTCCAAAGTGGCATCTCCGGCTCCCGGCGCGGTGCAGGGGCGACACCCCGTGGCCACCTCTCTGTGGCAGGGGGCACACATCTTACTTGGTGGCCCCTTGCACCACCCTCTTCCAGCCCCTTCACCCCCCAGTCCTCCCTGAAGTCTCCCCAGAGGGCTCTAATGTCCCTATGCACCCTGGCTCGGGGTGGGGAGGGGTTCGCTTCTGGGTGGTCCAATCTCATCATCCCAGTTCTGTGCCCCAAGATCTCCTCAGCTTTCCCATCTCCTCTCTCTGCTCACATCTGGGGGAATGTCGCTAAATGGGAACACTTGTTCCTGCTCTGGATGGTCAGTCCTGTTCTGACCTGGGAGGGGAAGGATAGGTGGGGCCTACAGGGTGTAGCTGTCTCTGGGGGCTGTGGCTGTTGCTGTCACTCTCACACACCGCCCAGAGAAACCTCTTTTCCTGCCACTGGTCTCTGTCAGTCCTGTGGCAGAGATGGGATGGGCCTCTGACATCTTGCCCCAGTGACAGCCAGGTGCCGTGGCTCATGGTGACACTGTCGTAGCCCAGTGGGTCCCCCTGGTCACCTCTGTCCCTCCTGTGTCAGCACAGCTCTGCACACATGTTCCTGAAGTTTGGCTGGCTTTGGTGCAGGGCGCATTGTGGTCACTTCCCCTCTGGGACACACCAGACCTGATGGCACTTGGCCAAGCCCAGGGGAGCCCTGGGGACAGGAAGAGGTGTCCAGCCTCAGAGGAGGGTGTTATCCTGAACCCTGGGGTGCAAAGCCAAGCACCCATATTCCCCAACAGCAGAGGTTTTTTGGGGTGGGTGGCAGCCGTGTGCAGTGGTCCTGCAGCCTGGCAGAGGGGTAAACTACCATTCCCCATCCCCTGGGGTTCCTGTGGGATGGCAAAGACACCCTGACCTGGGCAGGACGAGGCGCTCCAGTACCCTTGCAGAGGGCAGGACCACCTGGGAGAAGGGTAGATGATGCTCTGGCTGCTGCCTGCTGTGAAACACACACACAAGCCAGAGCTGCCCCCTCAGGACTCTGCCCCTAGCCCCAGACTGGGTGATGCTGGACTGGAGCCCTGGGGCTGAGAGCCCCCAGTGGGAAGCACAGCATCCACTGTGTGGCACCTGGTGGTGGGTGATGGACATGGGACAAAAGATCTGTGGGCTGCATGGACACCGTCAGTACAGCAGGGCTTGGTAGGGTTGGGCTGGACAGCTGGTTCTTGCCCCAGCCTTAAATCCCACATGAGCACCCTGATCCTTTGGTCTCAGGCCTCTGAGATCTTGGTGGGGAGATTTGCACCACTGTTTAGGGAAGGGTTGTCACCAGCACTCGTTTGGAGGCTTGAATTAGTATTCAGGGGGATTCAGGGAAGGGTTTGCACCAGTGTGTAGTGAGGAGTATTTGGAGAGAGATTAGTGCCAGCTTTCAGGTATTTAGGAGGTTTGCACCACACAGAGGGGAAGACATACCCCAGCACTTAGGGAGGGGTTTGCCCCAGCATCAGGCAGGGTGGTCTGCAGGCACAGAGGCTTTCTGGGGACAGTGTCTCTGAGGACAGCAGCTCCTGAAGGAGCAGGTGACAGGACAGCTAAGAGGACCCGCGGCACCACCTTTGCCCACTCCTCCACCACGTCCTCCTGCTTCTACCCAGACCTCGATGGTGCCCGTGTGGGACATGGCTGAAGCACACTCTGCTCCATGGAGGTTACTCACTGGGGGACCTGCAGCTGTGACAGAGGATGTGACAGAAGATGGTGAAGCAGTGACTGCACAGCCCTACAGGACACAAGCCACCCCGGCCACCTGTGGCCCTTGTTTTAGCCAGCTCTCAGGGGACACCAGCTGGCTGTGTGCCCTGGCAGGGATCCCAGGCTGCTTTCAGGGGGTGGCAGGTGGGGTGGAGCTGGGAAAGCCACCTGTACCTTGTTTCCCAAGGGAAGAACTGAGAGCAGAGCGGGGCTGGGTTAGGACCCAGGAGGTTCTGCTCTCCCAGTCTGGATCCTGTGGAGTGCTCAAGGGTGTCGGTTTGGGGTGGTGGCAGTGGGTGTCTCACTCCCAGCGTCCCCAAACCTGTGCTCTGTCCCAGCTTTGTCTTCTTCTCCAGCAGATGGAGCAATAACACAGTGATCAACACCATGTCGCCATGTGAGGGCTTCCTGCGGCTTCCCTTCATGGGCAGAGCACGCACCCGTAACATCCCATCATCAGGCACAAAAAACGCTGTGAGCTCCCCCTTCCTCCAGCCACCCATTCTCTTCCTCAAGGTGGTGGGTGCCTCTCCCAGGTGGTTTTACAGCTACTTTGCTCCCAGAGCCGGAAATGCTTGATGGATTTTCTCTGGGGATGAGCTGCACACCACTCCTGTGATCTGGATGCCATGACAGCCCACTGTGGCCTTGGGAGTGGGCTGAATGTCCAAGACCAGCTTTTAGCACCAAGCTCTGTGTCCCTGCAGACAGCACAGATGCTGCCAGGGCAGCATCCCCCTCCTAATTCTCTCCCAGACTCCCTTCTCAAACCCCATTCACCTCCCAGCTGCAATGCAGGCACTGTGCAAGGAAAGCCCTCCCCCCCAGCCTCCAGCAGGTGAACCCCCTTTGCTGATTCCTGCAGACCATGTGCCACCATTAAAAGCCACAGCTTCCTGTGGGAGCTCCGTGGATGTGACTAGGACTGGAGCACTCCAGCCATGGGGATCACTCTCCTCCTGGGCACCCTCGGTGTCTTCGTGGAGTTATTTTGGGTTTCCCAGCACTGCTGCAGACAGCCTGTTCCCAGCTGTCCCCAGTGCTCTGTTCACAGACTCCAGTGCCTCTGGAGGCAGGGAGCACCCTCATCCCGGTGAATGAGTGTCCCTTCCACTGCAGGGGCTGGGGTTGTTGTAGGGTCAGCCAAGCACTCTCCATACTGTCTGCTTTCGTGGGGAGGCATGGGCACTCCGAGTTTTTGGGTTCCTGGGTGCACCCACTGGCTTCCCCCCATTGCTGCTATGGGACACTTGGGGGGTGGGAGGCCAAGCCTGCCTGGTGGGACAATGACCTGAGGCTGGGATAGGATCTTAAACACATAGGACCTGTGGATCCCCAGAAATGCCTGAGGAGAAGCCAAAAACCCTGTAAGCGCACCCTCTGGAGGCTGATTGGACACAGCTGTTTAATGAATGTATCTCAGTACAGATAGGGAGTTGCAACCCACGCACCCACGGCCACCTCCTCACCATGGCTCTGGCCACATCTCGGACCTGGCATCCGAAATATCCCCATTGACGCTCTGGCCACATCTCGGACCTGGCATCCAAAATATCCCCATTGGCCTGGCATGCCAGGGCGGTAGAGGAAGATGTCGTGGCACTGGTGCACCTCCTGGTCTTGCAGTGGGAGAGACCCTGGAGAGGGGAACTGTGCCCTGGCTGGGGAAATGGGGCTGAGTGGGACGGTGCCCCCTTTGCATCGGGGATAGAGGTGAGGGAGTGACCAGGTTGCTGCAGGTGCACGCCTGGTCTGTGTACACCCCAGGGACCCCCGGCTGAGCCAGGGCACACCAGGCAGGGAGAGGCTGAGGGCACTGCAGGGAAGGGATCGGAGGGGCAGGGAGCAGCTACCAGGGCTGCCATGAGACCGGGGCATCCCGGCCCCCGGCATGTTTGGGACAAGGTTTCCAGGGTTCCTTCTCCTTCACCTGTGGGCTGAGCACATCTATCCACCACAATGTTGCCGAGCACCAACCCTGCCCAGCCAGTGCCTCGCCCCTGCAGCTGACTCCTGGGGGGCTCTGTGCTCTGCCTTCCCCTCCTCACCACAAGCAGTAATGCCCCTAGTGAGGTGGGGTTGCCCACTCGCCATGCTGGGGAGAGAGCAGGACTGAACAGGGCTGGGGACTGAAATGCTGGGTAGATGGAGAGCATCTCTTGGAACCAGGGGTACAGGAGGGGATGAATGATGCATGGGAGTGGTGAGGGCAAGGTCAGATGCACAGGATGGCTCCCCTGCATCTCACCTTGCCCTCCCATCCCTCTGAAGCTTTCTATTCCCAGTGTTCCTTCCCACACCACTGTTGCCAGCATTAAATAGCTGGTCCCCAGGAGGGCAGGGCCAGGGAACACTCTCCCAAACACAACCACCAGCATGCAAGGATGGACCTACTGGGCTCTAGCCCTTGTTGGAGCAATGCAGGGATGTGAAAGACCCCAACAGGGTCAGCCACATCCTCCCCTCGAGAATCTATGATGCCAATGAGCTGAGACACTGCTTGCCGCAAACCTGGCGGCACACAGAGGCTCAGCTGTGCCTTCCCCGTGGCTCTGTGGGAGGCTGGGGGGCACATGGGTGCTGGGCACCGGTTCCACTGTGACCCCACAACTACCCAGAGCAGACCCTGCTCTGTCTGTGGGCTCCAGGGGCTCCACGCGCTGGCAGGGAGTGATGTGGGGACGTGGATCACGGGGGCAGATGGTTCCCTGGCCCCTGTGCCCCACGGTGACCCGGGGAGCAGGACCTGGCGCCGTGGTGCTCGCGTGGCAGCGAGACATGCCCCGCCCCTCCCGCCTCCCCACCAGTCAGAGCGGCCCCCACCCTCCCAGCCAATCACGGCCCGGCCACCTGTCCTCTTCACAGCCAATCCGAGAGGGAGGTGGGGCAGAGCGCAGCATGGCCACCTCCCCGCCAGCCAATCAGCGCCCAGCTCCGCCCCCAGGGGTGGGCGGGGCAGGTCTGCATGGCGGGAGCGGCGTCGCGCCCTCGACGCACCGCGGGGATTAGGCCGGGGGCTGCAGGTGCAGGGCGGCGCTGTTGGGGCGCGCGGCCAGGATGTAGGTGACGTTCTCCCGCAGGAAGCCGGGCCAGTCGACGGTCCTGTGGGCAGATGTGGGCTCACCGGCCACCCCAGCCGGCACTGCTGCTCCCCCTGGCGCCTCTGCCCAAAATGAGGGTGTCCCCCAACCCTGCACGCTGCCCTGCCTCACCTGGGCTCCTCCTGCTTCGTGGCTGGCAGGATCTTCTCTGGGCTCTTGCCGTTCCTGCTGCTGGCGGGGCTGCCCTCTGATATGGGCCCCACATGGCTGATGCTGTGGGAGGGAGGAGGGTGCCCTTCATCCCCATTCCTTGCACCCCAAATGGTGGTGGTGGCTTGGGGAGGAGGGTGCAGAAGTCTGAGAGGCCACAGAGGGAAGGTGATGAGAAGTGGGGGCACCCAGTTTGTGTACTGGGCCCCTTTGGTGGGTGCTGGGGCTGTGGTGGGAGTGCTGGCTTGGATGTCACCCCTACACCAAGGTGGGCATTCCCATACCTGACATTGCAGGACAGCATCTCCTTTTGGTGCTTGCGGAACCAAGTGTGCCGGGCCTGGCGGCACTCGCCCTCCCCAATGAAACCGTCGTTGTCCTGGTCCAGGGCCAGAAAGGTTGCCCGTGCCCGCTCCCGCTCCTTGGGTGTCAGCAGACGCAGCAGGGCATTCTAGGGGGCGCAGAAGGGAAGGGAGAGAGCTCACCCGTCTCCTGTGGGAATCTCCCGGCTCCTATGCCCAAAGCTCTGGGAGTCTCCAGCCCTGTGTACCATGGCCTTGAGTGGTGGCCATGGGACTCAGCCCCGGTGCCACAGCCATGGGTGCCAGCCACAGGAGCCAGCTCTGGGTGCTGTGACCATGGGAGCTTGTCTTGTGTGCTGGGACCATGGGTGCCAGCCATGGGAGCAAGGCCTGGATGCCACAATCATACCTGCGGCCGTAGTTTCTGCAGCAGCTGGATGGACTCATGGGAGAGGAAGTCCTGCCACTCGATGTGACCCTTCTTGTCGGGGTCCAGGGCATTGAACTGCAGGGCTGCCTGCTCCTCCTGTGCCTCGGCCATGGGCTTCTCGAACTGCTGCTTGTGCACTAGGTGTTTATAGTGCAGGAAGTCATCCAGGGTCAGGCAGGTCTCTGTAGGGGAGAGGACTGGCTGTGCAGTGCCCAGGAAGAACAGGGGACACCCCTCCCCACCTGCCTCCCCCAGCCTCCTGGGACCTGCCATGGGGAGGCTACGCACCTGGAATGATCTTGCAGTTCTTCAAGGTCTCCATCAGGCTGTACATCTCTTCCTCTGTCAGCAGCAGATTGAGGTTGTCCTGAGGCGGGGGGGCAGAGAGGAGCCGTGGGTCAAAGGCATGGAGTTGGGGGAGCATCCCGGTGTACGGCAGCAACGGGATCCCTTGACAGCATGTGGGTGTAGGCAACCACACCCCGAGAGGGATGGTGTGCAGAACACCCTGGGGTTCTGCAGTGGGATGGTTCCAAGCCCCTGGGCCATTCCAGATCTGCCACAGCAGCCCATCCCATGGCCAAGGTGGGCAGCAGGAGGTGGGGGGCAGCAGGTCCCCCACTGCTGCAGACCAGGCTGTGAGGTGGGACTCTGCTCGTGTCTGTGTGGGGCAGGATCCCCCCAGAGAGCACCCACCACCCAGCAGCAGCCTGGTGTCCCCTGCTCCAGGCACTCACGCAGTAGTAGCAGCTCCAGCCCGTCTCGGTGTGCGCCGTCTCTGTCACTTCCACGGCGCTGTCCTTCTGCAGGTACCCCATGCGGCGCAAGCAGCCATCGTGGTACACCCGGGGGCAGATGCGGCATGGGAAGAGGCTCTCGGCTGTCCACACCTCGCAGATCTCACACATCTCGTCATTCACGATCTGGGGAGGGGTGGGCAGATGCTCAGCAGAACAGTGTGGGCAGGGGCCTGGCTTCTCCAGGGGGGGTGGTGTTTTGTGGGTGGGGGTGGATATTGGGGGGTGGAGTGGACGGGGGGACGGGAATGCGTGGGGCTGGCGTAGGGAACAGGTGGGTGGTGAGGTCGTAAGGGACATGGCTGGTTGAGGGTAGGTGGGTTTGTTGGGATGAATGGTGGCTGGATGGGTCTGGCTCTAGGGTTGGTGGGGCTGTGAGGTTGTAGGTGCTCTGAGGTGCAGCATGGGAGGTGTGAGTGGCTGCACTAGGGTTGTAGATTGGCTGGTTTTTAGTGTTGTAAGTATGGATGGATAAGCTGTAAATTTTTTCACACATTTTCATTTCCATTTCCCAAGAAATTCTGATTGTACCCTGCATGATTTAGCCTCAGAGGGTGGTTGGGCACTGGAACAAGCTGCCCAGGGAAGTGGTCACAGCACCAAGCCTGACAGAGTTCAAGACGTGTTTGGACAATGCTGTCAGGCACATGGCAAGATTCTTGGGGTGTCTTGTGCAGGGGGCAGGAGTTGAACTTGATGATCCTTGCGGGTTCCTTCCAAATCAGAATGTTCTATGGTTCTATGGAAGCCTGTAGGTGGGCTAGGGGTGTAGGCTTGTTGGGTTGGTGGGTGGATGGATGGTTAAGGCTGTGGGTGTGGATAGGTGGGCTGTAGGATTGTGTACGTGGAGGGAAAAGCTGTTGGGTTGTGGATGGGCTGGGCTGTAGGGGCTGCAGGTGTGAATGGATGGTTTGAGTTGTAGGCTGGCTGGCTGTAGGCTGACAAACACATAGATCAAATTGTCCTTCTCTTTACCCTGAAGCTGGAGCTGCCTGTGCCCAGCAGTGACATACCAGGCTGCTGTGAGGGCACATCTGAACAGTTGCACCCTCCTTCCCATGTGGCATCTCCAGCTGCCCAGCCTGGCCCTTGGCACCCTGCCCCACTGAGCCACCTCCATTGGGCTTTGCCATACCCAGGGAGGCTGTCACCGCCTGGCAGGTACTCAGGTGCTTGTACAGCCCTGGGCTTGCCCCAGCCCCTGTCCCCATGGCTCCATCTGCTCACCTGCTCCCGCTGTTCCAGGCTGATGTCCGGGGGCTCATCATCGTGCAGTTCCCGCTTGGGCCGGATGAAGGCGGGTGGCGCGAACCTGTTGGCCCGGTCAAACTCCTCTGGCTCCACGCCCCGGCCATCCCGCAGCCGTTCCCAGGCTGCCTTGGCACTAGCACTGGCACTGCTCTCCTCTGGCTGCGAAGGTCCTGCCGATGCCTCCTCCTCTCCCTCCTGCACCTCCTGCTCCAGCGTCCCCCGGCGTGAGGTCCCTGCCTCTCCCCGGCGCCGTGTCGATGGCTGCTCCCGCAGCCCGTCCTTGAAGGCTGACACTGCCAAGCTCACCTTCTGCACCCTCTCCACGGTCTGCCGCCTGGACATGAGCACCCCCATGGCTCTGCGGGGGAAGGGAGGTGCTCAGTGCTAGCACTTCGGGGCACAGTGCTGCTCCCTGGACTTGCACTGTGTCCCTGACCCCAAAAAGTTGTCCCGGGGGCTTTCTCCCAGATGTGAAAGGGGCAGCTCAGGGCAGGGAGAAATGGCAAGCTAGCACTGGGATTATCAATGGTGGCCGTGGGGAGATACATCCCTAGCCATGGAGGGTCTGAGTGTTGCTGCAGGACTGGGACAAAAAGCAGGGAGCTCTTTTGGGGATGCCTCCCCCATGTTTGCTCTACAGACTCCAGTTTAACAGGAACAATCCAGGCCTTTCCCACACCAGATGAGGACATCCCAAAGGGATTGGGACCAGCTGTAATCCTGCCCTTTGCATGCATCTCCTTTCTGCCTTGGAGAAAGCCTCTGTGGCCAGTCAAGGGTGAAAGCTGTGCTCCCTGCAGCTCTGCCCAGGATTGGGGCATAGCTGGCTCCTCACCTTCCTCAAATTCCTCTTCACACCCCTGTCTCTCTTGCGCTCACATGCTTGTGTGTCTGTGCGTGTGCGCTGCTGCTGTGACCACTGGGCATCCTGCATCCTGCAAGGAGCCATGTGGGAGAGGTTAGACCAGCCACAGGAGGGCTGTGAGAGTGCAGGAAAGAAGGGAAGCAGTGCATGGGACTGGGGCACATGAGTTTCAGTACCAAGGGACGATCACCTTGGGGTAAAATGGGGAGGTCAACAGCAGCAGCAACAGCAAGTCAGTCTCTGTCTCACTGGGAGTGGGCTGAAGCTGGGAAGAAGCAGGATTTTGTCTCCAACGTCGTGGGGCACAGCGTCACCCCAAATGGGTCCCACTGCTGCCCTTGTGCCCTACTAGGATTGTGTTACGGAAGATGCTGCCCAGGGCAGTGGTGGAATCACTGTCACTGATATTGTTCAGAAAACGCCTAGACATGGCACTTAAGGACGCAGTTTAGTGGTGGCCTTGGCAGTGCTGGGTTAACAGTTGGACTCGAGGATCTTAGAGGTCTTTCCCAGCCTTAATTATTCTGTGATTCTACGCTGCAGGAAAGAGGCACTCCCAGCAGGAGCCCAGGGACTAGGAGGCAGAGCAGGGAGATTGGAGCAGCAATCCCCCGCCCCGCCAGCCTCAGAAGGAAAGTCCCCAGGTAGCAGGATAATTAGCGGCACGCGCGCACACGCCGGGATCTCGGGGCTGCGGGAGGACGCGGCGCCGCGGGCGCTGCTGTGTCAGGGAGCCTGGGCAGGGTAATTACAGGTGCCCCACGCTGGCAGGGCCGAGAGGAGCCGAGCCGAGCGCGCTGGTAGGCAGCGAACACCACTGCGTGCACACGCATGTGATTTCCCAGCCTCTCTCCACCACCGCGGGACCATCTGCCTGCGGATTCCCACGCACTGAGCCGGGTGTGCAACACGTGTGGGCCCCGTCCTGCGCGTGGGGGTCCCGGCAAAGCGCCCACGCAGGGGGGTATTTGCACCCACTGGATGCACTGCCTGGTTCAGAGCTGGTGCCCGGCATTCTTCAGCTGCCGGGGCTTTGCAAAGGTGGGAGCGGGCAGAGCTGGAAGCTCATGTCCGAGCCACAGCGACAGCGTCTCTGTGGCTGTGCCAGTGGGAAGAAAAAACACCTGGATGTCTCTTCATGCCCACCGTGCCACCACCCCCTGCCCAGGAGGCTCAGGATCCTGTTTGCTGTGGGCAGGATCAGCTCTGCTGCTGGGCACCATCAGCTGTGCCCGAGAACTGAAGAGTCGGGGACATCACTGCGAGATCTCCCCGAGGTCTGCCCTTGCAGGTCTCTGCATCACCACATGCTGGCCAGATCCAGGCCTCCTCATGGCCAAGGCTTGGGGCAGAAGCAGGGAGGAGAGGATGCAGAGAGGCTGGGCTCACGGAGAAGAGAGAAAAGAGGGGTGTGGGCTCCAGCACACCAGTACCCCCAGCAGCCACACAGGTGCTCCTGATCCCCACCGTGCTGGAAGCTTCTCCCCACAGTGCTGCTGGGCTCTGGGTGCCCCAGCCGCAGCCCCCCTGCAGTGCAGAGGGGCAACCAGGGCAGTGGCAAGGTGGCTGGTGTGTGAACCAGCAGTAATCCCTCTCAGATGTGGTTTCTCTGTGTGTTCATGACATAGTCAGCCACCAGCACCGTGCTGCTGCTTGAAGTTCCCAGCCACCTCCCTGTTTCCTGCCCTCTCCCAAGGCCATCCTGAGTGCCTTCTGCCATTTACTGCTGTCTGCCTGGATTCTGGACGGTGTCACTCGTGTCATGACTTGTGTCTGTTCTCAGCCCCGCTGGCCTCTCTGTCGCTGCTAGTACTGCACAGCTGAACACTGCCTGCACATCCAGGCTTGAATGGCTTTACTCTGAACTCAGTCCCCAGACACCACTGCCTTTCCACAGACCTCATTGCTCCCCAAATACCTCAAACTTGCTCTGTACACTCCAGGGCCCCCTTTGCCCTGTGCCCTGCTTAACCCACTGGCTTTCTGAGATGAGACATCACCCCCACACAGAATCACCCCCTCTCCTGGAGACCTCTGGGCACTGGGAGGGAGAACCAGGGGTTCTCTTGCCTCATAGCAGCCCAGACACCCGAACAGGCCCTGTATCTGCATGTGTTCCTGGGGGAAGGTGTCCCCACTGCTATTTGTGTCCATCCCCCAAGGCACAAAGTGCCACCACCTGTCTCACCATGACCTGAGGTGCGGGGGCCTCGACCTTGCTGCAAAGGCTGCACCGCGGGGCTATTTTTAGGTCGCCCCCACAGAGGAGCTAAATCTGGGCACAGGCGGGAGCTGCCTGCAAACACCCGTCTCCACTGAGCCCTGCCAGCACCAAGGGCTGTCACAGCAGGTGGTGGGCACCTTCCCACCCCTTTCCCTTCCTTTCCCTTGCCCCAAGCCCACTGCACCCCTGCCCTGATTCTTGGGCAACACCCATTCCCCACACTCTTCTGGTTTGGATTTTCTCCTTTGCTGCTTCATCCCCGCAGCAAAACACTAAACCAGAATGCACTTCATCTTATTAGCACCCATGGATGTGTATTCCCAGCCCCATGCACCTCTCTGTGAGGAAACTGAGGCATGGAGGCAAGGCTGGTGCAGCTGGAATGAGGGGAAGCCTGTTTTAAGTGGGGATGAGGGCACTGGTGGGACAGAGCTGGTGGCCAGCATGGACACACTCCAAGAGAAGGAAGCAGGGCAGAGCATCCCAATGCAAACAGATCCAGTGTCCCCTGCGTGGCTGCAAACCCTCCCTTCTCCCATGGCAGAGCACACGTGGCTTGTGCTGGGGTTATGGGGTGCCAAGTTTGTGGTGCAGGGCGATGAGTGACACACAGGTGGGTGTAACACGGCACTGCGGGGGTGTTGTGGTGGCTGGGAACACAGGCTGGATGCGGTGGGGAGAAGCACAGGGGGGATGTGTTTGTTAGGGCTGGATGTGTTACGGGGTGGATGATGTGTTAGGGGTGGATGTGTTTTGGGGTGGATGTGCTACGGTGTGGCTGGCAGCACGGGGCGGGTGTTACAGCCCACGGCGGGTGTTGCAGCGACTGTGGGCATGGGGTGGGTGGTGGCTTTGGGTGCAGGGATGTTGCAGAAGCTGTGGGTGTGAGGTGGTGTCTGTGGCAGCTGGGGGTGCGGGACGGGTGTTTTTCAGCGGGCCATGGGTGCAGGGTGGGCTGTTACAGTGCCTGGTGGTGTGAATTGGCAGATGGGGGTGTGGAGCCGCAAGGTCCGTAGGGATGACTGTCACCTGCCCCATGGTGTGTCCTTGCTGCAAAGCCCCACCAGCAAAAAAATGGTCAGTGGGTGCTTGGGCTGGTGCACACATGAGCAGGGTCCCTGGCACCCACCTTCAAGGGGAAGCATCATGGGTGTGCTGGGAGCAGACCCCCCTGGATTGCAGCTCCCCAGTCGTGGGGAGGGATGCGCCTGGTCCCCACAGGCTCCCTACAGTCCAGGCCTCCCACTTGCTCCTGATATTTTTACCCCACAGCACCTTTCTAGGAGCAGCATTAGGGACCCTAGGGGCAGAGGGGTGGGATACCAATAGGGAGGACACCCTGGGACATCGGAGCCCACGGCTGCTGATAGGTCTGAAGGGCACAGAGCAGGGCTGGGAGGAGCTGCCGTGGCTCTGGCATGGCTCTGGTACAGCCCTGCACACCCTGCCAGCCCCTGCCTGCCTGGGGCAAGGGGGGCCAGCAGTGAAGGCAAAAGGCTCTGCTTAGGGACCATTGCATCCCACCTACTTGAGCTGGCTAGGGATCACCACAGGGGTCTGGCAGCACCCCCTTGTCCCCTCTCCCGGGCAGACGGCACATGCTGTGACTCTGGCACTGCTGGGGCTGCTGCTGTGAAGTGATCTGGTTGCCATGGGGTGGGGGGGTCCATGGCTGATGGTACCCTCCCTATCCTCTGCAGGGCTGTGGGACTCCAGTGGGGATGCCTAGGGGGGTGGCCAGAGCCCCAGATGTGCCACGTCCCAGTCCTGGGGACCCTGAGCCGGTGGCTGCTCTCCCTGCTGGATCAGGTTGCCCGTCCTGCCGCGCCATGGCAGATTTTATAGGTGTGTCACACGCTTCCATCTCCCAGAGGGGGATGAAAATGCCGTGACAGCAGAGTCCCTTCCTCTGCAGCAGATACAGCTCCTGCCCAGTTCTCCACTTCTCCTCCTCATCTCCCTCCCCAGCCCGTCTCGACAGTACCCAGTGCCTGAGGGCAGGACCCTCCCATCCCATTCTCATCCCTCTTCCCAGGCATCCCATCCCAGGAGCTCTGGACACCCTCCCAGGCACCAGGACCTGGGGGGTGTGGGGGAACTGGGAGAACCCCAACAACGTGTGGACAGCCCATGCCATGCACCCAGCAAAGCACCAACCATGGCAAAAAAAAAAAAAAAAAGCACTTACCAGGGTGAGGGTCCGTCTGGGGAACTCGAGCCTTAGACAGAGGTCCACACGGTGTCCATCGCCGCTGCCTCTGGCTGCAGCCCCCTCTCCACCCGTGGGTGCTCACCACATCCCGCGCCCCGTGTGCAAATCCCTGTCGGGGGATGGAGCAGTGAGGGTGGTACCCGAGGAGCCAGAGCCCTGCACTTGCTGCCGGAGGATGCAGGAGACAGCGAGATGCTGGGAGCGGATGCCTGTGTCTCTCTCGCGCACACACACACGCACACACACACGCACACGCACTCAGAGGAAGCAGGGAGCTTGTGACTGGGGCTGAGCAGATGCAGCCTGGTTTGCTGTCCCTGTACCAATTGCTGCCTGAGCTGTGTTAAACAGCTCTCTGAGACACGAAGCTTTTTTTTTTTTAACCGGGCTGACGTGTGCTGGGAGATACCAATAAAAGCTTTCCCTGCATCTCCTCTGGCCCCCGGGGCCGAACCGCCTTTCTTAGAAAAAATCTCAAGGACTGTGGAGATGGGGCTGCAACCGCGTGGAGGAGTGAATGTCGCACCTGCCCACCCACGAGATCTTCCCCAGACCAGTGCCCCAGCCCCAGAGCAGTGCCCCAGGCACAGGCTACCTGCACCTGCTTTAACTCAATGTCTGCTGGTCAGTGTTGTAGGCAGGCTGTCCTTCCCACACCGTGGTGCAGTGGGGGCATAGTGACTGCCGGCTATGTGCAGCCCTGTGTGCCCGGTGCAATGCAGCACCAGGGGTTTAGTTCTCCTAGTCTCCAGGACTGAATATATCACCTGGGTGCATACCACAGGACTGCAGAGGGGCTGGGGGCTCATGGAAGGTGTGAGTGAGGTGTTGGGGCAAGGGTGAGGATGCTGGTGGGGAGAGGAGGGCACAGCCCTAATTCAACACCCCTGAAGGTGGGATATCTGGTCTGTGTGCATTCCCAGCTGCCCCACATCAGCCTGGTAGAGATTGTGACTCAGCCCCCTGACACCTCCTGAGAGGGGGTGCTGCTGGGTAAGAGGGCTGTGCTTTACCCTTCAGGAACTGGCAGCTCTGCCTGGGGATGATTTAGGGTGAACTAGGCTCTGAGCCTGCCTAGAAGCAGCTTCCATACAGGTTTAGGATTAGTGCTGAAAGTGAAAGCAGAGGGGCCAGGGTAGTGGGGATGCTGCAGGGCTGCCCTTCTCTTTGACCAGGCAGGATACAGCAGGTCCTTTCCTGATTAGGGGAGAGGGAAGCTCTGCTCAGCCCCACTGCATGGTTCCTGTTCCCAGGATGCTGCTGGGGGGAATCCCACATCCCAGCCTGACATCCCGGCCATGCCTGTCCCTGTGCCCTCCACTGGGCAGGTCCTATCTGTCTCCATGCAGATTCGCCAGCCCCACAGAGCACTGGGCATGTGGAGAGCAGCAAGCAGCAGCAGAGAGGCAGGGGTGTCACCCTCTCCATGCAGAGAGCACAAAGACCGTATTGTGAGAGCATGGGATGAAGGATGAAGCTTGCTGACTGAAGCTTCCTGACTTCTGGAAGATAGGCAGCACCATCCCTGACAGTCTTCCACACCTCTGAAAAAACTGTGGTGAACATAGCATCTGACACTCCTGCAGTGCCCTGCCTCCCCAGGAGCAAGTGACTGGGACAGGGTAGTCCCAAGGGTGCTTCCAGCACCCTATTTGGGGCACACACACTCCAACTTGTACCACATGCTGGTACCAGGCTGGTACCTGACCCCTGACTGCTGCTCATCACCTGTGTCAGCCCTCTGTAGACCTATGGACAACAACACTGATCCCACAATACTCAAATCTTCATCACAGATCCTTCCCAGTCTCCCATGTCTGAACTGGGAGTGAACTGAGGTCATCTGCAGTTCATATCACCTGCAAGCAGATCTAGAGGTCGGAAAAGGCAGTATTTGGGTGCTGTGCTGTGATCTGAGCCAGTCTGTGCCTCCCTTCCCCACGGCTGGGGATGCACAAAGCTAGGCTGCAGACAGGATTTATCTGCTTTCTGCTTGTGGCTGTCAGGTCCTGTCTTGCTTCACTCCGTCAGCTTTACTAGAGCCTCTGGTTGCCCTGCCCTGGCCCAGCATGCCTCTTTGTGCTTCATCCTTCCCCAGGGATGCTTCCTTTTAGGGTGAATCACATTTTGCATTATTTAGCCCGGGGAGCATGGTGGAAAGGTGTTGGGGTGGCTGTGGGGTGGAGAAAGTGGAGGGCAGCTGTAAGGCTAGCAGGAAACACCTCCACAGATGAACCCTGGCCCCAGAGGACTGGGGAGGATTGTGCTGGCAGGCTGTGAAAGCTTTTAGTTCCTCTGCGGGGAGAGCCCTGCCCTGGCAGTCTTGTGTCAGAGTGCAGCGGTTCCTGGAAAAGCAAAGGCGAGCTGGAGCCCCAGCCCTGCTCCTGCTCTGGCTGCCAAGGGCCTTGGGAATCCTGCTGCAGGCAGGTGCTGTGTCCCACCAAACGAGAGCTACAGCCCGGATCCGCTTCTGCAGGGAGCATTCACCAGCCTCCACCCCGTGCAAGATGCAGGGTGCTCTCGCACCCTTTCGGGGAGAAGGAAGGCACGGTCCCTCATCCTCTTTGAAAAGCCACGGTGTGTCTGGCTGCTCCCTGGAGCGACAGCAACGGCAACAGGCTGGGGAAGCGCTTGCCGGAGCCGGCAGCGCCGGTCTGCTGGAGGAGGGCTGCAGGGGCGGAGGTGAGAGCTGAGCTGCAGCGGGAATGAGCATTTTCGTCAGCTCCTCTCCCCGCTCCCAAATCTCGCATGACGCCCGCGTGTAGGTCACTGGCTGCTGCGGCGACGCGGCGTGTGGGCTCGCCATCTGCGGCTGCTTCTGGAGCCCGCCCGGGAACGCCGCCGTGTGCTGCCCTGGCTCATCCCGGGTCCCGCCCGGCCCCCGGCCCTGAACCTGCCGGTACCCCGAGGGGACGCAGGGCGAAGGGTTTGCTTTTTTGGTGGGAGGCGGGGAGGGGGCCCTGAACTTTTGGCTCCTGCCAAGAAGCAGGAGCAGCAGCATCGGCGCGCCTGCGCGAGCCAGTGTTCCTGCCAGTCAGCAGGGGGTGATGGAAAAGAGAACTTGTCAAAATAGCGAGATATCTTTTTCCAGGAGATTACAAGTTTGGCTGATGGAGATAATAGTGTTGATGCACTGCAGGGAGGGTTCGGAGAGGCATCGGCTCACCTCACGGCGGCTGTTTCAGGAGGGAAGGATGATACCAAAATCAGCATGAAATGGGATAAAAACTGGCTGCCTGATGGGCTGTTGTGTCAGACTACAGGCAGGGAATGGCAGAGCATTGCCCATCATCTGGAATAAATGGTGCAGAAGCACGCCTGTGAGTGAGGAAGACTATGCCTTGTGACTTCCAGCTGTCTCAGCCCAAGTCCCCCACCCTGTGTGGGTTCCATGCAGGGGAAGGGGCTCAGGATCTCAGGACCTGCAGACATGATCACACTTTCCACCAACACCCAAGTGGGACATCTCCTTATGCTGGCTGCTGACAAGGCCCCCTGCCGAGGGCTGTCCTTCATGTCCACTGACAGTTGTGCCTCACTGCCCCTGGATATTGACACGGGCTCATCACTGGCAGTCCATCACAACCCTGGTTATCAATCAGGTGCCGTGCATGATGCTGATGGCTGTGCATCACGTTCCCACATCAAGGCCAGATCACTGACACGGCCTTTCACTCCCCACATTGATGCAGCTGTCCTCGGGCGATCCCACACCTCAACAGCTCAGCCGTCGATCCCCACAACCTTCAGCTCCCTCCAGCTCAAACCTGACGGTGCAGTAGGGCTGTGGTATCCTGGGCTGCTCTAACACATTCCCTCTCCCACTCCTGTCCCCACCAGTGTTCCCTCCCAAGTGTGTGCGTGAGGCTCTAGTGCCTGTGGCTCCTTTGTTCGTCTTGCCATGGTCTTTGGGACAGTGACGGGGACAGGGATGGAGATGGCAGGTCCTGGTTTTCCCCCTGCCCTCAGTAGCCAGAATGCTCTGAACAGGAGCTGCCAGATGGTGCCCATCATGGATGCAGCCCCTCCTTTGGCCCCCAGGAGCAGCCGCACAGTAGCGAACCCAAAGTCGGTTAAGACGCTGTGGATGCTGGCTGTGTGCCTCACGGCCGTGCCACTGTGCTTTTGTGCTCAGAGTTTTTCCCTCCCATCCCAGGGCTTTTGTGCTCTGAGTTTTTCCCTCATATCTGAGGGCTGGAGTGGAGAGCTCTTGCTAAATTATAATTACTGAGCAGCCCCTTGTGCGCTGTTAGGGTGTGAGGGCTGGTTTTGTCCCCTCACTAACACAGCTTTTGTGGTACACAGAAAATCCTCCAATACAAGAGCTTGGAGTAGAATTTGTGTAACAAATCTATCTTCAGCCCTGCAGCTCTGCAGGGCTGGGAAGTTTGCAATAGAGGCCTGTCTGGTTTGACATGGTAACTGTAATTCCAGCTGCAGCCTGTCCAGGCACCTCTCTGGGTGGATAGGAGGCACATCTCCTTTGCTCAGCTGCAAATTTGGTCTGAGGTCCCACTCCAGCCTGATCCAACATCCTGGAGCGTGAGCACATTGTGCTTCCCAGGGTGGTTTTAGCTCCATCCAGGACCCTGGCCTGGTCCAGAATTGAGAGCTGCTTCCTCCTCATCCTTTTCTGTGTCTGATGCATCCCTGCCTCACTGCCTCATCCCCATATCTGCTGGGCTGAGCTATAGCCCAGATCTGCTGGACATGCACCCCTGAGAGGTCAGTGCTTCTCCAGGTGCTGGAAGGAGGAGATCCAGCCTACATCCAGGCCACCCATACTCTCACTTGTCCATCTCCAGAGCTGCATGCTGCTCCTTGCTCCCTGTACATCCCTGCAATCGCAGCTTAGCTGTTCTCTTAACCCTGTACGTGACTGGGCTCTTGGGAGCCTTGCAGAGAGTGTGAGGTGCTCAGTACCGTGTTACCCTGTGCAGTCATTTACCCACACTGCTCTTCCATGAGCTGCTTTCATCCCTGTGACAAGGGGGAATAGTTGGTGGATACCAATACTTGGACTTGAGGAGGGGGTACAGAGAAAGGATGTGGTCTGACAATGTGGATGAGTGCCAAAATTCCCCATGGGGAGCTGGGGGGAAGGTTCAGGGGTGAGGGAAGCAGTAGAGATGAAGCAGCTGGGAGGAAGGAAACAATCTGTCTTGCCCAGGGAATGTACTTCAGGACTGAGATCTGCAGAAAGGTGTTCCCCAGAAAGGTGTTCCCCAAGGGCAACTGCCTGTGCTTATCCTGGATTGTCCTTCCTGGCAGTGGCAGGTCCCTGCAGACCAGCTGGGGCAAGGAGCTGTGGGTCTTTCGATCCTGTTCCTGCAGCTGGCGGCTTGCCAAGGCTGACCCTGGTGAGAGGAGGATGCTCCCTCTGGACACATAATAGCTGAGCAATTTAGAGCCCTCTAATCTAGGAGCACTCTTGCAGGCATCAGCTAAATGACCCTCTTCACAGGACCACTCCAGCCAGCTCCCAGAGAGGGGGCATCCCCCTCAGCCTGTCCTCTCTACTCCACCTGCAAGTCCCCAGAAAATTTAATGCCAGATCCCACAGCTCTCCAGGGACTTGTACCTCCTTTTCGTAAGCAAGGACATGGGTGTACCCAAACAGTGGAGGTCTTGTTCCCTAGGACACTGCAGGGCTCTGGAAAGCAGGATGAACCCTGGGAATGAGGAGAAGGGTGAAGGCTGGGCTGAGAGGGGAAGTGTCAGGGTCAGATTGTGGATGGGTGCAGGGTTTTGGTTTGTAACCCCTCAGCACCTTGAAGGGGGTGCATTCAGCCCTGTAGGGATACCAGCCCTCCCTGCTGCCCACCCTGCAGCGTCACCCATCCCCGCATCCTCCATCTCTGGTGGAGCATCCTCACAGAGGAGCTTTTCAAGTGGAACGGAAACGCCTAATGAAGGCCGACTTCATTAACTGAGGCTGTCACCGGGATGATTGCTGCCTTCCTGGGCCACTTTATGAGCAGTGAAGCTGAGTGAGAGGAGAGGACAGGGAGAGGAGAGGGAGAGAAGAGAGAAAAGAAGAGGGAGAGGGAAAGAGGGAGAGAAGAGAGAAAAGAAGAGGGGAGGGG
>JAYRBT010000093.1:62522881-62532958 GCA_036023395.1 Myiotriccus ornatus
GGAGAGGAGAGGAGAGGAGAGGAGAGGAGAGGAGAGGAGAGGAGAGGAGAGGAGAGGAGAGGAGAGGAGAGGAGAGGCAAATACTTTTGTCCTGCTGGCAAGGACACTACCATGGCCTGTTTAGGGGAATGGGGGCAAGGAGACAGCCCCCAGGGCTGCAGGCAGAGCCTGTCTGTCTCCATGAGAAAGTGTCTCAGTGGACCTGAGAGCTGGGAGTATAAGATCTGGCCACTGCGTCCTTGTGGGGTACAGCTGGGTGCTGCCCCAACATGTAGATGGGACATGGTGTGACTTGCAGTGTGACACCAGGCTGCTGGATGCTGCAGTTTGGACAGAGATATGGTGCTTGCAAGTGGTCCAGTAGCCTCTGTGTTGCTTTTCATGTCTCTATCAGCCTTGCTCCCATACTGCAGCATCCTACAGGTTGGTTTCCTGCAAAGCTTCATCCCCAGCCTCTCCAAGCCTGAAAAGCCTTTACCCATGTGAGGGGCTGTGCACGTTCCCTGTTGTCCCTCTCGGGAACTTCCAAGCACCTCTGATGGGGTGAGTGGGAACAGCCCCACGGAGCGTCAGAGCCCCAGCACGCCACTGCCTCTCCTCTCAATCAGCTAATTGTGTGTTTGGGGTTTCAGGCAAGGGCCCCAGCCTGGTGTTGCCATACCAACCACATCAGCTTCACTTTCAAACATTTACCAAGCAGACTTGAAATGCGGAGGGGGGGGAATTAAAAAAGGATAGGAGGCCAAACAGAAGGTTGATGGGAGGGGAGAGTAAAAGGGCTGTCTGTGCCTCTTTCACTACCCCACGCTGAGTCCCACAGGGCAGAAAGCTCTGATTAAAACAGCTCTTGCTGGGATTCAGAGGCTTTTTGGGGAAAAAGAAAATGCCCCTGCCTGCTGGAGACTGTCTGAGGCACTGTTATGGGGAGGATTGTCTTGGTTTCTTCAGGAGGGTGAGGAGAGGGCTGTGAGATGAGGGTGCCCAGGCCTCTGAGCTGGCAGTCTGGGGAAGGGTGGTGGATGCTGGCTTCAGGGACCCACCACCCCCAAAGCTGGCGGGACTGCCAGCTGGTGTGGTGGCTCAGAGGAGGAGGAAGGAAAAGTGGCTGGGGGGTGATGTGGGGCAGATCTTATGGCTCAGAGGGTCTGTCCCCTCTTTGTCCCCCACCTACTGTCATCCTAGGCTACAGAGAGGGACCCCTGCTCTCAGAAGCACTGGCCCCACTGACATGTGCCTGCCCTGCTTTCTGGAACTGGAGTGCCTGTCTCCCCTGCTCCCTGGCTGTGCCTCTGTCCCTCCTCCCTCTGCCTTCCTAATCCAGCTCTTTGCCCCACTTTGCCTCTCTGTGAGCTTGATCAGCCCCTCCAGTCTCTCCAGCTCAGCTGAGCAGGCTCTGTGCTGCTTTTCTGTGCCAGCACTGGCATGGCATGGGCCCTTCTTTGTCTGTCAGCCCCCTTCATCTTCTCAGCAGCAGCCTTCCTGATGCAGGCAAGGGAGCTGCCCCAGGAGGGGGAATGGAGGCAGATGTGTGTTCCTTCTCCAGTTCATCTAGCTTCCTCTGCAAACCCATTTAACGAATCAAAATTTTATATGCTGAGCCATGCTGGAGCCCAGAGCACAGCAGATTTTAGTTATTTGCAGATTTTGGTCTAAGGAAGGCCACGGCACAGGCAGGAGGCATTGGCTGCTGCAGATACACAGGGGAGATGGTGCAAAGGGAGGACAGGTCAGAGGAAGGGTGACATACAAGGAAACCCAGTTTTTGAGAGTGACGTGGCCTTTCTGGCATCCTGTCGTGTGGGATGGCCATTGCTTTGGCATCTGAGTGCCTCCACCCAGTTCCTCTCTCTCAGATGGCTGGCTCAGACACCTACCAGAGTGGCATGTGAGCCTGGTGGCACAGGGCCATTGCCCTGGCTTTGGAAGAGAGGCAGCCAGTCTATTCTCCCTGCTTATTCTTAAGGCTTCAACATTTAGGAGCGTTTCCCTTCAATCCCCTCTGTTCTTCCTCCTCTGATCTGAGTAGATTGCTCCATCCCTTGCTAGCTAGTGAAGTGGCTGGTGAAGTGGCTCAGCCTTAAATCACCCTGGGCAAGTCTGCTCCTCAGGAACTTCTTGGCCTCTGGAGAAGACCCCATGCACCATTCTTCCTCCTGGCAATGCACCTCCTTCCTGGCCTGTTCCTCGGAGCCCCTAGCTCTCCAGAGAGCAGCACCTGATGAGGCAAGGGGCTGGAGGAAGTCTGTTTCTCTTGCATGAGTTCTCTCCTTCCTCTCCTGGGTGTCTACACCACCTCCACGTGCCCCGTTCCCAACTGTAGTCAGTGAGCACCAGCCAGCACCACCAAAGAGACTCTCTGCTCACCCTCATCACAGGGGTTGTAGGGCCCCGTGCCATGCCCAATTGCCTGGGGGACCCTGCCCACACCACAGCTCCTTCCAGTGGGTCCCTCTGGGAGTCCCTTGTCCCACCCATTATTTCTATGTTGCCAAGAGCTGCTGGAAAGGCCGTGGGCTGTGGGATGGCTACTCTGATCCTCAGGCTGGAAACAGGCTGGTCAGCAGCAGGAGTGTAGCTCAGGCTTTGCAGGGGAAGCTCTGTAGTCACCTGCACTGCCTGGGGCTTTGCAAGCAGCCGTGAGACAGCTCGGCCAGCACGGTTAGCTTATCAGCCTTGCTGAGCACCTCTGAGTGCCAGATGGCTTTCTGCTGGCAGAGCACAGCCCTGGCAGCTCACATCTGCTGGAGATGGTGTGTGGGCAGACCCCCTGCCTCCTCAAATACACCCTCAGGGGCTGGTGTGCTCAGTGTCAGGCACTGGGGCTTACCTGGACCTTTCCACAGAGCAAATCAAGGCAACAGCAGGGCAGGAAGTAAAATCCTCCCTCTCTAGGCTGCGTGTGTGCTGCTAGCCCTGCTTCGATGGAGCAATTTGGCAGGTATCAGTGGGATGCCCTGTGCCATCGGATGTGCCTGCTGGGCAGGATACCCTGGGGTATCCCTCCTGGATCCTGCCCTGTCCTTGTGGCTTCCCCACTATAGACCAAGCACCAGCCAGGAGCTAGGACAAGGGACTTCCCTAGTCCACAGCCACCAGAACAGGCTGCATATTCCTAGCTGTTGACTGCTTTGCCACGAACGTTACACTTTGTTCTCCGTCCTCACCTCACCAGATGTCCGTTTGATAGGGAGAAGCCTCCAAGCTGTTTTCCCTGGGCTGTTCTTCCCAGCAGATTCAGAAGAAGATGGTCAGTGTGGCCTCCATGCAGGTGGTGGTGATAAGGAATGTGGTGTCCCAGGACCCTGCATCCCACCCCGGGACAGCTTGAGCTCCTGTGTAACACCTTTGGGCCTTTGAGTGCTGGGCATGAGGCTCCTTTCCCGGCAGCTCTGTCTGTGAATTTCACATCTGCCTGCAACATCTCCACATGCTTGATTTACTGTAATTCCTCCAGAAAGCAACTTTTGTGATTGCTAGCCTGGAGATCTCAAGCTGGACTTAAACAACAGGATCCTAAAGAGGCTATGAATAATTGAGCCTAATAAATATTAATAACTGTGGCAGGGCATGTAATTGCAAGGAGCATTCTGGAAGCACAGCTCTGCAGGCAATTGTGCACTCCCTGCAGGCCGGGGCAGAGCCCAGTTAACACTGGTGCTGCCAGGCCATGCAGAACTGTGCATGCCACCAGCCCTGCCACCCTCTTCTGTGGCCAGCGGAGGCCCCAGGGCAGGGGATGCTGGCCACTGTGTGAGTATTTAGCTGTATTTAGCAGAGAGTCTCCCTCCCACGAGAGGATCTCCTGTTGAACACAAGCAGACTTGCAGCATCCACTGCATCATTTGGCAGGGGGCCGTCTCTGAGCTGTCCTTGTCCCTCAGGCATCCTGGAGGACCTGGGACATCCAGTTCAGAAAGCCCTGCCTGCCCTCATGTACAAACCACAGGAGATGTGCCCCAAATTGAAGTCAGTCTATGGATGCTCCCTGCTCTTCTTCCCCAAAGACCGGGTTGCCTGTCTGTACCCAGACTTCATACAGGACTCTCTGTGGCATCACAAAAAACAGTGCACTGCAAAATCTGGTTCCCAGGGGCAAGTGATATCAAGCAAGCACCGTCTAAGCTTTGTACAAGTTCTTCAAAGTTTAGATGAGTGAAGACATGACTGAGGGATGGGATATGCACAGATTTTCTATTTGTGTCGGGGCAGTGAGGAGGAGTGCATGTGGCCACCTCTCCTGACTGAGGGATGTCCTGCAGGGAAAGATTGATCTTGTCACTTGAACCCTTGCTGAGCCATTGATCAGAGTTTGAGCAGATGCATCATTCTTCCCAAAACAGCTGAGCTTTTTGGATGAAATGTAACAACAAAGCTAAAGACAAAATCCAGCAGTTCTCCTCCTGGAAAGCTCTAGTCCCTCACTGAATCACATGCTTGAAATTTGCCAATACCTGATCAAACCCAGCATTTCCCAGTCCTTTGCTTTTCGAGGCAGATGAGGAGAAGGGGTCTAAAAGAGATCACGAGTGTTTGCATGGAAGAACACAATCTGCAGTGTCTCAGTAGTGTTGTGAATGGGGTCAAAACATATATATGGAGACTTCGCCAAACCTTCATGGGTGTTGCAGTTCAGGGTGAGGGGTTTGTAGACCTGCCCCTTTGCAAGAAACCATTGGCTTTGTTATACTGCTGGTGGTGTGATGAAGGATACTACATGGCATACAGAGGCATGGGACAGAAAAAACCCTGAGCTTAGAGCGAGAGCTGGGGGCAGTGTGTGTAGGATGTTGCCCACAGGTTTCTGCTTGAAAACTATGGTGCTTGGGCAGCTGAAGACCTGTGAATGCTTGGCAAGGGTATTGTGAGGCTGTATCCTCTTCAGGAGCTTCTCCCACACTGAGCAAGTGCTTCTTTTCCCCAAGCTGCCTGGCTGTTGAGACTGCATCTTGCAAATGCGGTTTCAGACAATAACAGCTTGCAATTATGCAGTGCTTTCAAAACCAAGATATCTTGAATTTCGTTAACGTCTTTGTATAAAACTAGCTGAGGCTGCTGTTGGGATGCAAAGCTCCAGCCTGTGCGGAAATGTCGCAGCTGGATCACCCAAATCTTTATTCTGTGCTGGAGATGGATCATCCTGCAGGAGATTTTAGGGTGTTGCTGTCTCTCTGGGATGCACTGCCTGGGCTCAGCCAGATAAAAGGGTGCACAGAGATATCTCACGGTTTCTGACCCCCATTTCCTGTGATTTCTGTTTCAAAATGGTTGCAGGAGGACTGGCTGGTGGTGGGGATTATCCATACAGGAGTCAAAGGGCTCTGCACCCTCTGCGGAAAGGGAGGATGTGACTTAGTGAGGATCAGTAAAGGGAGCGGCAACTGGTGCAAGACCCATTAAGGGAGCACAGCACCTCAGAAGCCATTTCTGAGCACGTAAAGGACAAGCAGGGATTTCCCAAGGGGAAAACTGCGCTGGACTCTGAGGGTCACCACCAACAGCTCGGCAGCTGGCGGGTGGCCAGTAGCAACTGAAGCACCTGGGGGCTGACACGAGACTTGCCATCAGCAGCAGGCCCCCACCCCAACCCCCACCAGGATGAATTTTCAGCAAAGCCTCAGGTGCCAGTGGATGAGGGGGGCTGATACCTGACACAGCCTCAGCCCAGAGGGATTAGATAAACGCCAGCATCAGCCCCCTGAAATTCATCAGGGGGGATGTAGTGTGCAGCACTGAGGTGCAGTAATCCCAGGCAGGGAGCTGAGCACCGGGTGATGGAGAGGACCCGTGTGTTATCATGGACACCGGGCTGAATATGAGCCAAGAGAGCACTCTTGTCGTGAAAAAGGGAAAACCACATCCTGGACTACATTAGGAGGAGAGTGTCCAGCAGATCAAGGGAAGTTATTATCCCTGCTCCTTGGCACTGGGGGGAGGGATGTGCAGATTGCAGAAGCTATTCTTGAATTGCTCCTAACAGCGGCTCTCCCCCAGCCTCCTCTGTTGATAGACATGAAAATACAGATGATGATACAGGGGTTACTGCAGGAGCAATAAAAGGAACTGTAATGTTATACCAAGGCACTTGGAGCACCTGCTGGGGAAATAGATGGTGTTTTCTGAGTCCCATATAGTTCAAGTGACACATTTGGGAAAACAAGGAGCTTTAACTTAGATATTAACTTCTCTTTTGGATGAAAAATTATTGAAAAACTTGTCTGTAAAAAGCCTGGGTTTTTTTCTGTGGTAACAGATACTCCAAAACATGAGAATATTGAAACGCTTCCAGTTGCTCTGAGCTGCTGTGCAGTCACTTTAACTGAAAGGCAGTAATACTTCATCTGCTGGACTGTTTTCAGGATAGAAAACTGCTTCAGCAGAAGTTGAAAGTGTGAAAAAGCGAGTGGTCAGCAGCTTGGCTGAGCATTGCTACGTGCAGCTGACAGTGCTGGGGCTCTGTGAAGGACCAGGCAGCAGAAATCAGTATTTGCCAGGGGCCAACCGCCCAGATTCTATGCCGTACAGAGACTGCTCACATCACTGTTTGGTCAGTCCTTTTTCCTTCCCAGCTATGGCCACAGAGTTTCAGATGAAACTCATCTGTCATGGATAGGTAGAACCACTGCAAAACATTCCTCCCCCGGGGTTTACTTGGTATCCTGTGGTTGAGAGGAACTAAAATAATTTTGGGGGCTATCACAACTACTTCTGCACTTGTTGCATTTTGTGAGGTGTCCGAGGCAAGTGACATTTTGGAGTGGTCACACTGCCGAGTGAAGCCATGACCAAGCTGTCAACACTTCGGAGGGATCCAGCATCACAAGGAAAAGCTGGTAAGGCTGCACACACAGCAGAGATGGTGGCCAGGTGACAAGTGGCAGGGGAGAGCCTCATTCAACAGGGAATTTAGGGCAGGACTTCATGCCCTGGGACAGCTTTGCCCCCAGCTCCTGCCTTCACGGGTGATTGCAGAGCATCAATCCCCAAATCCGCTCCACTACTCAAAGCTTTTAAGCTCCCTGGGCTTTACTATGCTCAAAGGCAGCTGCATGAAAGAATATTTTCCCTTTCCAAACAGACACAGCGACCTGCTTAGCATCGATCCTGTGAGGCAGGGCTTCAAATTCAATCTGTTTCCATCATATCTGTGAATATTTCAGTAAATTGATTTTTGAGAATAAAAATGTATTGACAGTGATTATAGCTGATAAATACAATTTTAAATAATAAGATGAGGCTTATGATCACTGAAATGTTCACCTGAGAGATGTAAAAATGTACAGAAAACAGTATTTTTCTAAGACATCATTTAAAGTGCTGACCTTTATTTTTCGTGAGATGACTCCAATTACCATCTCTTTTTCAAGGGAGGAAGCCCTGAAAAAGTCATGGAGTGCAGCTGATGATCCCTAAACCTGCAATTTATGCGACTGCTGTAATCTGCGCACAACCGTAACTGATGAATATGCATCACATCATTTCTATGCGTGGCAGAAAGTAACCTACTTCTGTCCCCTAGAAAGCTGTGGTAGGTCTGGCTGCATCTGTTTGAGACTGTGCCCACGGTGGGGCTGGGGGATTTTGGGAAAGGTTGGGGCACCACAGGAAAACCTCGAGTCCAGACCTGGTCTGGGGGTTAAGACCGTATCCATCCATCTGTGCCAGGGATGCTCTGTGCTTGCCTCCTCTCAAGACCCACTTAAAGCAGGGTCTGGGGCACAGTGAGGCAGAGGCTTTCTGGGGGTGTCTGGGAGGCTGTTGGCCACCCCAGAAGTAGCCCTGAATGAATATCTTGAAGGTGAAGCAGCAGAGATGTGATAGACAGGAGAATGGCCAAGTGACACTCTAATTAGAGTGTTAATGGGAGACAGGAATTAAATCCTGCCGGCTCATTAGCAAGGGAAGAGGTGCCATCTGCTATGGCTGGCAGGTTCCCTGCTACTATTTGTGGAGGGGGGCTACTGCTTCTGTGAGGATGTGGGGAGACAAGGCCAGTGCCTAGGAGGGTCTGTGCTGCTTTGCCTGTGACGAGCAGGAGCCAGCGCTGGGCAGGATTGTCTGCCAGAGCTTCCTTTGCCCAGAGGGGTGGCTGCCTCTGCAGTAGGAAGAGTCCCTGTACACTCCCATTTTGTCCATGGACCCTCGCAGTCCTTTCCTGCTTGGCCAACAGGGCAGCAGGACTGGTAGCAGAATTGGCAAGGGGATGAGTTTCCATCCTGCCAAAGGAAGCTGATGTCCACTGCCTGGACTCTTCCCTCCCAGCCTGCTGGCAGAGACACAGGGACAATGGCTGGGCTCTCCAGGCATAGATAGTGCCTGCAGGACCTGACTGCCCCTGATCCCCTCAGGACTGAGAGATCTGGGGCTGCAATCCAGACAGCGGAGCTTGAAGAACTGCCACCATCACTGGGGAATATTGGTGTGAGATACTCCTGGACTGAGGAGGAGTTGCTTAGGGACTCCTGGTTTGTCCATGGTGTCCTCAGCCCTTCCTAATGCAGCCTGCAAGGCAGCAGGACCTGCAGCAGGACCAGCTTTAAACCTGCCAAAGGAAGATGACCATCAGACTGATTTCAAACTCATGCGTGGTTGAGGACAGGGGCCAGCCTCATGCTGCAGTGCCTGTTGTCCTCTCAAATCTGGAGTTGAGGCAGAAGGTGAGCAGCAAGCTCTGGCTGCACACAGCCACAAAAAGGCTGGAGATAAAGCTGTGAACCTTCCTGGGAGAGTGCATTGATCCATGGAAAGGTTGCACTGGCTGCTGCCCATATTCCTGCAGTGGTGACTGGCCCACTGTGTCCATGCTGTGCCTGTGTCCTCTTGCTGAAGCCAGAGTGCCTTGTGAAACCAGAGCAGGTCACACATCAGCATCCCTGAGGGGCTGACACATACCCTGCCCTGCACTTCATCCCATGCCCAGCCAGTGCCCATGAACTATCATGACAGAGCTTCCTCCAGCTGCAGTGGGGCTGCTGCCTCAGCCTGGGGCACCAGGCACCGCTGTCCCTATTGCCCTGTACTTTGTTCCCTTCCTTCTTCCAGCCTGACCACTGCAGTGGAGCAGAGCTGAGCCTCAGTCCCTGGGGAGCCTGAGCAACATGGACCTGATCCAGGAAGAGAAGTCCCTGCAGATCTGGGGCCTGCCTGCCCTCTTCAATCTCTGCAAGGTTGCGAAGCCCCTTGAGCCTGGACAATGTAGGTGGCACTGGACTGGAGGGACCGGGATTGTGGCTGGGTGCCATGCCTGTGCTGGGGCAAAGTTCCAGCAGTGGCTTCTGTGGGTCCCATGCTGCCAGAACTCATCCTGAGAGGGAAGACCCAACCCTGGGCATGGTCAGTCTGTGCCTGTTGTTGCATCCACCATGGTCTCCTTGTCCCTCATCCGTGGTATGAATCTGAGGCTGGAGCCATGTCAAGAAGCTCATGTGATGAATGCACCATGGATACTTTGGAGGACCAACCCCAGAAACAGAGGGTTGAAAGGGAGGCGGGCAGGTGGTAGCCTCCTGCGGGGAATGTCACATCAGACAGCTGTGCCACCTCCCACATTAACACCCTCCAGCCCAGAAGAGACCCCATGCAGTACAGCTCACCTTTGCATGAGCAGTGTGGGCAAATATAGGAGCAAACTGCAGTGCTCCTGTCACCGGGCATGTGTGTGTGCTCGTGCTACCTGTGCTAAGGTAACTGCAGCAGTGGTACTGCTGCAGTGCTGGCCATTGGTCTGGGAAAAGCAACGTGTAAGGAATCAGCTGGATGGCTGCATCCAAAGAGTTAAAGTCAGCAACAAAATGTCCGAATGGAAACCGGTAACAAGCAGTGTTCCTAAGGAGGCTGTACTGGGACTAGTACTATTCAAAGCCTTCATTAATGACATAGACAGTGGGACAGCGTACCCTGAGCAAGTTTTGCAACAAACATAGAAGTGGGGGTTGAAAAACAGAGGCATTATTAAAAGCTGAAGCCTGAACTGTGCAGTGGGGAAGGGGGATTTCACTGGTGGCCTCAGCAGAAGAGGGGGAGCAGGTGTCCGAAATGAGCTGGCTGGCATGAGCAGATGCAACTGGGAAGTTGGGAAGT
>JAYRBT010000093.1:62533058-62551493 GCA_036023395.1 Myiotriccus ornatus
TTGGGAAGTGTATAAAACTGTGAACTCTGAGATATGCATGGCTGAACATAGCGATGATGATGTGGAGGAGGTACTACCAAAACATCCTCGTCTTTTATATCTGTTTCCCAAAAGAATGAAAATGCTATTATGCAAGATGCAGAAAGGAAGGCAATGTCTGTATTCAGTGTTTGGAAAGAAGAAAGCAAGGCTATGAAATATTTTCCAGTTTATCAGGCACTAGAGGGGATGCTAGAAGACGTACACCAAGGGAAAATATTTCAAAAGTAGCTGCCAAGATAAATTGTACCCAAGAGCCTTTTAAAAATGGGCTGAGGGATCTTAGCTGTAATGGTCTTTATTTCTTATACAACTAGAATTTCCCTGGAGTTCCCAGGAGGTGCTAGGGTTGACAGACCTCTGCTGGGTATCTCTCTGCTCAGGCATCCATGTTTCCAGGAGAACAGAACATCCTTCATGTGAGTCAGGCACACAGGGATGATATGGCTCATATGACAAACATCTCAAAAAAAAAAAGACTGACTGCTTGCTCTTTCCAAGAAAAACCCGAGCAAAGTAAAGCAGAGCCAATGCAACTCCCACTTGAGGTTTCAAAGGGGAATGGGAACACACCCCAGGGGAAGGAGCTCCTTATGCCCAGCTGTCCACCTCTGCTTCCTCCATCCCTGTGATGAGAAGCTTGTGGAGGGAGATCACTGCTCCCTGGACACTGGGACACCCCGTAGCTTGCTGGTGGGAGACAGCATCTCTCTGTGTGTGCAGGGACCCGATGTTAACAGTGCTTCTTTTTTCTGTAGTCCGTCAGACGTTTTATCACCAGTCTTCAGAATTGTCCCCCACAAAGAAAACATTCTAACATTGCTTAGTCACCACTTCTTGCCCAACCTGTCTCAGTAAATAAAGTCTCCAGAATAACTTCAAACTCACTTTGTCCATTCTGCAGCTTTTTGGAGGGTCTGTGACCTTTGCACAATTAACTTGCAGATCTCCCGTAACCTTGTTTGCAAGCTGTGCTGTCATTTGCGGTCGTTTCCTGTGCTGTGAAGGGTATTCTGGGTACTCTAGGAAATGTAGCGGAGGTGGGAGTCCCTGACAGTTTGGAGACTCCAGGTTACCCTGAGGTGAGGAGGGGCAGGAGGTTATTCAGGACAGCAGGCACCAGTAGCCATCTGGGGGAAGTGGCATCTGTCAGCCTGTTCCTCCAGGACCGGTTCTGGACCTGATGACATTCAGCATGATGGGAAATGAATATTAAAGGCTTGTAGATGAAATCTGCAGGTACAAGGAGCTAAACCTTTGCAAGGACGGGGCAGCTACACAGCCACCAGAGAGACTCAGAGCTGTGAGAAGCTGATCTGATGGCTCCCTCTGGCCGTAGTCTTTCTGAGACTGTGGAAAATGCATCCTGCAGCTGCTCCATTCCCATAGACATCCAAAGAGATGGGAAAGCCATTTCTTTTCTGGATCTGTCATCTCTACCCCCTGTGAGGTTTTGTGCAACACAGAAACACAGTGCTGGTGTTGTGCTGGGCACCACTCACAGGTTTTGTGGGGACAAAGGAGCCAACCATAATTTCAAGGCAGCCAGAGTAATAGTTTTGGCAATAGTCTTGAGCTGCTAAAAGGCAGAAGGCTTCAACTCTTTCCTGCTGATCTCAGAAACGGATTGCCCTCCTTTGCTGAGCACTCATTACACCACATCTGGGTGATGCATCCAGGTTTCGGCCCCCTCATTACAGGAGAGACGTTGATAAACAGGAGTGAGTTCAGCAGAAGCCACTAAAATGACTGGGGCTGGAGTTCCTACACTGTGAAACATGCTGGGGGAGTTAGGCTTGTCCATCTGTGAGAAGGGCTGGCTTTGGGGAGACCCAAAAGCAGCACTCTAGTGCCTGTGGGGAGATTCTTGAGAAGATGAAGCCAAGCTGTTAATGGAGGTGCGTAATGGGGGGGCATGAGAGACAGTGATTAAGCTTGTAGGATAGGAAAATTATCCCCATGGGGACAGTCATGGGGGCCTGGAGAGCTGGTAGAATCTCCGCACTTGGAGGATTTCAAGATGGGCAGAGTCCTGTGGAACCTGGTCCAACCTAAGTGATTCTCTGATTCCCTGATCCCCTAATTCCACTCTCCCCCTGCTTTGTATGGAAGGTTGAGACCTCGTTTGGATTCTGAATTCATGAGATGGATTTGTCAGTCCATGAAGGTGTAGGGAAGAGACTGGGGAAATCAGCAGCTGCAATTGGTCTTGGGCAGGGTGAACCTGAAGGAAGGATAGGGGAAGGCTGTATACTTGGTAGGAGGACAGCCTGCTCTACCCCAGGCTGTCCCTGGTGCCTGTCTGAGCCTGGAAAAGAGCTGGTCTTGGCTTGGAGCACAAGACTCTTGGAACTAGTGGGGAAAAGCAGGAACAAACAGCATAAGGAGTAAGAAAAGCCTGGATAAGAAATTAAGCCAATTTCTATCATTTCCTTATGGATTCAGATTCATCCCCACATGCTCTTCTGCCAGCTCCAAAGGAGATTGGAGAAGGGAGCTTCTTGGAAAGTGTTTATAAATGCTTTGGCCTCACACAGAGGGCTGTGGGGCAAGGGGGGCCCCACGCAGGGCATGCCCTAGGGCCGGGGACTGAGCTGCTCTGGTGAGGGGGCCAGAGCTGCCTTCTAGGGAAAAAACCAATGGGATGCTGATGTCTGCTTCGGGAATGGAGTAGAGCACGAGGCTACAGCTACACTTCAGAGGAAGGAGGATGGAAATCAGAGAGTGGTAGGGTGCACTGGGCAAGGAAGCTGTCTGGACTGTCTCAGCCTCTGGTGGGACCCATGACCACTGATGACTAATGATAGAACTGCCGGCTTTGGATGAGGTGGTTAAGTGTGCAGAGCAAGGCCACCAGGCACCACAGCCAGCTGGCAGGGAGAGCCTGGGGCTGAGGTCTCTCATCCCTGGATAGAGTGGATGCATTCCCCCATCCCCTGAGGATGGTGCCTGACCCTGCTCACCCCCGTACGCTTAGCTTGGTGTTAGCTGGCCTGGCTCAAAAGTCTGTGAGGGACCATGCAGAAAATTTATCAGCATGCATGGGGATGTCACAGTGGTGCTGCTGCAGCCCAAGCATTGCTTCAGAGTAACACTGTCATTCTGCAGTAATAAATCAGGAAGAACCAAAGCAGGAGAATTTTCCGCAGCCGTAGGTGGTCCCTGGTTTCGTGGCTGAGGTACTGAGAGACTGGGGGCTGCACCTATGGAGAAACCAGTGGGGAAAGGGACAGAGAAAATGGCCACTGCAGCTTCTTTCTGCTCAAGAACCGCTCCCACTAGGTCACAAAGTTGAGAAGTTGAGTCTGTGTGCCCTCCTCTGGCTTCATTTACCCTCCCTTGCCCCTCATCCATGGACAGTTAGTAACCCAAAAAACTACTCTGGTCACATCCCTGTGATTCTCTGGGAATGCTTTAGTCCTCATGACTAACGGGAAACAGTTGCCTCTCCCCCTATGGTTCAAGGCAAGGGCATTCATCGATGCTGCTGGTTCCCAGTGTGCCCTGGTCAGCATGGGGTCCTCAGTGCTCTTCTGGCAGCTTCCCTGGCTGGAAAATCCATGCCTTTCAACTTTCACCCACATGGCTTTCAGGAACATGCTTATTTAAAAACAAACAAACAAAAAAAAGGAAAAAAAAATATTGAAAGTACTTTTCCTGTTTCTTCCTCTGATTGTGCTCCTCAGTTTAATTAATTAAGCTGTTTGTTTCAAAATCTCCCCTCTAAATCTGAGCTGTTTTTATGGTTGAACTGACCACTTTTTGGGTCCAAGTTGTTCTGTTTGTATTACCGGCAGAGGCTTTGGGCTCTTATGCCTGGAAGACATCACACTGCGAACAGACGGGTGTGTCGAGAAGGGGATGGGATGTTCTGCGGCTGAGACACCACAGATGGGACACCCACTGGGCTCTCTCCATCTGGGTCTTCCGGACCCCTGGTGACCTGTGCCTGCTTAAAATCCAGCTGTGCTTAACCTGAGCTTTGTGTTGGCATCAGTGGGAGCAGTGCCCTCTGCCTGCCTTCAGAACCACTCGTGGGCTGGCAGAGGAGGTCCTGGTGTGGCTGCGAGCAAGGACAAACGCTGAATGGAAATCCCCCCAGCCTTGTGTTGTCCTGGCTCTGGGGAGGATAAGGGGGCTGGTGGCAGGGAGAGGAAGAAGAGAAGGACAGACCTCTCTCTTTGGCATGACTGGAGCTGGACAGAAAATGTGTTGTGTGCTCTGCTCTTGCACTGATGTCACATCAGCCACTCTCTGTCCCTGAAGTACTTGGGCATTTTATCCCACTGCCATGCTCTTACAGGTGAACTGCTCAAGGAAATGCCTTCCTCACCTCAAAGGCAGAAATACGGGGGGACCTTCTCTAGCACAGTGGGGGAAAACATTTTAACCACAAATCCCACTTATGGGAGCATCTACATTCTCTTTCCAGCTCCCTCTTATGTCCATCTTTCAGGACCCAGTGCTGAACAGCTGCAAAAGTCGTATTTGTCAACTGTTAATCATATACTTCAGTCCATTAGGACCCCCAGATGCCTGCACCCCCTTCTTTCCCTGTGCAATCACAGCCAGGCCAGCTGCTAACTGCTTGCTTCATGCAGTGAGAAGCATGGAGCTACAGATGGGCTGGGGGTCCAAAGTGATCCCTCGAGTTTGTTAGTAGAGAAGACCACCTGTTTACTTTGACAGGGACAGTGGCTTACTCGGTGGGAGGCTGCAGAAACCTCAGCAGGCATCTGGACAGATGCAGGATGGGTTCTGTGTTGTGTTGGCTTAGTTTCTGGGCCACAAAGGTTTGAAGGCTGCAAAATCTGGAGTCACTTGAGTAATGAACAGCTCCAGGCAGCAGATACTGACTGCAAGCATGGGGCAGCACAAGGACAGGGGAATCTGGCTGGAAGGAATGGGACAGAGGCTGCATTTTGCCCTGAGCTACCTGCTCAGCCCCACTGTGTCCTGACAGGATGGTGGGCTGCCTCTTCCCTGAGGGGAGAGAGTGTTAGTGTGCTCAGGAGGAGGGAGGGGACAGTTGTGCAGAGTTCCTGGGGGGACACAGGTCACTAGGGCCCAGGATTTCTGGGGACATATGTTTTGGACACAACTGCTTTCTGATAACTCTGGGCACCTTTTCTCCAGCCTTGCTGTCTCCCTTCACTTCCCTTTTCAAGGACATGTGTCTGACTACCCTGTAGTTTGCAATGTTCCCAAACTCGTGGCTGGCTAATCTGCCTGGGTTAGCACCGAGCCCTTCTTGGGAATTCCCTTCACAGATGCTGTGGGGTTTATTAGCCTGTGTGCTTTTGTGCCAGAGTGTGACTGCAAAAGCTGCTTGCAGAAACAGGCTGGAGCTGTTTGCAAACCTTCCAGGCTGGGTCTTTGCCTTAATCTCTGTGATTAGCTCAAATGCAAAGGAACAGCTGGGCAGCTGGCAAGCTAGGGAAATGGGACAAACATATGTGAGATCCAAAGCTTCCCAGAAATTGCGGTGCTGAGTTTAGTGCCGAGGGACTGTACGGATAACTCTTTATGGGGCATCCTCGGAATGGGAGATGGGAACAGGTAGTACGTTTGCCCAGCAGATGCCCTGGCAGACATGGATGTACAGGAGAGCCCTAGCTGAGCAGTAAGGGCTGAAGAAGGCGTGGGTGACACATCTCGCCCTGGTTTCTTGTTTGTCTGGGCTTCTGCTTAAATGGATTGGTGTTTCAGGCTGGAGGAGACCACTGGATTGTCCAGTCTTAGCCCTGTAGAGTGCAGACCTCAGACAACTGTGAGATTGCTCTGGGGCTGGAGGCATTGCTGTCTACATGGAGACCTACAAGGGATGCTGCTGATTCCCTGGTGGACTTGGTGTGGGCCCAGGCTGCAGGTCTGACAGCTGTATCTTTCTTCATCCACCTCTTTTTGGGCAGCCTGGGGTTAGCAGACTGGGGTGTCTCGCAGTCCAGGGACTGAGGTGAGGGTGGGTGAACCCAGCACAGTGTTTCAGGGAGCTGATTAAAGGGAGATTTGGGGGTACGTTGTCAGATGTGTTGCACCCACCCCAGCAAAGCTCTTCTAATGTCCTGTGTCACAACCTTTAGTATATATAAAATGCCTATTCCAGCAAACCACGATGAGCACAGGCATGGGCCAAGTCTCAGGACAGCGGGGATTTCCAGAAGATTTAGAAGAAAATGTTATGCCAGTATTTGACAGGGGTACAGGGGTGACTAGAAAAATAGTGCACGTGTCTGGACAGGCTCTTAGTCCCTGCTACCTCCCCAGGCTGGAAGACATATCTGGAAATCAGAAGTTTTTAAATAAGATGGAGGTTTTTTTCTGGAGGTCTGTGTATGACCCAGGAGATCACAAGGCAGATAACATCAAGTGGGAAGGGAGAACAACTTGACCTCCAAGAGCTGCTTGGATGTTTGGAGCGCTACCCTTATCTTTGAAGTGCTCTTGCCAAAGTGGCTGTGTGTGATCTCAGCTGGACACTCACTACACTTGGGCTCGTTAGCCCAGAGAGATGCTTAATCTTTTAATTCCCTGTGATACATGAGCAATTGCAAATTTCAACAGGTTCCAGGAAGATCTATTATCTTGGGAAGAGAGGCCAACATCTTGAGGACAGGAGGTGAAAAGGCACTTAAGAAGCTGTGAGGAGATGGGCTCAGTGTGATGGGAATAATGGCAGGACATGGCGTCCCCTGAACGGAGTTTACTTGCATGAGAAGCTAGAGACACACAGAGGTGCAAGGTTGGCTATCCCTCTTTTCCAGCCTCCCCTTTTTGGAGAGCAAAGTGTTTTGTGTGCTTTCAGTTGTAACCACGTGACCCAGCCTTCACATTTTTGCTCCAAACCCTTTTCCCAAAACTGTTCAGACCAATCTGTGTGTGTGCTGGTGTTGTTGTATACGAGGATGACCATGGAATAACAACTGGGCATTCTATGATGATGGCCTAAATTCAGCATTATTGCTTCGTCCAGTACATATTACATCTTGCTCCCTTACAGCTCACTCACACACACTGTTCTACAGAATCTTACATACTACAACTATTCTTAGCTCTGTTATCTGTAATTTACCACTAGCCTTCACATACAATTGGATGTTCACCTCTTATTTACATTCTTTCCTTGCTGCTAGGCTCCACGGCCTTGCTGCATACCTCCACATGCTGGTGCTGCCCTGGCACAGCGTGAGCCAGCTGATGGGGACTCACAACCTCCCTGCATCAGCAGGGCCATCACAGATGGCGGGTCTTGCACTCCAGGTGGTTTCAGGGTATCCTGCTAGGGTCTGGTGGGGCTCTGCTGAGGCTTGTACCCTCATTGCCTGCTCCAGAGTGCTGTCACCCCTCTGGCAAGGGCATATGAGGGGTTGTCAGGGTCTTATTATTTTGAAGAGAAAATACAGATGGTGCTCCAGAGGAACCCCCATTTTGTCAAAAAAGCATGTGGTGCCCCTGCCAGGATACTGAAGGCATGAGACGAATAGAGTGGGCATTTGTGTGGGGTTTGAAGCGCCTTATCTGCATTTCTGAACAGCACTGCCAGCATCGTGGATAACCATGCCCTATGTCCATGTCCACCCAGAAGGCAGGAGGAAATGCTCTGAGCTCTTCTCCTTGCCTCTTCAGCTCTGGATTTTGGCTTCAGCATTGAGTCTCCATCTCCGGCTACAAAGTTCTGGTTGTTGGGTCATAAAGGGATGTTACCTTGTGTAGGGAGAAGGGAAGACGCTTTGTTTTTCCAGGATATTAGTGCAGTATCCTGGAATTGCACTAGTGGGCAATGCCAGTGGGCATCTGGCACATAGCTCAGAGGGCAGCTGGGCTCTGGCCTTGCAGACCCCCAGTGGTCCTGCTCCCAGAGGTGGGAACACAAGGTGAATTCAGAGAGAGCAGGAAGGAACACCCACAGAGCTTTCGGGACTGAAATGGCACACGATCCTCTGCTGATAGTTTGTGCATCTTCCCACTCTCCCTCCAGTGAGGCTGTTGTTTTGCAATACTGGCAACTCTCACACAGACCTTCGGCACTGGAGCAGAGCCCTGCACAGATGGGAATTAAGGCCATGGCCCTTGTGATCTTTATTGGGAGCGCAAAATTCCCTGATTACGATGACAGTCAGTTACTGCTGGGATGCAGGGGGCATGATCTGATCTGAATCTCATCTTGGCAGACTTGAGCTCCTCCAGACTTCTGCAACATCTAGGGTCTTCTCTGCGTCCAAGGCATTGGGACAGGACCTGCTGGAGGAGTCAGGAATGGGACCCCTGTTCCCAAGATGAGGAGTTGGACCTTTGGAGTACACACCGTGCGGGGCCCAGTGGCTGTGTGCAGAGACATCCATCAGCTGGGCCACCAGAGGTAGATCTGCTTGGAATGCACAGGGATGTCCCACTGTCCAACTGGGACATGCCACAACAGCTCTGGCTGTGTTAAGACCACCTCGCTGTCTCCTTGTCCCTCTGCAAAGGGGAAAGGGCCCTGTGTGTCTCTTAGAACTGGTCTCTCAGAGGAGTCAGAAGAGAAGAGGCACCCACCAGCATACAGGGAAAACACTGTCTGAAGCCAGGAGTCTGAGATTCCACAGCTGGCTGGCCAGCATCTGAGCTCTGGGGTTTGGTGGGTGGCTGCAGGCACTGTGTGATGGGCCTGGAGCAGTGCGAGGGGCTGGAAATTCCCTTTGGGGATAGGGAACAGGGCAGCAGTTGTTTACAACAAGAGAAGAACTGCAGAGACAGAAGCTGAGAGACCTCCTGACAGTGTCTGCCCGTCAAGGCTCTGAAGACACATCGCAAGAATGGAGACAGGACTCGCCAGTCCATCGAAACAGAGCAACTCTGGGCTGTAGAAATAGGCCAAGGCAGATTTATCTTTCACCTTTCCAGTTCAGAGAGGAATGATTTGGACTCTTCTCCTCACTGTTTTCCAGCTAAGATCCTTTTTCCAGGGCAATTTGGTCTTTTGGAGTGACAAGTAGCTCATGATTTGGGAGCACAGGGGAACCATGGACATATGTTTCAGGTTTATCCTGAGCTCTGGCCTAATGGCAGCCCCTGAGGAGCTGGGGCAGTCTGGGTCTTTGGAAATGCTCTGCGGTCTCCATAAATGCCACCAGTTCTCCATCCTTGGGAAGGCCCAGGGTCCCTCCTGCCCATTGCAGGATTTCTTTGTGATATATCGGGTGGAGGTTCTACCTGAGACTTCTTCTTCTGTGGTGAGCTCCTCATGGAAACTGGGTGTTGTACCCATGAGAGAGCTCATCATCACAGTTACTTTGGGGAACAAACTGTTGGCCATGGCCAACCAGAGTGATGAAGAACTTCTTACTGCTCTCTGGCCTGGCTCTGCAGCTGTGAGTTGGTAAATGTGCCTGATAACTATTGTCAGGGGACAAACCTGGTGGGTATGTGTGCTTGGGTGCCTGTGAAGGCTACACAGCAGTCTCTTACCCCATTAGAGACATCCATTAAAACTTTTCCAGTGCCATAAAGAGGAGTTCTTGCTTGGATATGAGTTATGTCATAGAATCATAGAATGGTTGGGGTTGGAAGGGGACCTTTAGGATCACCTCGTTCCAACCCCCTTGCCATGGATGGGGACACCTTCCATTAGACCAGAGCTTTTCTCAGAGCGTTTCTCAGAGCATTTCTCAGAGCTCCATCCACCTTGGCGTTGAACACTTCCAGGGATGGGGCATCCACAATTTCTCTGGGTAGTTCTATTCCAGTGCCTCGCCACTCTCTTCCTAATACCTAATTTAAACCTACTCTCTTTCAGTTTGAAGCTATTCTCCCTTTTTCTCTTACTACAAGTTCTCGTAAACAGTCTCTCTCCATCTTCATTGTAGGCTCCTTTCAGGTACTGAAAGGCTGCAATTCTTCTGAGTCTTCTCTTTTTTCAGGCTGAACAAGCCAAATTCCCTCAACCTTTTCTCATAAGAGAGGAGCTCCTTCCCTCCAGTCACCTTGGTGGCCTCCTCTGAACTCACTACAACAGGTCCATGTCCTTCCTGTGCTGAGGACCCCAGAGCTGGATGGAGTGCTCCAGCTGGGGTCTCACCAGAGCACAGGGGCAGAATTCCCTCCCTCACCTGCTGCCCATCCTGCTTTGGATGCAGCCCAAGACAGGTTTGGCTTTCTGGGCTGTGACTGCACATGGCCGGGTCATGTCCAGCCTCTCACCCACCAGCACCCCCAAGTCCTTCTCAGTAGGGCTGCTCTTGATCTGCTCATCCCCCAGCCTGAACTGAGACCAGGGGTTGCAACGACTGGGGTGTAGCATCTTGCACTTAGTCTTGCTAAACCCCATGAGATTTCCATGGACCCACTCCTCGAGCTTGTCCAGGTCCCTCTGGATGGCATCCCATCCTTTGGGTGTGTCCCTCCTCATCCTTTTTTCAAAGCCTTAACCCTTTATTTTCCTGGAAGGCTGCCTCCAAAACTGGAGGATGTCAGCAGTGGCCCACTGATGTTCGTGTGCACAAGGGTGCATCAGCTGCAATGCCCTGTTTGTGATCCCCTTGTTTTTGTGGCAGACATATTTTGTAAGTACAGGTTATTTTGGATGATGAGATTATTGATACTGAACATAGTGATGGACAGCAGGGCTCTCTGGGTTGTGCTTACAGAAGAGGAATGGACCCGATCGATCATGTTGATTACAGCTCCTGGCCTGCGGTTGGATAGGTTGAATACAACCATTGTTCCCATCCTTCATGTCTATCAAATTAAATCTCCCAGCCTATTGTATGTTGGCCTCAGTTGCAGAAGGAGGTTGGCTCTTGCAGTCTGTGGTTTCTCTGATTCCACCTGAGGCTTCTATAGCACCATAGGCAGAGTTAGAGTGAGCTGGCTCTAACCAGGGAATAGAAAGGTGTTTGTGTGCGATACGGCAGATATACTGGTTTTGGCTGGGAGAGAGTCCTTTTTGGCACCCAGTGTGGTGCTCAAAGGGTTTGAGATAATGACAGATTCGACTGGATTGTGCTGGACTGAATTTATATCTGTTATTGCTGTTCAGCTGCCAATGGACAGGCTCATGTTCTTGCCATGGGGCTCGATTCCCTGACTATATATTAGAGTCTAGTGCTTATTAGTGGCTGCTTTTTGCTTTCTTTGCTTGCTGCAGTGCTGTACTGCTTTATCACCTTCCTCTGCTGTGTCTGGGAACATTCTGATAACATCCATGGTGATAGGCCTGGGCTGGCAGATGGCCAGGGCATTGCTGCTGTTCCTGCGCTGCTGTACTGGGCAGGCTGTACCTGCAGTGTGAACTCCAGTCAAGGGGACTGTGACTCATGGATGAGTCCTTGGAGGGTGGATGTGCTTCACCCCAAGGTGTCTGTAGCCGTGGGTACGTTCATGTCGCAGCAGGTGCTTGGCAAAGCATCTGTGGCCATGGATGAGGCCATGACTGAACAACTCAAAGTGTCTGGGGCCATGAAGAAGTCCACACCACAACAAGCTCTCCCTGAAGGTGTTGTGGCCCATAGATAAGTTTGCAGCAGAGCATGGTTGGGAGGAGGGGTTCATAGTGTTAAACCCTGAGAGACCAGGGCTGGAAATTGTGCATAAACCTTTACACTGTGATAATCTGGGATTTGAGTTGCATGTTACAGGAATTACTATAGCAGGAACCACCTGACCCAGTAGAGGATGAGCCTCACAAGAAGCAGTGCAAGTGCAGCAGTGACCCAATCTGACCCAGCCCTGGTGCCCAGTAACTCCACCCAACACACCACACATCCTGTCCCAGCGACCACCATAACAGACTAAATGAACTCAATGGACATTTTTGTGGACATTTTACAGTCCCCTGTAAAGGGTCTAACAAAGAACGGGAATTGGAGGAGATATTGGGTGGTGTGGGACCTGAACATGACATAAATATATTAAATAAGGGGCAGAGGTAGTATTGGTTTTGTCTGGGAAAGAGTGACTTTTCTTCATAGTAGCTCGTATGGTGCTGCGTTGTACATTTGTGACCTAAACAGTGTTAAATAAAATAGGGATGTTTTTGTTATTGCTGAACAATGTTTGCACAGTTTCAGGGCCTTTCTTGTAAGCTGGGGGTGCGTGAGAAGTTGGGAGAGGACACAGCTGTTGGGGACAGCTGGCCCCAACAGACCAAAAGGATATCCCATACCAGGGGTGAGCTCAGCAATAAAAGTTGAAAGAAAGAAGGAGTAAGGAGGGACATTCAGAGTTAAAGTGTTTGTCTTCCCAAGTAGCCACTAGATGTGATGGAGGTATTTACTTCATCAGCACAATGAAAGCTTTCCTGGAATAGTAAACACCTGTCTCCTGATGGGAACTAGTGAATTAATTCCTTATATTGCTTTTCTTCTGCAGACAGCTTTTGCTTTACCTACTAAATTGTCTTTTGTCTCAAGCCATGAGTTTTCTGACTTTTATCTTTCTGATTCTCTCCTCCATTCCACCTGGTGGGGATTGAGTGAGCTGTAGATTTAGCTTCTTACTAGGGTTAACCCACACCAACACATCGGCATTCATAGAATCACAGAATGGTTTGGGTTGGAAGGGGACCTTGAAGATCATCTCATTTCAAGCCCCCTGAAAAGGGCAGGGACACCTTCCACTAGATGGGGCTCAGAGCCCCATCCAACCTGGCCTTGAACACTTCCAGGGATGGGGCACCCACAACTTCCCTGGGCAAACTGTTCAAGTGCCTCACCACCCTCACAGTAAAGATTTTTTTCCTAATATCTAATCTAAACCAACTCTCTTTCCATTTTAAACCATTCCCCCTTGTCCCCAGTTGTTGCTGAGACATGTCCTGCCCAACTCAGCACTGAGCCTGATCTTAAGAGTGGGAAGAGGTGGGAGTAGGCAGAAGAGTATTTATGTCTGGAGACCCATGTGAAGATCTGGAACTGACCTCATCTCCCTACTGAGGGGAGAGAGAAAGCCAAAGGGCACAGGATAGACCACATCTGCAAGAACTGTGTCCTGAGGGGCTTGCTGGCTGTGGTGTTTGCCCAGTGGGAGGTAGCTGTAGGCAATGGAGACAGCAGCATAGAATCATACAATCACAGAATGATTTGGGTTGGAAGGAACCTTAAGGACCATCTCATTCCAAGCCTGATTCCATAGGCAGGGACACCTTTCACTGGACCAGGTTGCTCAAAGCCCCATCCAGCCTGGCTGGATGAACACTTCCAGGAATGGGGCATCCATAGCTTCTGTGGTCACCCTGCCCAAAGGATGATCTCTCTGCCTATTGAGTAATGCCAACAGTACCTGCTGGTCCTCATAAACCTCTTTCTTGCTTCTGCAACCTTGTCTTGGGGGACCATGTGGGGTTTGCAGTTGTCACAGGGATCTTCAGACTTGGGGCAAAGTCCTGCACAGATGGAGATTTGGGCTTCAGCCCTCGTGGTATTCTTGGTAGGGAGTTTCCCCTTTGTGACTGTGACCACAGTCAGCCACTTCTGGAGGACATGGAACAGGGCCTGTGCTCAGTCTCATTTTGGCAGCCCTGAGCTCCTCCAGATCTCTTCAGTGTGCATAGTCTCCTGTGTTGCCAAGGCACAGGGATAGTGGGTATCAGTGGGTACGATAGTATGCCTCCCCGTCCTCTTGACACCTGAGCCAGGCATCCTCAAAGAGAGTCTTTAAAACTGGGTGACTTTTCCAAAGCTGCCACTGTGGGGTCTGTGAGGCCTTGGCAGGTGGATACTGCCAGGAGGTGTCTCACCTACTGGTCCTGTAGCTGTTCCTTTGCTGTAAATAGCCTGAAATTCCCAAAGGGTATTTCCAGCCTCTTGCATTGCTCCCAGCCCATCACCCATTGCCTACAGCCACACTCTGAACCACAGAGCTCATATGCTGGCAGGCTGGCTACGGCATCTTGAGCAGTGTTCAAGCTACAGACAGTGATTTTCCTCATGTTTAGGCACGTGCCTCTTGCGTCTTGTTGGACACATCCATTTGATAATGGCCAGGTCAAATGTCTAGTCTTGACCCCTCAGGACCTCATTGTGCCTGGGTCAGTCCTTGCTCTGTATGTGCCTGCGAGGAGATTGCCCTGCACTGTGCAGGTCTCCTTGGTGGTGCAGGCTGTCTCCTCTGCCTTAATCCTGTTTGCCTGTGCCAAAATGAGCCTCAGGTCACTTCTCATGTCTTCAGGCTCTGGACTCATGGTGGAGCCAGCGGCTACGAGATTTTGCCAGCTCTGTTGCTCTGCCCTGCTGCTGTTCATGGACAGTTACAATTAGGTTTGGAGTATGTAACATTTTCTTGCCTTTTAACTGTATCTGGGCAGGATAATTGTCCACTGCATAGCTGAGTTCCCAGAGCCCCTCACGTCTGCTCCTCTCTTCCAGCAGCTGTTTCCTTTCCATGCAGGCTGCTGGGAACAGCTTGGCCAACCTCTATTCAGGTGCCCTGCTGGCACCCGTGCTCTCTGATGCCAAGTCCGGATGCTTGTGGCCCATGAAGCTGGCAAGGCAGCACAGTGGGCATCTGCCTGGCACCTCCTACCCCTGTGGGACTTTGTCTCCTTTTCCTTTGCTTTCTCTCTAGATTCTGCCTTATCTAGAGCTGCATGGGCATTTGGCAGCTGCTTCCCTGGCTGGGGTGGCTGGCTGAGCTAGCATGGGGAGCAGAGCCTTTCTCTGGTGTTTTCCAGTCTTGTCTGAAGCATATCCAGTTTCTAGTTTACGCTTTGCTGTAACGTCTTCTGCAAACTCTCCGGAGTCTTCTGGATGTTTTGCTTCATTTCCCTTTGGCCGTCTTTAATTTCTCGGTCTACACACACACCCTCCTACCCCCCCGATGAACTCCCTGAATGTGTCAGTTGCTCTTTGCTCTGGAGGCTGGACTGGGCTCTCCATCCCATGGAGCTGAGCTCAGGCCAGAAGCGTGGGGCAGGGCAGGCTGCCGGGCGTCTGCAGTGGAGCTCTGCCTGGTGTCAAGCACAAAACCCGACATTCCAAGACAGAGAAGGAGCAGTTTCCTCTCACATGACATTCAGCCAGCTTCTTCCTCAGCAGCTTCTCAAGTCTCTCTGAATTCACACACCAGAACGGTGCCTTTGCAAGAAGTGCAGGCAACGTGCTTATCCCATCCTGGACAGCGCCTGGCCAGCCCACCCATCTCCCACCGCCCAGAGCTCCAGCTCGGCTGGCACATACATCATACTGTGCCTTTGGGGCTGCTGCTCGCTTTTCTATGAGAGGATTTATCACGTGTTACGTCTCCACTTCCAGTGAAGGCTGGGTCGGCAACAAGAGCTTCCACTGAGTTTTTTAGTGCCATACAAGGACCCAGGAGATTTCTGGATGGAGTATTCCACTTCCACTGCTTCTCAGTGGAAGATGATGGGTCGAACCTGTGATTGCTGGAAGAGCTGAGGACTAGACACACAGAATTTGGAGGGTTGTGCAAACAAAACTGAACTGCTGTTCCTTGCAGGGTTTCCCACTCTCTGCCAAGAACAGGAGCATCTTGCCATGCCCCCTTTCCACCAAAACCCTTGGCCACCCCAAGGAGGTCTCCACAGAGGGGCAGGCTCTGAGCCATCACCTCTGTATTTGCAGGTGCCACAGTGACAAATGTGCACACTCGCAACAGCCCGTGTCCAAAGGATGCCGTGTGCTGGGTAATGCCTGGATCAGGGCGGCTGAGAGTTTGACTGATGGTGACCACGTACTTTCCGTGGGGGACAACACACAGCACCTGGATAGTCCCTTGATTTGGGTCTGAGCAAGCACTATGGGCAGCATAGTACATCACGCAGAGGATGCTGTAGGAAGAGGGCATCGTTCCAGAGCGTAGGACATGCTCAGGTCCCTCTCAGCCTGGTCGCTAAGTCCCTGAACATTTTCTGGCAGCGTCCTGCCCCAAACCGGAGACACTCTGCAAGCATGCTAGCAACCAAAGGGTTAACTACTTGCACCCACACCCAGTTGGGAAACCAAATTTCCATCTATGGCAAGGAAGTGGGGTTGGGACAAACTTCCTCCAGCTGAAGACCCTCTCCAAGCCTAGCTAGATTCAGCATCCCTACTCTGCAGGGGAGCTGCTTCCTCGCCCTTCCCAGCACTTTGTGCTCATCCCACTCTTCCTACTGGCCTCGCCGGACACTGGGGACAGTGCAGCAGCCAGCAGGCAGCCTGCCCGGCTCGTGAGCTGCCAGCTTCCAGCAATTCTTTCCCGCATCCCAAGGACTGTGTCGCTATACGACATTTCTATACAGTGTGCCTGGCAGGCAGCCTACTGCCCTTACCAGCCCACTCCCCTCCCCAGCCTGTTCCCAGTCCTGGGGGTTTTCCATGCTGGGCTTTGTGAACTACCTCGGGGTCCTGGGAATTGAGGCCTCTGGAGGAAGGAATTTGCTGGTCAGCGGGTTGAGCTGAGCTGTGCGACCCTATTCCTGTTAGCCCTGACTTCAGCTCGGAGGCAGCATACAGAAGAATTCGGAAATTCCCAGTCCCCCTGGTTGGCTTCCCTTGATGCCTTCAGTTCAAGGAACCTCTGCTCCCAACCCCTCGGGGAGGAGATCCTGCTGTCTGGTTAAGTGGAACAGAGCTGGGGGCTTCTGTAGTTTGGATGGGCAGCCCAAATCTGGATGAGCAGAGGACTGAGTGCTCAGGGGAGAGGATCTCCTGGCATTACGCAGTGGGATGCTACGAAATTGTGATGCTAGAAACCAGGGAAGTAATCCATGGATGAACTCCAGGCTGTGGAGCTCTGCTGCTCAGGTGCAGGGTGCAAAAACGGGAAGCATTTGGGATGGAGGCTTGGGCGAGTGCCTACAAGCTGCCACAGTGTTTTCACTGCCTGAGAAAGGATCACAAGCAAGGCAGTTCAGTGACCTCTGCCATAGTCCCAGTGTTTATGTGCACTCTGTGTGAGGTGACAACCATGGTTTCTGCCTAGGATACCCTTCACATGTGGTGTGGAGGTGCCTCCACCACAGGGATGCAAAAGGCTGGAGCTGGGGTGCCTGAATATGGGGGAAGCTGGAGGCATCAGTGTACAAGGCCTGTTATGTGTGCCAGATACAGACCCTGTGGTCAGAAAGGGGTTCTCTGTAGCTGAGAAAATTCAGAGGGGCACCGTACCTGGTTATGTGTCTGTGCCTCCCTGTTTACACCCTTCCCTGTGTCTGTCTCCATCCTGCACCACTGAGCTACAGGAAAAGGCTGGTGGCTGCAGGAGCCCAAGTGGTGAGAAATGGGCTTGTGTGAGTGTGTGAAAGAAATTGTGCCTGGCCAGAGCAGCTGCTGGAGGTTGCTGGTGTTTGAGAACCCTAAAAATCCTTGCCTCTACCCCCACCATGGCAGGTCCTCCGCATCCCAAAAGTTCAGTCTGTTTTGTAACCCCCTCCCCCCCAGCAAACAGGGATGCTCACCCCTCTCTCATTGCCAGAAGATCCCTGTTTTCTCCCTGGGCCACAGGAACAGGTAACAGAACAAGACACACAGAGAGGACAGAGTGAAGGGGGATGCTCTGAGGGAAGGGTGGCAGGAGGAGAGATGGGCCATTGAACCCCAGACTGATTTCCATGGGGCCCTTCTGCTCAGACAAGCACATGGCATCTCCAGTGGCCAAATACCCTTTGCCCTCTTGGGACCTCTCCAACCACCTTCCTTGGAAGGACTGGAGTGAGGGTCCTCTCATCCAGAGACTTTCTTTGAGGTACAAGTCACAGGAACCAGGAAATTGCCAAAGACTGATGCCTGTGAAGGGAAACGCGTGCCCTGACCCTACTTAGCAGCTCAGACTGTGTTTGGGGCTGGCCTCTGCCCAGAGGATGCTGCTGCTGCGGTGTCTTGAAAACACTCAGAGAGCCAGGGGCTTTCCAGGAGCCTGCTGCTGTGGCTAGGACATGGATTGGTCAAGGAGGGGATCTGGGTTCTATGCTGGGACCACAGAGCTCTCCTTGGCTCCACTGGGAGCAGAGGGAGTCCTGGGGTGGTGTCGTGGTTTTGCCCACCAGCCCGTCTCTGGGGCTGTGGATGGTTTTGTCCAAGTAGATTTCCGGACAAGAAGCCAATAAAAAAGTTCAGTAATGCCTTTGCTAATTACATATTTAAGAAAAAACAGAAGAGAAGGTGGATTGCTCAGTTGAAATTAGGCAGCCATGTAGGAGAGGCAGCAGCGGGCCTGAGGAGGGCCAGGCCTCCTCTTCCCCTGGCTTGGGCTGGGGGCAGGTGTAGCATTGAAGCCCCCCCCATCTCTTGCAAGAGAGTGAAGAAAAATAAACAACTTTAAAAGGCTGACTATTTTGAACGAGAAACTGCTGCAGAAGAATTCCAGACAAGAGATAAAAGAACGTCCAAGGTCGAAGCTGGCAGCTGAAGCTGCTGCCAGAGAGAGAAGAAAGTTTTGAAGGGGGGAGAGCTGCTTTTTCTCCCTTTCGCTCTCTCCCTT
>JAYRBT010000093.1:62581085-62596420 GCA_036023395.1 Myiotriccus ornatus
CAAGCTGCAGATTGGCTCCCGACAGCTCCCTCAGTTTCTGTTCTCCAGCCACTCTCTTCCTTTAAATTTCTAGATTTTTCTCTCTGACTATAAACAGCCCTGTGAGGGACTCTCCAGCCCTCATAGAAGAAGAGGCAATAATCCCTACCTGAAGGAAGGACCCTTCTTACCAAAGTCCTAACGATAGCAAACTGTGTGACTGGGCAGGAAACTGAGGCAGTGAGGGAAGAGAAGCTGCCAGGAGCAGGGCTCTGGAGTGCTTTGTGGGCAGAATAAAGCTGCTGCCGTTAGTTAATTAGTGTTTGGCAGGGAGCTGCCATTGGGAACCCCACCGATGGGGATCCCTGGTGCTCCTGTCTGAGCACTGCTGAGCTCTGAGGCCACAGACTTGCCACAAAAGCATGCAGCATGCTGTGAATGGCCAAGAGTCCGTTGGGGGTCTCCAAGGAGTGCTTTGAGTGGGATGATTTACTTCTTCTCATTCTGCAGCTCTGTGCTGGAGACAGCTGCCATCCCCTCTGGCCACCCAGAGGTCTTCCTTTTAGAAACAAAATCCACCTCTTAAGAGGTTATGTTCATCCCCCAGGTGAGGGTACCTACATGTTGGACTGGGGGTCTGCAGGAAGACATGCACCCAGTGTCTTTACCCTTGGCTGGTGTTAGGAGCTGCTGATCCTGCAGCGGCTGGAGTTCTGCCCTCCCACAGATTCTCTCCTCCACACAGGGCAGACACAGCTGAGATGACACACTTTTCTCTTGACATTGTCTAATTGGCTTGATTTGTCCATATTAAACATTTACCATCCACAGTTGGCTCCTTCATTAGCTATGACACATCATGTTTAACTGCACAGCAATATTGCAGCACTGCCAGGGCCAGCAGCAAACGCTCAGGAAACTTCTGCACGAGGTTAATACAGAGACCATGGGAAAATCTGGGTCTGAATTCAAACAAACATAAACAAGCCTGGAAATACATCTGAGCTGGCAGAAGATCTTAGACATGTGCACACATCCACATGCACAGCCTTCATCCCTGCCTGCTTTATTTACACCCAGCATAATGGCTTGCCTGTGGACCCGGGGGCTCGCAAGGAGGAATGAGCACACATTTGGTTTGCAAACCACAGCATAATTAATTCCCAGCAAAGCTTCTGGGCTTCACTCTACGGCTATGGAAGCTCAAGGTGCTACCCCGGGTTAACCAGATGCCTCTCCTGCACTCCCAAGGTGGTGTGTCCCACCAGCACAGGGCAAGGGAATGGTCTTCCAGGACCAGGGAGAAACCAGGCAGGCAGAAAAGGAAAACAATCAGAAATAACAGAAAAAACAAGATGAAGAGCATGCCGGGGTCCCTACCACCCCTAGCCCCGCTCCGAAGCAGACTCAGGCCCTTCGCTCCCAGGGCTTTGCCCTGAGGATTTTCTCAGCCTCCTCGCGCAGGGATGGGCGTAATTCCTCCAAAGGCTGTTCCGAAGGCAATGTTTGCCATCTAGTGGGAAAACAGGGTCTGCGTATCTTACTTGCCTGCAGAAGGATGGGGCTTGGGGCTGTTTTGGCAATAGAAGGGGGCCACACTCCCCCTCACCCATAGCTGGGCAGCGGCTTCCAGCCCCAGTGGGGAGTTCCGGGGAGGAGGGAAATTGTGAGAAGAGGTGCTGACTTACCTTCCCGCAGGCAGGTCACCAGGCTCTTTGCTGCCAGCCACAGACGCCTTTCTGAGAGTGAATACCTAGCCCAAGCCCTTGGAGTGGTCCTTGGCTGAGCTGGTGCCCAGCGTAAGTGGGGAGTGCTCTGGAGAATGGGGAAAAGCACCATGTTCTGGATAAATGGAGCCTTTCAGGTTAGCAAACCCCCAGGGATTTGCGCCTTCCAGGTTGGCATCCTCCCAGGCATCGCTGTCTTCCGGGTTAGCATCCTCCCAGGAGTCAGTGCCTTCCAGGCTGGCACTGGCAATCAGCACCTTCCAAGTCAGCATCCTCTCTGGCATCAGTGCCTTCCAGATCAGCATCTCCCTGAGTATTTGTGCCTTCCAGGTCAGCATACTTCTCCTGGGAATCAGTGCCTTCAAGGTCTGCAGATCCTCCTGGAGATCAGTCATCATCCCAGGAAGGCATCCCAGGTGTAGACACAGACCTGGAACTTTTGGCATCTTACCAGCTCCAGATCCATCAGCACAGAGGTGGCTATGCCAGTGCCAGTGCCCGGCATGCACTTGGGGCTCAGCTGCTGTCATGTCTAGTGGATCTCCCCGTGTGGAAACGAGGATGGGAGCTGCCTGTATGCTGGCAAGGCTTCTGTGTTATAACTCTGCAAAGCCACATAAGATTCCCAGAGGCACATTTAACTCTGGCCCATCATTTTCAGGATTCAGCGAAAGGCCCAGCTGTACAGTGCTATGTCTGCCCAGTGCCTGCTCCACGCAGTCCTGGAAACCTGGGGAGCACCTGAGTGCCCCAGCTGATTGAAAAGCTCCTATGTAGGACTGGGCCATGCAGTCCATAACCTCCATTTGCTTGTTCTACCCATGCAGACAAAGCAGCTGATGTGGCAGTGGATGAAGGGGACCACAAAGTGAGACTGGTGGGAGGAAGCAGGGAGAGAGGCTCCCTATTCCTCCCAAGGGAAGCTCCCAAAGCATGCCCTGCTCTGTTTTAGGCTCTGAAGCTCTGGAGGCAGCTGGAGCAGAAGATGGAGTTTCTGCCTTGGGAAAGGGAGGAGATCATCTCCTCAGAGCAAGTGACATGGAAACATCAGGGACGTATGCCCTCATGTTGCACAGGAGAAATATGTGCGTGAGGAACATGCAGAGGGCACTGCTGCAAAAAGCAGTGTGACTGCATGTGTCCCCTAGTGCCACCACACCTCATGGCAGGCACACAAAACACTGGGAACTCTTGCTTGGACAACAGGACTGTTTCCCATGCAAAGAAAAAGGAAAAAAAAAAAGCTGGCAGGAAAGTCACAGGCTCAGTGAGCTCACCCAAAGAGCTGCTGTTGCTGCTCTGAGAAGGGAGGGAGCAGCCATTCCCAGAGAGGATTGTGAGCAGCAATCCCTGGGCAGAGCTGAGCTGTTGGCCTTAGCCTCCCAGAGTCTCTGTGGCCACGTGCTTGGCATTTGCTGTCTGTGAAAGACCAAAATCATCCTAGAGGCAAGGAAGGGGCCAGCCTCAGCAAGCAAGGAAACAAGCCACTCCTGGAGGGAGAAGCCAACAATACAGCATCAGGAGGTGTCTCAGGCCTCTCACCTCTCCACATGTGTTTGGGTGCCAGCACATCTGGCCCAGCAGGTGATGTCTCCCCCTTCTCTCTCTAAGAAACAGCTGATAATGGGCAAGAAATTTTTGGGCCTGTGGCAGCTAGATAGGAAGGCAGATGAAGAAGAGGGAGTATGGGGGATCTCAGGGATCTCTAGAGCACTTAGACCCTCTAAAAGTTGCCAGGCAGAGGTATCCCACTTGCAGTTGAAAGTCATGGTCAGGGTGAATGCTCAGCTCAGTTTGGATTCACTGTATTCCTGGGCAGGGTTCCTGCTGTTCCCACTCTCCCAGTGTCTGGGCAATGTAAGATGGAAGCAGCTCCTGAGGGGGATGCAATCCCTCTGGAGATGTCCTGTGCTCTCACCAGTACTCTCAGGACCTGCACTGGTTAGAATTTTGGCTCTGTCTCCTCATGTCAGTTGTGATGCCACTTCCATGGGGACTGGGTGCATGGGTCACACCCAAGGCTTGTTCCCAAACACCATCCTTGCTCTGCCCGTGGGCCTCTCGCCCATCTTCACAAATCAGGCCCTGCATGGCGAGCATCTTTGGTGCTTAGGATGGTAATTGGGTGTCCAAACTGCTTATCCATGCATCCATCTATACATCTGCATGTCTCCTTCCCTCAATACACGCATCCTTCCCTCCCTGCTGAACCACTGTGTATGTACTGTGTGCTTTCAACGTCACCTCGCGACACATATCTATACATCGATGCATACACATATGCATATACACATACATACACATACACATTCACATTATATATATATACACATATACATGTTTCATGGCCCTATGTCTTCCACAATCTGCCAAAGCTGCTTTTACTTCTTTCCTTGGCTCTGCATTTGGCAGAGAAGAAAGCAGAAGCAGCCATGAGAGGTAAGCTGAGACTGTTTTGCTTCACAGTCCTGTGCAACTCGCCTCCTCCCCTGCACAATGCGGGCTGATCCTGGCAGCAAGGCAGGGAGAGGAGGAGGCTAGTCCTGAGGGCCAGCTCAGAAATTTGGCAGGGTTGGTGGCAGTCAAACAGCCCAGGAACCACTGCACAACCACCCACAACCAGTGCCCTGCTGCAAAGGCTTTTGCCAAGGTTTTAGCTTTTCCAAATGAGCCCCTGCCTGAGACATGATCTGGATGGGGCCACCCTGTGCAGGATAGAGACATGGAGGTGGACCTGTCTGCATCTCAGTGCTGGGGACATTCCCATGTGATAGAATTTTTTTAAACCCAGCAGTTTCCAGGCCATGTTCTCCTGCACTCAGCTCCTGCTGGTCTTGGGCTGGTCCCGGTTCCATGCCAGGGAGCTGGACCCACCCCTGTTCCCTGTGGATACAGACTACAGGCTGTTTTGACCTGGCAAATCCTCAGCATCCCCAGGCCTAGCTTGTACCAGCTCCCGCAGTGATCTTGGCACAGCATCTGCCCTGGGGAGGGTGGGATACAGCAGCAAGGCAAGTTTGGATGTGCTCTGCCTACCTCGGGCAAAGTGCATCCAGGCAGGGCTCCAGCCTGCAGCAGGAAGCCTCCTGCTCACTCAGTGGCTGAATGAGCCACCAGAGAGCCCAAGCCTTGGAGGAAGTGTTCTGGCCCACAGTGGGACAGGGAGGTGCCGGCACTGGGACTGCTCTCATGGTCCCTTCCTGTTTTTCTTCCACAGCTTGAAGGCAAAGTTGATTTTGGCATCTGGATCCCTCTCCTTTATTCCAGATTGCTGTTCACCCAGTCCTCCCCTTGCATCTTCCCTGGTTCAGTGGAAAGTCCTGTTTGCCCACGTCCAGTGCCAGTGCATCCTTCCCTTGGGCAACTGGGACTGCAGCACCCAGCACCACGCATCTTTGTTCCCTAAAGCACAGAATTTAATGATTCCTTCAGGTCCCCAAGGCCTGTGCGTCACATTTACAGGCTGCTGGAGCAGGGACCTGAGCCATGAGACATCCCAAAGACAGTCGCAGTGCAGGCAGGCAGGAGTTTGCAATGGCATGCAGAACTCACGCATGCTCTTGGTATCTCCAGCTGCCAAGTGTGTGGCAGGTCTTGACCCTAAAGCTTCCATCAGAGAGGAAGGGAGTCACCCTTTAGGATCATGGGCAGCAGGATGCAGTGATGAGGACCAGATGTGCATCTCCTGCCCTCAAGCTGCCCCGGTCACCACAACTGGGTGTCATCGCCACCTGGCCAGGCAAGACCTAGATAAGGAAGGGGACACAGGGCTTGGCACATGGGAGAGCAGATCTGTGAGTCCCCTCTGGCTGTCATTTCTCATCTACCCACCTGAGCTTGCCTGCACAATGCAGGCACATGTTTCCTTGCAGACATGTGAGGCTCTGGTGGTCTCTGCTTCCCCTTGCCAGCAGCAACTTCCTGGAGCTAATAAGTAGGCAGGATACAGAGGCCAGAGCTGCCGTCTCACACCCTCTCCCATTTTCTGGCTGCTGTGCTGCTACATCTCGATTAGGCGCCGGCCTCCAAACCAGCACCAGATGCTGGGAGGCTACTGAACTGTTTGCAAACTCTGGAGCCACAGCTATGGGATGTACATCACCTGTGTTCCACAGCACCTCTGGACAACCACAGCCCTCTACAGTGGCAGAGAAGTGGGATCTGGTGGTGATAGGATTTCAGGTGGTAAAGGCCTCCCATGCCATGCTGGGGACTAAGAACAGACAAGGGTGACCATGACGAGACAAGAGTGATGGTGACATATCAGGATATGTGGTAGCTGGGTTGGATGACTGGGAGCAGAATCCAGCAGATGATGGCAGTGTGTCGCAGCTCACCTGGGAGAGGGAATGTGGCTGCTGAGCCCAGAAGTCCAGGCAGGATTTGGCTCCTTTTACTTCCCCAGCTTGGTGACCTGCCATACTTACTCTGTGGATAGCCCTGCTCTGGTCCAAGGATAGTGCCACCCCCATTAACACACTGCAGATAGAGGGCTGACCCCCATCTCTACCAGCTTGAGTGACTTTGCTCACAAGGGACAGCGAGGGCCTGGGACCTCACAAAGCCAAGCATGGACAGCCCTCGTGACCCCACACCCCGGGCACCCAATGCGGGCACACAAGACATTACAAAAGGCACATCCTGCCCCAGTCCCCACAAGTACCCTTTAGGGGGGTGCCCCCATTCCAGGCTCCCTCTGCATCCCTGGTTCACAGGCAGGACCCCAGGACACAACTGGGAGGGGCCCACCCTGCACTGGCTTTGCTCCCTGTGCTCCACGCGTGGCTGCTGTCTGAATTTCCACCCAGCTCCATCTGGATCTCGTTGGGCTGCTGGCACTAAGAACAAGGGTCGGGCGGTGCCAACACATGGAAGCCATTAAAGGGGCTGTGTCGATGTGCAGCAAGGGGGCCACATGCAGAGCGAGGGGGGCTGTGCAGAGGGTCCTGTCCCTGCTGCCGGGCTGGCGAGGGCAGGGAAGACATCCCACACAGATGCCTGCATCCTCTTCCGGCACTTAGCAAGGGCTGGCGAGGGTCTCTCTCAGCCCCTCCAGGCACCTTGGGAGGGTGCTCACCGGTTTTGGGACTAGCCCTGCTGCCTGTGCACCTCCAGCAAGGACCGTCCCAAGCTGTTATCTCACCTGGTGCCACTCACCTCTCCCCTGGCCCAGCATCATCTTCAAGGGGGTCTTGTCTAGGCAGTGCCAATGGCATATCCCCTTTACTGGGGACATTGGCAAATCTCCTTTATTGGCATCACTGCTCCATCCAGCCATAGCATGGGGGAGAGGGGTAGAGGGAAGGGGTGGGGGCGGCTCTCTTCCGCCTGCTGGCAGCTGGTGGGCAGTGGCGGGCAAGGCTCAGCACCCCCTGCTCACTGATGACTGGCACCCCCCGGAGCCTACACCCATGGTCCCCCTCAACACTAGGCAGTGAAGTGGGGCTGGCTCAGTGTCTTATCCCCATTTGTTTAGCAGCGCTCAGAGGTGGAGCTGGCCTGTCACCCTGAGCCTGAAGTGACTCCAGCCAGCTCCTGGTGGGCTTGAGGAATCCAATGCTCCTGGGAGCAGAGCCTCTCTCCTTAGGATCCATCCTGCAGCCCAAGGGTGTTGGGGGCTCTGGCAGTGTCCACAGCTGTGCGGTGACCCAGGAGGTGTGGGATCCTTGGGGGCCAGCAGTGGCATCAAGTCCCACGCGTGGGCAAGCAGGTGCAGGGAGCAGGGATCAGCCTGGGCTCACTACAGGATCTGGGCTTCTGCCAAGAGAGAGGACAGGGCGTCAAGAGGGCACTGACCTGCTCTCCGCTTCCCACTCTCTGCCTCTCATTCCCCCTGTTACCCGCCCTGCACCATGACTCACTTGGTAGTGCCTTCACATGGGTGGCAGCAACCAAGAAGTTGGGTTTGGTCTTGTCCTTGCTGTGTTTCCTCATCCGGAGCCTGGAGAAAAGAGCAGTGGTGGCTGAAGACCCCAAGCAGTGCCCTGGAGCATTGGGATTGCCCACAACCCCAGTGATCCTGCTCTGTGTTCCACTCCAGCCGTGCCCAACTGTGCCCAGCTCAGCTTAACCTCTCTGTTGGGTCATCTCCAGTGCTACAACAGAAGCTGGTCATGAGATAGAGGAGGACTGAGATGGGAACAGGGGCTGACAGCAGAGCACAAACCACCATACGGAGCATGAAATCTGTCTTGGCACGGATGCAAGAGTAGGGCTCAGGGGACACAGGGCACTCCATGCTGAGGGTTCAGGCACCAGAATGGGAGGGGGACAGCAATCATACAAACTCCTCCCTCTCAAAATCCAACCTACCAGATGAGGATGGTGATGACAAGAACAGCAGCCAGGACAAAGAAGGCAAAGATCCCAAGGGACACCAGGACAGCCATCCTCTCCAAGGGGTCACTGCGGTCTGGAACAGAGAGACTGTCACAGCCAAGGGATGCCACAATCCCCAGCATCTGGGGGACCCTACTGCAAGCTCCCGGACACCCCAGCAGCCCAGCCACACACGGGCATGGAGCAAGAGACCTTGCCATTGCACTCAACCACACATATGCCCACCCTGGCACTCCTGACTGCCACTCCATCTCTACTCACTGATGGGCTCAGGGTTGGGAGCCTGGGAGGGCTCCTCAGCCAGGCTCTCCAGTCTGGCATCTGTAGTGGTTTCTTCACTCGTTGTGGTGGCCAGGTCTGGAAGGACAGAGGGGATGGAAACATTCACCGAAAAGTACCCACAGAATCCCAGGGAACCGCAGAGAGGAGCAAAGAAGGTACCCCTTTTGCCCCAGAGGTCCAACAAGCCCCAGGGTGCCCCCAGGGTGCTTAGTGTAACTCAGGGAGCCTTGCTGTGCCCCAAGTCTACAGGGGGCAATCCCCAAATGGCAGCAGCACATCTGCTATGCACAGCAGGACATCTGCTATGCGCTGGAAGATGTTCTGTCCTCCTGCAGCTCTGCCTCCCAACTTAAGTGGCCCAGGAGCTGAGACTTGCTCTGGTTGGTGTTTGGGGGAATGGGTGCCATGGAGACGCAACTAGATAGGGGTAGCTCAGGGTGCTGGAGGGACTTCAGGGAGGGATGGTGCAACATGGTAGGGCTGCTGGGGGACACAGCCTCTCCCCCTCTCACCTCTGACTGGTGTTGCTCGGGCCTCAGCACTCCACTCGCTCCAATTCCCCGCGTCCAGGAAATCCTTGGCACTGACTTGGACCACGTGTTCCAGCCCGGCGAAGGCATCTGTGATAATCTCTGACAGGTTCACTGTCTCTACCTGTGCCAACAGAGGGGAGGTGTGGGGCAGGCAGGGGCATCCCCCACTGCCCTCTCCAGTCTCATGCACACCCCGCTCCTATGCTGGCTTTGCCTTTCCTTGCACACGGCTTACCACGGACCAGGAACGGTGGATGACGGGTCGGTACTGGAGCCGGAACCTCAGCTGGAAGTGGGGTTCCTTGGGCCAGGAGGAGGGGTACTTCCAGCTCACATGGAGCCGCCGTGGGGCCAGGGGAATGGGCTTCACCACCAAGCCCTCGGGAGGGTCCGGCTTAACTGTGACAGAGAGGACAGAAGGCCCCTGTCACACTGCACTGCCATGCAGAGAGGGGTTGGATGAACACTGGGACAGACGGACGGATGGATGGGGACTCACTGATGGCCTGCATGGTGACATCAAGGAGGCGGTAGCTGAAGCCCAAGGGGTTCACCTCAGTGATGTTCAGGCGGTAGGAGCTCCAGAACTCTGACCGGTGGACGGTGCAGGTGCCAGGACGGGATGGATCCTGCAGGCACAGCCCCACATGCCCATTCTTGTTCCTGTAGGTGGGGAGGCAGGGTGGTGACATGTCCTACCTGCACACCATGTATATTTTCCCAACACTGCCCGGGAGGTGCCATGGGAGACCCCTATGCCAAGACCCTAGTGGAGGAGGCAGCCCCTCCAGCTCAGTGGCACTCACCCTTCCAGAGTCCACCATGTCCCTCTGAGCACAACAGAAGAGAGCCCCATTCCAGCTCCAGTCCCCCTGAGAAGGCCCCTCCATGGGGCAAGCCATTCTCCTAGATCCCTGGCTTAGGTAGATAGCTCCCCCAATGGGGACCCCCAGCCCTCGCTTTGGGGTCTCTGCTGAAGGCTGCAGCAGAGTCTTTGGGATGGGGCCCAGTCCCCAGGGAGCAGGAGCAGGGTGGGAGTCAGTCCTACCTCCGCTTTTCTTCACCCGTCAGCGATTTCTTCCTGCCATGGAGATAGATGAAAAAGCAGATGATGAGGATGAGGGGTCAGCATGAAGCCAATCCCACCCTGACCCAGAGGAGAGGCAGGGGTCTCCACACTGCAGAACAGCCCCTCACTCCCATATCTGATATACAGATGTGACAGCATGGGAGGCAGAACTAAAACCATACCCAGCGCTGTTAGTGAGCAGCCTGGCAGCAGGAGGTGGGGGTCCCAGGGAAAAGAGATCGTGGCGTACAAGAGGGTCTTCCCTAGAGGACCCCCTTCCCTGCCTGAAGTTTCATCACACAGCAGCAAAGATATGGAGATGCTGCTAAAAGCAACTCCCAGGCGGCTGGCTTCACCCTCCCCCTAGAGCCCCCCACATCCCTTGCTTCTCACTACCCCCCCTCTGCAGACCCCCGGATGATGCACATATCCCCCTCCTCACCAAGCCCCCGGCTCTTGCAGCTTTCAGCAGGGCTGTACTTTATGAGCTCTGTTGGACTTCAAAGCCACCCGCTAATTTGGCTCGCAGGGATAATTAGAAGCAGAAATGCTGTCAGGGTTCCTTTCATCCCAAAGCATGCTGGAGCACAGCAGCTTGCAGATGATCTGCTTCTCTTTTATAGCCCCTCTGGTGCTGGCAGAGTTGTCAGCAGGGAGGGATTCTGCCTGTGCCAGCCCCCCAGTGTTGCTGAGGTCTCCCCAGGTAGCAATTAAATGATTGCAGCTTAGCTCACCCCAAAACATGACCTGCTCAGAGGTGCAGCATGGTCCTTGAGGCAGGAGGTGAATCCAGGGTGTGGGTGGGATGGGTAGCTGAATTTGGTGGTTAACCTTGGCTGGGACCCAGAGCTCACCCCGTAAGCCCCCCAGTCCATGCCCTGTGGGGGTACATCACCTGTATGTGGTGATGTATCTGGTGGGGAGGAAGGTCTCCACACTGGAGGTCCAGGAGCAAGAGAAATTCTCGTAGTCAGACGCTCTGCAGGACACAAAGGGAACTCCCGGCAGGTCTGAGGTCCAGAAGGAAGTGACAGTCAGTGAGGGGACCCCATTGCACAGCCCATCCCCCACAAAGGGATGCCAAAGACCTCTACCGGCAAGCCTCTGGCCGGGGTGCAGGCATCACTGATCCATCCCAGTGGGGTGACACCCTCGCAATAGCCCAGCCCGCAGACATGCTACTCACGCCCCAGACGCAGGGACACGGCGTGCAGGAGGCCACCGTCCTCGCCATGGCAGCTGTATGTTCCCACGGAGGCCAAGCTGGCACTTGGCAGCAGCAGGGCTCCCTGCTGGATGGCTGAGCCTTCTGGCAGTGCTGCAGCACCGGCCCGTCTCCATTGCACTGGTGAGCTGGAGAGGAGAGATCGGGCAGGCTGCATTAGAGGACAGGAATGGCAAGTCATCCCAGGCCCACTCTGTAAACCATTCCACTGGATAAATCCCCCAGTGTACATGGAAAAGACCTACCCAGCAGGGGCACCAGCACACGACAGGGTCACATCTGTCCCCAGCTGTCCATACTGCACACCTGGAGGGACACATATCCCCACATGAGTGTCAGCACTCCATGGGGCTGTATCCCGCAGTGGGCGCTGGCTGTGGGGTCTTGCTTCACACAGGTACCACAATGGAGGACTAATAAGGACTGGTCCCAGTTGGGGTTGGGTGAGCAGATGCAGGGGGGCACTGGCCAGAGGATGCCCATCACTGTAGGGCTGCGTTTCATGAGTGCCCTAGTTCTGGTAGGTCTGTTCCTGTCTGGGGGGAATGGGGTGCCCTCAGGGTCCTCATGCCTGTGATATGGGGGTCATGTGGGGGGCTCAGTGGGGGGGCTCACCTTCCTCTCCCCAACCCTCAGGGATGGCGAGGGAGGCTGATGCCAGGGCTGCTCCAAGGAACACCATCACCCTGCCCAGGCCTGGGATGGAACTGCGCATCTGCGGAGGCAGAGCAGAAAGAGAGAGGGTGTTATTCCCTGCAGTAGGGCAGCTGGCAGGGTCCACATCACAGAGCATTCCTGCAGGACTATGGACCCTGCATGTCCTTGTCATCTCATCCCTTCCTGTGAGGACAGCACAAGGACCAAATCCCAGAACGCCAGCTGTGACATCTGGCAGGGTCTGTGCCACAGTCACAGCTGGTTCCTGGCTCCTGAGCACCGCCTGTGCCTGGAGGGGGGATGCAAAGGGCAAACACTGACCGGGAGTTTGGGGATGAGTGGATTGATGGGACTAAGGGTTCTTTCCCATTGCAATTCTGTGCTGGAAGTCTTGGCTGGCTCCCAGTGCCAGGGTGGTCCAGAGACCTGTGCATGTGCAGCTAGAGTGGGAAGGGACCAAAGAGAAATTCTGGACTGTATTTACATGTAAGGAGACAACAGTTAGATCTAAACAGGCTCACATAGCAGAACTGGGAAAACTCAGGTTGTACCAAGTCCCACATCACTGCCCATGCCTGCACCCACTGTGAGGCTGGTCCATGTAGATCTATTCCCCTCTGGGCCATTTGTGGCTGAATGGCCCTGAAATCCCTTCCTCACATTCAGAGACCACCACTGGCTCTGGGTGAGAAGTGCAGGGGATGCTGAGTCAGGCATGTGTACCCAGCTGCCCATGGGTCAACCCCTGCCACAGATTGGAGTCTCCCTACCAGCATCACCCCTTTCATCCCAACATACACATCCCAACCTACACTTATCAGTCAGCGTCACTCTAGCCAACACAGCCAGCATTGCCCTGTCCTCCTCTACCAGCATCACCCTGCCCACCGCAGCCAGCATTGCTCTGTCACCCACCCAGCCAGCATCACCCTGTTTGTGCCAGCCAGCATTACCCTGCATCTGGTCTCACCTACATAGTACTGCACATCTCAGCCAGTGTTACCCTGTCCATCCCAGACAACCTCACCCCATCCATCCCACACAAGTCACATTACCCTGTCTGTGCCAGCCAGCATTACACCAGGGCATCCATCCTGGCCAGCATCACACTGTCCCTATCAGCACCATCTGTGTCAGTCAGAAATGAATCATTTCTCCCTAGAAGGCCCCTCTGCCCACCCCTCATGAATGGACAGGCCTGTTATCTACACTCACACTGTTGGCTCTGCTCCCAAGTGCAAGCAGGCAGGGGCTGCAGGCACAGGAGGCAGTGAGCTCCCCGCCAGCCCCAAGTGCAGGCATAAACCTGTGTCCCCCAGGGTTCAGCAGCTGAGAGACTGGAGGGATGGATGCTGCAGCCCAGCAAAGGCACCCCAGAGCAGCTGTTGGTTCCCCTCCTGCGGTTGGGTGCCCATGGCCACAGACCAAACCGCCTGGCGAAGGAAACGAGAACTACAAGGCAATCTGCTGCAGGGGGCACGGCGTGTGGCACCCCACATCAACCCCGTCCTGAACATGCCAGGCAGCCTCAAACACAAGCCCCAAACGCGAATAATTTCATGAGACTGTCATAAGCTTTTCCTACCAAACCACCAGTAGAAATGTTCCCAAGAAACATCAGTTAAAAGATCTCTGCCAAAACCATGCTGGTAAGTAACTGGGAACATTTGGCCTGAAAGTAAAATATTTTGGTGATGGAAAAAAAAGAAAAAAAAGGAGACAGAAATGAGTGTATTTTGTCTTAAAAGCAGTGACCAAAAATAACTCCATACACCATGTGGGCCAGAGGGAAGGGATGGTTCGGTGGGGGGGGGAAAGTGAGACATCAGGGAGAAGGGAGAGTGGGTTAGTATAGAGAGAGAAAAATAGTTTTAAAATAAAAATTATTTCTTCTCCCAACCACCCTATTTTTTTAAATGCTGTGGAGGGTGAAGACAGAGCTGTTGCACCCTTTGCTCACCCTCACCTTGTCTCTCTGTGGCAGGAGAATATGCCCTGGGCACTGGCTCACTGCTGACATGAGTTTGCCCGGTCTTAGGGCCACTGACTTGTTCAAGGCCAGTCTGGAAAACGGATCCTGCAGGCGCAACACTGAAAGGCCTCTTTCCCTGTGTGGACAAGGGAAGAGCTTGGGGGCATGTCAAAATTTGCAGTAAGACACCACTGATATCCCCAGGGAACAGTGTAAGAAGCCCTGCCTGGCCTGGCCTGGCTAGGGGTGGCAATGCCAGAGGACCTAGAGGCATCTCAGACCCTCACATGGTGGCAGAGGCCATCTCTGCAGACCCTGCCCCCAGCTACATCCCAACACATCCCCGTAATTACCCCCTGTGGTTAAGTCTAGTTAGGGACAACTAACCTAGACCCTAAACTCAGTGGTTTAACCCTAATGCTAACCCTAACTCTAACACCACTGACCCTGGGTCCACTCTTCATCCTCCACCCTTCCACACCCTTTGTCCCAGGGCCCCGCCATCAAGCGATCCCCATCCTCACCCCACCACCCCATGCCCTCACAGGGGCACGGCTCCCAGCACAGCGTGGGGGGAAGATGGTTCCAAGCCCCCCCCACACCTTATCTTAGTAAATGACCCACATGACCATTGACAAAAACCTATCCCCAACTGAGCACCACTGAAGAGAGAAGCATCCCTTCCTCCCCTGCCCAAAGGCCACAAACAAAAGGAGAAGGAGCCACAGAGCCAGGGAAGATCTGGAGCCCTCATCCCTGGCTGCAGTGGCATGGCAGGGGCCTGGTGCTGCAAGACAGCCTGCCCAGGAAGGACCTCCTTATTTTCTGCCACCAAACTCCCTGGCCAAGGGAAAAACAGGCGTGCAGATGAACATACGGGTGTGCATGGCCAGGCCACCTTCCTTGGTGGCTCTGCACCCCCACGAATGGGAACACAGGCAAAGAAAACATCCCTTCATGCTTGAACCAGCGGTGACACATTCTGGGGACACAGAGTCCCAGCGCAGTGGTCCTGGAGCCAAGCCGGGACAGAGGGAACAATCAGAGCTTTTCTTCCTGCCTGCATGCTAATCCTGGCCCAAGAGACATCTGCCGCCTGCCCCGGGCTGTGTGATTTCCCAGTGCCATGGCCAGGGCAGAGGGACTTGGCTTAGCCTGGGGGAGTGGTTTGATCCTGGCTCGAAGGGCAGTGGCATGGCCAGGGTGGCCAGGCTGCCTGCGGCACATGTGAATGTGAGCCTGACACACAAGGTGCCACCCTCCACCCCACACCAACCCTGCTGTTACACTGGGCACCAATTGAGCTCATCCAAAAGCTTTTAGGGAGTGGTGGGGAGAAATCCTGCCATAGGCCCCTTCCTGCATCCAAAATTAAGTGCTGCGAGCCACAACTTCCCCCAAATCATGGCTGTGTGCACCGGCACTGATGTCCATGTGGGGTGCTACAGTCCCCTCGGCACAGCTGCTCTGTGCCATGCTCTGCCGTGGCCTGGCAAAGCCCAGTGCAGATTCCTGGGTGAAGCCAACTTTCCATTGCACTCAGTGCTTTAAA